>CM043359.1:49292024-49409524 GCA_023718395.1 Leucaspius delineatus
TCATCATCATCATCATCATCATCAACATCATCATCATCAACATCATCATCCTCATCATCATCATCATCGTCATCATCATCAACAAGCAGTGGGGTTTATCTAAAGTTACTTCCCATCGTCCATAACAGCTTTTTATAATGTTAATATAACATAATATGCAGTCACTGCAGCTTTCTGTGATTAATAATTAGCCAATTAATATCTATTTCCATTAACGTTATTGACCACGGTAACGTTAACAGCACCATAGATTAAAAAGCTCCACAGTACACACACACACACACACACACACACACACAAATATAACGTTAGGCTACAGCAACGTTAGGATTTCTTAAATGACAGAATAATAAAAATATGTGGCTTTGACCGACCTGACGCGGGAATTTTGGAGAATGCAATATATCTCTCTTTGGTCCGTGGGGAGTTGTTGGCATTGAGGAAATCATCGCCCCCTGCTGGTACTCAACCTTCATCATGCGTGTCATTTTCACGCCTAGAGGAGGCAAAGCGTGACACTGACACGCATACGCTAGTGGACCAGCGTGTGTATTACACGCTTTAGCGTGATACGTGTCCCCCACTATTCTACACTTCTAACAGCACAGACGCAGCCTAACCGAGGACAATGTTAAAATGATGCTGATTGACAAATTCAACAGCAGAGACTCAAAATAAGCTCCAAACTCCACACACATTCAGTAGCTTTTCTGATGTCAAATGACTTTTTCTGATGTTAAATCACTACCGATAGTAAATGACTATTTTATTAAAATATATTTTTATGTATTTATTGAACTGTTCTGTAATTGATTGTCACACCGGTATTTATTTATTTATTTAAAAGTCATTTATAGCTTTTAAAAGTAGTTAATTACTTCATTTACTTAGGTAGGTATTTATTAAGCTCATAATATAATATAATATAATATAATATAATATAATATAATATAATATAATATAATATAATATAATATAAAGAGAATGTTTGCTGTAACTGATCTTCTCTATATTATATAATATAATATAATACAATATAAAGAGAATGTTTGCTGTAACTGATCTTCTCTATATTATATAATATAATATAATACAATATAAAGAGAATGTTTGCTGTAACTGATCTTCTCTATTTGCATATTACATATACACAAAGGACTAGTCCATTACACATACACAGGGAATAACACAGACATCACTCAACACAATTAAAATAAATTCATTAATTTCAGAAAAATGAAGAAATGGGCCATAAACAAATGAATATACACAAATAATTATAGTCAACAAAATATAGACAAAGAATTATAGAAAACAAACAATCACTCCTACACCCCCAGCTGATTGTCAGCATGGATGGATTAACCCAACGGAACAAACTGAGGGAAACTTTTATTATGGGAAAAGTACAATAGAATGGGATAGTATAATAATGGAGACTATGAGCTTGGTGAACATTTTGTTTTCTTTAATGAACCAATTATAACTTATCAATTAGTGCAGTGGAGTGGAGGGGTTCAAGGGAAGATCGAACGCCAACACTTGCCCCACTGGCTGCACTGTACCTGCATCTGCCCACTACTTCAGTGGATGTGGAGAGACGTGTCCCCCACTATTCTACACTTCTAACACAGCACAGACGCAGCCTAACCGAGGACAATGTTAAATGCTGATGCTGATTGACAAATTCAACAGCAGAGACTCAAAATAAGCTCCAGACTCCACACACATTCAGTAGCTTTTCTGATGTCAAATGACTTTTTCTGATGCTAAATTACTACTGATAGTAAATTACTATTTTATTTAAATATATTTGTAGGTATTTATTGAACTCTTCTGTAATTGATTGTCACACTGGTATTTATTTATTTAAAAGTAATTTATAGCTATTAAAAGTAGTTAATTACTTTATTTACTTAGGTAAGTATTTATTAAGCTCTATTGTTGAATGATATGCAATTGTTTATTTAATGATTTGTGTACAATACAATTGATAAAGTAATATTTTCTCCGTCATTTAGTGGATGGATGATAAGAGAAATATAGTTTTGTTTTAAAAAGTTGTTCTATTTGTATTTATATTGTAAGCCTTAAATAAAAATTAAGAAGTGAATATTTTATATTCAGTTCCAATACTCTAATATCTGTTTAACACATTTAAAGCCATTCCGCATAATTCCGTAAGATTTTTCCAAACATTCAGCACAGAAATCACAAAAAAGTCAGCAGATTCCGTGTGGCCCTGATTATGGGATAATTATGGGATAATAATGGGATTATGGAATAATTTGTGTGGATAGAGGACAGGCTGCCAAGGGCATAGAGGCAATGCAATTCCCTTTAAAAAACAGGAAAATATTCTTCATAATACAGGTTTATGTGATGAGTGTCGGGGAGCAGAAACTAGAACATTAATAGTATGTCCAAATACAAAACAAAAGGATTGAATGTATAATACAAACCTCAGGATATCAGTCATTTACATTATCCAGCATCTTAGATAATAGTCCAGAAACAGGGAATATAACAGATGCACTGTTGAAATGTCTATTTAAGAGGTTTTAAACAGGATTTAGAGATATATGTGGTATAATATCCCGCTCCAGTGCAGTAGGTGTCGGTGTGCAACTGTTCAGCTGTTCCAAACCCTCCTGTAAAACACACGAAGAAGAGGAAAACGAAAGTAACAACACGTGGTGATAGGCCTAAACCTGTTGCTCACTAACAAGAGATTCTGAGAACGACATGCGCGGACTGACAACACTGAGTTTAAAGTACTTATAAATTCTCTTCTTAGTGGACAAGACTGCAAGTAAGTTTAATACATTCTCCATTACAGTCATTTCTAATTATTAGGAACTTCATATTGTATATTAAGCGAGATTTAAATGTGAAGTTACAGAAGGCTGTTCTTCTGCTACTCCAAACAGACGAAGAATCTGCCAGAAATTACAATCTATTGAAGTTAAAACACAAAATGTTTTATTGATAAAGGGTTATTTATATTATATAATATTATTTGATTATTTAAAACAAACATGTTTTTCAAAGTTTTCTCCCATTTCCTCTTCCGTTTTAGGCTGTTGTTTTTGTGATGTGAAATCGAAAGTATTTTTGAAGCAGACATTTACAGTAGACAGACAGATGAAGCCTGACGGCAATGAACAACAATCTGCTGTTATTAAACTGAATATTTCAGTCATAATATATAGCAGTTATGATTAGTAGTTATACAGTATGTCCATTATAATTCAGGTTACTTTTACTCAATCAGTTATGTTAGGATCATTTGAAAGTAATGAAATCAACCATCATTGTGAACTTGAAGTAATGATTAAATGACAAACGATTCAACAATTAATAAAGAGTGGGTAAATATGATTGTAAAATGATATTAAACTGTAATAGAGAATATAACAAATCAGGTTCAGTTTTCCCACTCAAAGTTTTAAACAAAAGTTCTGTTCCTCGATTAATTAATATTTAGAGTCAGTTAAACTCATTAAACAATCAGAAATTATTAAGACCATTCGGTTATTTTACATGGCAATATATTTGTCTGTAACTCACTTTATTTTATAGATTGTTTTTGCTGTTGTTGATGATAACTCAGCATTCTTCATTATTGTCTTAAATAAGATGTTCTTCATCTGTGTAAAATGGTGTCATTTCCAGGTGATGCTGAAGGATTGAGTGTTTTCAGAAAGCAGTGCTGATCAGTTTTCAGTGTCAGTTTAGCTGCAGTATGCCAGAGGAAAGAGGAAAGGACTCTCTCTCTCAGATGAGTCTCTCAGAGAAACACAGGTAAGACTGCGTCTGTTTTCATCAGTTTAAACTCCACTGGACTTTGTGTTCAGTCGATAACAAAACTTTAAGCATGGTTTTATATTTGCAAATGCTTTACACATCTTTAATTTGTAACTTCTTAAATTAACTCTGACATTGTCTATAAAGCCCCGTTTGCTCTATAGAAAATATCACAGTTAATAATTTGTTAATAACCTTCTAGATGCTGAATTAATCCAAATAGATGACTTTGGTTTTTAGATCATACAATTATTGACAGACATTAGTATACAACTATACACTTAATTTAATTCAAGTATGCTAACAAAACTGTGTCACACAGACATTTCTGCTCTCTATTTCTGTCAATAAACAAAAACTTGACATGTTCTCTTAATTTAGAGTGAAGTATTTTTTAACATATTAAATCTCTCTCATGTATATTAAATAAATTGTTATACTAATGTGAGCCAGTAAAATAAAATTATTGTTAACTATTAAACAGTAAATTGTGTGAGTGTGTGTATTTCTGTGGAGGATTAGATAAAGTCACAGATGTGTTTCACACACAGTTGATCCTCCTTTACTAAGGTGTTTTCTCTCTCTCTCTGTTCTTTGTGTCATCAGTGTAAGATCAGGCTCACATGTGTCCAGCTCTGTGTCTCTGAAGAGTGATCGGTCTAAAGGTGGAGGAGTACCAAACTTCAGTGAGAAAACACCATCATCTTATAAAAGGTATTTTGTGTGTTTACATTACATTATATTGTTGTATTATTTGTCTACAGTGGTGTATATGATTGATCTTGACTGAATAAAACAATAAGTCACAATAAAACTCAATTCCTGGGAACCTTATAAAAGTCATTCCAGTAACACAATTACACAGGCAGCCACAAGGAGACACAAATTCACTATGGAAAATAGATCATGAAACTAAATGTATATATATTTATCCATCCTACTGTAGTCATAAATGAACAAATGCACTGCTATACTGCATTTAATTACTATTTGAAACTGATACTATTTGATACTAAAGTATCTCCTGTAGTAAAGTGTTTTCTCTCTGTTCTTTGTGTCATCAGTGTAAGATCAGGCACACATGTGTCCAGCTCTGTGTCTCTGAAGAGTGATCGATCTAAAGATGGAGATCCACCATACTTCAGTGAGAAAACACCATCATCTAATAAAAGGTATTTCATGAGTTTCTAATTTTCTGTCACACATTGACTGTGTTTAAAATTTGTATCAGTGAATACCAATCATGAAACATTTTTAGATCAAATATTTATCATTATTTATTATTGATTCATTTATCATGATATTTTTCATTGAATCCTCTGATAAATATTTGATCTGATAAATATTTATTAGAGCATTCACAGCTAATGCTTTTTCTCTTTCTGTGAAATTTTGCCTGGAAAATCAGTATTTATTTGATTTATTTGATTACAGGCTTCAATATGAGATATTAGACTCAGACGTTCAGACTCACAGGAACCACGAAAATTCCAAAGACAATCTTCTAGGAATCTTCCAGGTAGGAAAACACATTTTTATAAATGTTTAATATTTACAACAACAAATATGTTAGTGAACAAAGACATTTTATTTAATTCCTCCAGATCACTATTTTTTCTTTGAAGCACTTATATATTTTTCCATTTGTTAAAAATTACAGCTGGTTAACATGATAATCTTTTAGCTGGATTTTTTATATATATATATATATATTATAGTTGTGTATAGATATTATGTCAAATGTAGATGTAAATTGGGTTTAAATTGTGTCTTTTTTCTTACTTTTGTTTGTAGGATCTTGAGAGCAAAATAATCACATTTCTGAAGAATGAACTGGAGAAGTTTAAGAAAATATTACAAAAAGAGAACACACAACACTTTGTGAAGGACTTTATTGAGAACAGATCCAGTATCAAAGAATCAGCTCTTGATCTCACACTACATTACCTGAGAGAGATGAAGCAAGATGAAGCTGCTGATGCTCTAGAAGGTTAGAGACTCATGATCATCTGTCTGATTGTCTCTTATAAATGTAGGAGAGAAAATGAAGACTAAAACTGTCTATTTTCTGTTCCTGTGTTTAGATGAGCTGTTCTTCATTCATCAGCTGAAATATGGCCTAAAGAAGAAGTATCAATGTGTGTTTGAAGGAATTGCGAAGCAAGGTGACTCCACACTTCTGAATAACATCTACACAGATCTCTATATCACTCAGGGTGGCAGTGAACAGGTCAATACTGAACATGAGGTGAGACAGATTGAAGTTGCTTCCAGGCGTCATGAAGCACAAGAGATACAGGTTGAATGCACAAATTTGTTTGAAGCTCCTGAACAAGACAAGGAGATCCGAACTGTACTGACAAAAGGAGTCGCTGGCATCGGGAAATCAGTCTCTGTGCAAAAGTTTGTTCTGGACTGGGCTGAAGGAAAAGAAAATCAAGATATCAGCTTCATATTTCCTCTTCCATTCAGAGAGATGAACTTAAAGGAGAAAGAAAAACTAAGTTTGATGGACCTTATAACTAAATTTTTCCTAGAGACAAAAGGACTGAATCTTACAAGAAGGAATCAATTCAAAGTGCTGTTCATCCTTGATGGACTGGACGAATGTCGCCTTCCTCTGAAGTTTGATTGTAATGAGACGTGGTGTGATGTATCGTCACCAGCCTCTCTGGATGTTCTCCTAACGAACCTCATGAAGGGAAATCTGCTTCCTTCTGCTCTCATCTGGATCACCACCAGACCAGCAGCTGCCAGTAAGATTCCTCCTGACTGTATCGACCGGCTGACAGAGATACGAGGATTCAGTGACACACAAAAGCAAGAGTATTTCAAAAAAAGATTCACTGATCAGAATCAGGCCAACACAATCCTAGATCACATTAAACAATCAAAAAGTCTCTTTATCATGTGCCACATACCAGTCTTCTGCTGGATTTCAGCCACGGTTCTCCAGAACATTCTGGAGGAGAAAATAAATAATGATGTGAAAAACACTCAGGCTGATGAGATCTCTAAAACACTGCAGGAATCAAACACAGAAGACACTCCCAAGACTCTGACACAAATGTACACACAGTTTCTCCGCTTTCAGATCCAGCAGAGCCGCCGAAAGTATGATGGAGAATACACACCAGATGTTTCCTGGGATAAAGATGCCATCCTTTCACTGGGGAAACTGGCATTTCATCAGCTGGAAAGAAACAACCTGATCTTCTATGACACAGACCTGGAAGCCTGTGGTATTGACGTCTATAAGGCATCAGTGTACTCAGGCATGTGTACCCAGATCTTTAAGGAGGAAACAGGGATCGTTCTTGGTACCATGTACTGCTTTGTTCACTTGAGCATTCAAGAGTTTATTGCAGCCCTTTATGCACATCTGTTTCTAGACATCAACAAGACAAGTGTGTTTGATCATGAGTCTACAGAACAGGAAAACAGAAATGAAACCATGATTGATTTACTCAAGACTGCAGTGGATAAGGCGCTCGAGAGTGACAATGGACACCTGGATCTTTTCCTTCGCTTCCTCCTCGGTCTGTCACTCCAGTCCAATCGACGACTCTTACGAGGTCTGTTGACACAGAAAGACGGCAGTGACCAGAGCAACAAGGAAATAGTTCAGTACATCAAGCAGAAATTAGAAGATGATCTTCCTGCAGAGAGATCCATCAATCTGTTCTACTGTCTGAATGAACTGAACGACCAAACTCTGGTGAAAGAGATTCAGACCCACCTTAGCAAAGGAAGTCTCTCATCTGGTGACCTTTCACCTGCCCAGTGGTCTGCTTTAGCCTTTGTGTTGTTGACATCAGAGGAAGAGCTGGAGGAGTTTGAGCTTCAGAAATTCAAGAAATCAGACGAGTGTCTCATTAGATTATCGGCAGTCATCAAAACCTCCAAAAGAGCTCTGTAAGTCTTTTAATATATTTTGTCGTGTTTTGCTCTCATCTGAAAAATGTCTTTATCTAAATTACTCTATAGTGATTCCTCATCATGAACATGAACTTATCCCTGTAAAACCTGAGATATATGAAATAATAGTCTGAAAATTAAAAAATTTGTGGAGACAGTTTATCAAACCTTTAGAAAAATATAAAAGACCTTGTAAAAATGTTTGCATGTTTTGTATCAATATGATACACCAGACTGTTATGACTTATATAGAAGTATATATTAGCTCATACTCATACTTGAGGGTAAAAAAGTACATATTTTATTCATATACCCAAACTGGGGGAAAGAATGTATTTTGGTACAGATGTTATTTATATTGCCAAAATGAAAGATGAAATCTTTCTGAAATTCTGAAAGGTTATAATATAAAACATTGATATTTTTATAAAACAGGCTGCTTAAATACAGTACATACATTATCGGTTGTTACTGTATCTCCCAATAATTTGATATTTTAAATGCTTAGTTTATGTAAAAAATGTTTATGTAAAAAAACTATAATGGAAAAAATATATATATATATATATTTATATATATATATTTTTTTTTATGTATTGAATGTGCTCCATCTAATTCTGTGATGTGATTTATTTCCCTTGTAGGTTAAATGATTGTAACTTAACAGACAAAAGCTGTTCAGCTCTGGCTGCAGTTCTTGGATCAGATGCCAATCTGAAAGAGCTGAACATGAACAATAATAATCTGCAGGATTCAGGAGTGAAGCTGCTCTGCACTGGACTGAAGAAGTGTAAATTGAAGACACTGAGGTAAGTTGAGCCACAGGAGTCACATGACGAGAGTGAGGCTCAATGACTAACAGGGTGATGCCGGAGACAAAAGCACAAGAGAAAGTCTTGGTTACAAATGTACCCCTCATTCCCTAATAGAGGACACAGAGACGTCATGTTAAAGACTGACAAATGGGGTCAGTTCAAATCACCTCTGAGTTCTAGAAAAATGGCCAGTGGAATTTGCATGCCCAGCAACTCCCCCGTACATACGGCTGTATAAGATGGCGGCACACATCCACTCATTCAGGTTTATGCAGAGGAGCCGAGACAGGGTCCCGGCCATTCAGTGGGATGGTTCAGGGTTGTGGCAGGAGGTACATAACGTCTCTATTCCCTCCATCAGGGAATGAGGGTTACATCAGTAACGTCAGTCACATTCAACGTTATGTCGAAAACTAACAAATGGGGTCCCTAAGTCGTAAGTTCCCTATGACCCCACGAATGCCCAAAATGCTAGTCCTTCATGCGGGATGGTAGGGGCAGGGCTTACCATGGAGATGGTCATAGCTGCTGTTCTTGATATGTTATTTCACAGGAAGAGTGCTTTGGCTCTCTTCCTAATTTTCCTTACAGCCATAAAAAATATCGGAAACTAGCGAACATAGCATAGGGAAACTGCTCTTTATGCTGAAGCGCCAAGTGGGGAATCGCTGCACTTATCCATGCAATACGCCAGTGAAACACCACTGAATGTGCCGTAGACCACCAGAAAGAGAGGCTTCGTAGAGGCGACTGGAAGAGCGATCGTTCAGATTTATATTGTTCAGGTTTAACTGATTAATCATCTGAATGTTTTCCTCTCTGTTCTAGACTCTCTAACTGCAGTGTGACAGAAGAAGGTTATAAAGCTCTGGCTTCAGCTCTGAGATCAAACCCTTCACACCTGATAGAGCTGGATCTCACAGGAAATGATCCTGGACAATCAGGAGTGAAGGAGCTCAGCGATTTACTACAGGATCCAGACTGTCAACTGAAGACAATGAGGTGAGACGGGATCAAATAATTAACAAAATTAGATGTATGCAGGCTAAATATTCATAAAAAATATATTATTTTAATTATACAATAAGCTGGACAATTTGTTGCATCAAGATCAGATCAGATATGGGCTCTGTCATAATGATGATAACCGTCAAAACAGTTTAGTTGTGATACGAGCTAAAGGTCAAATAGACATTATGGGTCAGTATATGTGCTGATATTCTGGAGTATGTTATACCTTGAAAATTAACATGGACAATTTTGTTTTTGTGCACATTTGTCATAAAAAAAAAATCTAGATAACCTTTTCACTAGTTTGCCTGCCCATTCAGCCTTAAAGATTAATAGTAAACGAACCTGGCTTGCCGTCCTTGGAGGAGGCTCGAACCCGAGGCTCGGCTTGAGCTTTGAGTTAACCCTATGGGGTCTGAGGTGTTTTCTGGTCCTGGAGGTGTTCTGACATGCTCTGACATTTGTGCTTATTTCTGTTACTTGTGACATTTTCATGGCTAAAGTCTGATTACACTGTATTTAGCACAAACTCTGCTACAATAATATATCAGCAGCATGTATGTAAAAGTTTGTAGTTTTGAGATAATGACATTTATGCGTGGTTTGTGAAAATACAAAAAACAAAATTGACACTGAAATAAGGCCATGAAACCCATACTGATTATTTCTTCACAAGACTTTTGAAAATTGTATCATGTAGCCTAGAATATTTGCTCCAAAACTATGTGAAAATCATCCTGACTGCTCATTCAGATAAGACAATATATTGATTTAAAAGTTGTAAGACATGTTTTGTGAAATAAAGCTTTATGCGGTAGGCATTAACACATCATTAATATGTATAGATTTCACACCTGAGAAAGACAAAGACCCTCCCATAATGCCCTATTAGGAGCTATCAGGCCCTATCATTCTGAGCAACCTTGCACAAAGAATGAGGAGATTTAAAAAAGAATGGCTTTTTGATTGTTTGGATTTATTTACAACACAACTTAATCCAAAGATACACAACAAATGACAAAAAAAGCACATTATTGAAATCAATGACCCAAAGACAGAGACCTTTGTGCCATTCCTAAAAAACATTGTAAATACCTTTCATTTCCAAGGTGGTTGATTTTCACTTTACCATGTTCATGTACAGAGACTCATGTGAATGTTGAAGTCAGCAGGACTCAGATGCATCTGGTCCCTGTAAAAAAAACAAAAAAAAAAGCCTGTGAACATACTGATATCAAGAGAAACTAGAGGGCTGCACGATTTTGGGAATAGATTTTTGATTTTTCTGGTTAAAATTGCTTTTTAAAATTTACAGAATACACACACACACACACACACACACGTTTCCAACAATGTATAATTAACACCAGGTTTGTTGTGCCTTGTAGGCATAGGCTATGCGCAGTGCTGCATAAAATAATAATAACAATAGCCTATAGCAGCATATAAATCTTCTAAAAGATTTCAGTAACAACTACACAAGAGAAAAATATATTGATTATCATATGTAACTTCAAATGTTTCCATACGTTATGATGATATGAAATGAGATTAGAGTAAAAACATGAAGCCTTTGTTTGGTGCGTTTTGCTTTTCAAACGCACAGCGTGCTCCAAAATATGATACATTCAAATGCAGAACGCGCTACAAAATATGATACATTCAAACGCAGAGCGCGCTCCAAAATATGAAATATTCAAACGCAGAGCGCGCTCAAAAATATGATACATTCAATCGCAGAGCGCACTCCAAAATATGATATGAAACGCACAGCGCGCTCCAAAATATTAAACATTATGGTTACCATATTATACATATCTACGTTTGAGCAGATATCCACAAACACAGTATAGTAAACATGGGTCTAAATATTATAATATTAACCATATATCTAGCAACAGTTCAAATGCAATGTGAAGTTTATGCAACAATAACATAAACTAATAAGTAAGAATTTCTTACCTTACATCTTTCTTGTCTTCAAATCGCGTTCTTCTTCTTCTGAGGTAAATCCAATGTAAGCTCACGGCGTGTCTTCCAAACTCGACGAAAAGCAGAGACTTGTGAAGTTTTTTGGTGCTTTGTTTTTGAGGTAACGAGCGCGTTCGCGTTCCATGTGGAGATTTGCATGTGAATCTCTTTTGCGCGCGTGGGCATGGTCGAATTAAAAATAATGAGCAAGGGTTTGAGATACTGGACATCTTGTTGGTTTTATACAAATGACTTAAACAGAGAATATTTGTTTTCAGTTTGAATCCGATCATTTAAAAGTACACACTTAAATGTTTATAAAGATATATGGCTCATAAATGTGTGACAAGTATTCGCTGAGTTTTGTTTCAGTTTATAGACGTGCTCAAGAAAAAAAAGTTCACCGTGACGGAGAGGCAGAAAGCACACCCTGTTTATTTTCTTTATTTTACAAAAGCACAATGTTTTGATTTGATTGTAAGTGGACACATACAAAAGTAGAAATATCACAGATTCTTTTTTCATATTTCTTTTTTCTGTACGACCATAAATGATGGAGTAATTTAAGTTTATTGTGCTACAATGTGAAAAAAATCAAGTTAAACGCGCGGGCGTGTTTGTCGACCTCAGAGGGTTAAAACCCACAAAAAGTATTGCAAAGACAGCAAGCTGGGCAATAAACCGTGAATGGTTTGGCGATATAGGTATAGGTAGAAAAGACTTAAGACATTAAGCCCTCTCCCCCCCAAAGATGAGTAGAATATTTCGCTGAAGTCACTATGGAGAAATATACGATGGCTCATGTGGTGAATCTCTTGTGGAAGCTAAGAAAAAACGAAGGGGCTCCTGCGGGAAGCAGGGGTAGAAATCACTGATGCGGCAGTGAAAAGAATGGAGGTTATTGCGAGCGGAGTGAAAAATCATTGCTGCACCAGTTAGATATGTAATTTTTTTTTAAAGTTGGTGCGAAATTGCTGTTGCAGCAGCAAGGTAAATTTTTATTCTGAAAGCTGGCATGAGAGCTATGGCTGAAATCACTGCTGCGGCAGTGAGAAACAAAGTTTACTCTGAAAGCTGGCGTGAGGGCAGTTGCTGAAATCACTACTGTGGTAGTGAGAGAAAAGTACTCTGAAAGATGGGATGAGAGCTTTGTCTGAAATCACTGTTGCGGCAGTGATAAACGAAGTTTACTCTGAAAGCTGGTGTGAGAGCGGTGACCGAGCGGTAGCCTAATAAAACACAAATAGACCAAGTTCTATATTAAAACAACGCCAGAACACAAAGTAAAATGTAAAATTGTTTAATTTAAAAAATACATTTTCTAATCATAGGCGAAGGCTGAACCAACACCATGAGGATATGCGATTCCCCTTTTAAAACGTTTACCATTTACAGGATTTGGCATGGCAGAAAACTTGCAAAGAGCGCTGATTTTATAATAATTAAAAAGCGGTTATACAATTTCATTGCGATTACACAAAGTTCCATTATAATCAGTGAAGCTGATGCACAACGAATGTCTTACTGCTTATTATAACGAGAGGATTGCCAATATTCTTTTTTACGGAGAAAACTGATCCTAGACCAGCATTTATGGATGCTTAAAAAAATTCTCTCAATTGTGAGTTTATCTCACAATTCTGTTATACATGCATTTGCTACTGTATATCACACAACTCTGACTTTATTAGGGATGGGCATTTCAAGCAAAAATAATATTCGATGATCGCTGGGAATTATTTGATTATTACTCAAAAAACGCACCCCTGCCCCACATGCTCACTGGTAAAACGCGTTCGCTCAAATACCGCTCCGACATTAAATTTCTCTGTACTTTAATAGGCTATACGTGTTGTAGCCAGTAAAGGAAACGTAGGCTATCTAGTTGCAAATTTATGTTTAAATATATAATGTAATTTTTTTTATTTCATCTATGTTGATTATATGAAAAGTGAACAGTTGAGTAAGATAGGATCATAAGATGCGCAATATATTGAGTGGGTCAGACATGATTTTGACCACTTCATTAAGTTTTGTTTTGTAGAAAACCTTTCTTTAGAGTAAATTTCATTTTGTATAAATTGTATCTTAATTTGAATCAGTGTTTCATCAACAAATTGCCTGGATTCAAAAAATAAGAAGCAAATATAGCCGACATCAGGACATGGAGGTGCCAGAGCGATCACTAGTGTTGACCGTGAACTGGAGCTCGCCTTATAAATTAATCGAAACTCAGCGTAGTATAGGCTACATGCCTCACAGACATGATGAGAAATATACAGTGAGGAAAATAAGTATCTGAACACCCTGCTATTTTGCAAGTTCTCCCACTTGGAAATCATGGAGGGGTCTGAAATTGTCATCGTAGGTGCATGTCCACTGTGAGAGACATAATCTAAAAAAAAAAATATCCAGAAATCACAATATATGATTTTTTAACTATTTATTTGTATGATACAGCTGCAAATAAGTATTTGAACACCTGTCTATCAGCTAGAATTCTGACCCTCAAAGACCTGTTAGTCTGCCTTTAAAATGTCCACCTCCACTCCATTTATTATCCTAAATTAGATGCACCTGTTTGAGGTCGTTAGCTGCATAAAGACACCTGTCCACCCCATACAATCAGTAAGAATCCAACTACTAACATGGCCAAGACCAAAGAGCTGTCCAAAGACACTAGAGACAAAATTGTACACCTCCACAAGGCTGGAAAGGGCTACGGGGAAATTGCCAAGCAGCTTGGTGAAAAAAGGTCCACTGTTGGAGCAATCATTAGAAAATGGAAGAAGCTAAACATGACTGTCAATCTCCCTCGGACTGGGGCTCCATGCAAGATCTCACCTCGTGGGGTCTCAATGATCCTAAGAAAGGTGAGAAATCAGCCCAGAACTACACGGGAGGAGCTGGTCAATGACCTGAAAAGAGCTGGGACCACCGTTTCCAAGGTTACTGTTGGTAATACACTAAGACGTCATGGTTTGACATCATGCATGGCACGGAAGGTTCCCCTGCTTAAACCAGCACATGTCAAGGCCCGTCTTAAGTTTGCCAATGACCATTTGGATGATCCAGAGGAGTCATGGGAGAAAGTCATGTGGTCAGATGAGACCAAAATAGAACTTTTTGGTCATAATTCCACTAAACGTGTTTGGAGGAAGAAGAATGATGAGTACCATCCCAAGAACACCATCCCTACTGTGAAGCATGGGGGTGGTAGCATCATGCTTTGGGGGTGTTTTTCTGCACATGGGACAGGGCGACTGCACTGTATTAAGAAGAGGATGACCGGGGCCATGTATTGCGAGATTTTGGGGAACAACCTCCTTCCCTCAGTTACAGCATTGAAGATGGGTCGAGGCTGGGTCTTCCAACATGACAATGACCCGAAGCACACAGCCAGGATAACCAAGGAGTGGCTCTGTAAGAAGCATATCAAGATTCTGGCGTGGCCTAGCCAGTCTCCAGACCTAAACCCAATAGAGAATCTTTGGAGGAAGCTCAAACTCCGTGTTTCTCAGCGACAGCCCAGAAACCTGACTGATCTAGAGAAGATCTGTGCGGAGGAGTGGGCCAAAATCCCTCCTGCAGTGTGTGCAAACCTGGTGAAAAACTACAGGAAACGTTTGACCTCTGTAATTGCAAACAAAGGCTACTGTACCAAATATTAACATTGATTTTCTCAGGTGTTCAAATACTTATTTGCAGCTGTATCATACAAATAAATTGTTTAAAAATCATACATTGTGATTTCTGGATTTTTATTTTTAGATTATGTCTCTCACAGTGGACATGCACCTACGATGACAATTTCAGACCCCTCCATGATTTCCAAGTGGGAGAACTTGCAAAATAGCAGGGTGTTCAAATACTTATTTTCCTCACTGTATATATAGAAAGCTTGAAATGTCTATATCAAACAAAACAATTCAAAATGAAAAGAAACAGTTGGCTATACTCTCTGCTTATGTAATCCGTATCGTATGAAATGTTCATTTCTCTCTATAGGCGCGTTCACTACTGCGAACATGGCAAGTCAGCATCGTCAACTGACACGGACACAGAAAACACTAGTTTATCCTGTGAGCTAAATAGCCTACTGCTATACAGCGTACAGCGTACAGTTGTTGTTGGTATAACACTGTCCACACATAAGTTTATATATCCAGTGACACAGTAAGTGAGCTCATTAAAGGGATAGTTCACCCAAAAATGAAAATTCTGTCATTGTTTACTCACCCTCAAGTTGTTCCAAACCTGTATGAGTTTCTTTGTTCTGCTGAACACAAAGGAAGATATTTGGAAGAATGTTTGTAACCAAACAGATCTCGGTCCCCATTGACTACCATAGTATTTTTTTTTCCTACTATGGAAGTCAATGGGGACTGAGATCTGTTGATTACAAACATTCTTCCAAATATCTTCCTTTGTGTTCAGCAGAACAAAGAAACTCATACAGGTTTGGAACAACTTGAGGGTGAGTAAATGACGACAGAATTTTCATTTTTGGGTGAACTATCCCTTTAATATCATGACCGTTCATATCAAATAGAACATTCCAGTCTGTAGTTTCAAAACAGTCTCTTAAAATTTCACTCCTCTCTATCATCCATTTCCTTATTGTTCTCGTCACAACTGCCTGTTGCTGGACAAGTGGTTTATACCTACATGACAAATGCACCAAGTTGTGATCAGATTTACCCAATGGAGGAAGAGGGGTGGCGCTATAAGCTTCACTTTGATTTGCATAAAGTATATCCAAGGTTTTATTGTCTCTGGTCGGGCAAGTCACAAACTGGCTAAAAGTTGGTAAAACAGTCCCAAGAGAAACATGGTTAAAATCTCCAGTTATTAAAATAAATGCCTGTGGATGCAGAGTCTGTAAGTCAGCAACGTGGTTGTGAATAACTCCATACACTACAGCTGTGTTGGCTGAAGGCAGGACATATACAGTAGACGCAATTACATGTGAAAATAAATTCCCTGGCTATATAGCATGGTCGCAGGCTTATCGTTAGCAGTTCAATGTCCATTGTGCAAAGCTGTTTTTTAACAGTGATATGTCCTGGATTGCACCATTTGTTATTCACATACACTGCCAACCCCCCTCCTCTCCTCTTACCGCTTTCTTTAGGTTTCCGATCTGCATGCACCATCTGAAAGCCCTCGATATCCACATTAGGGTTCGGGATATGATTATGAAGCCAAGTCTCATTCCCGCTGACTCTTCATCAGCATCGTCAGCTCCTCCATTTTGTTCGTGGTAGATCTTACATTGCGGTGATAACTGAAGGCAAGATGGGTTTAAACTTTTTCCGCTGCTTCCGCCTCTTCTTTCCCACTTTGCAGCCTCTTACACGTTTCTTTAGCTCACCAGGAATTTCCACTCTTCGTCCAAACGCCGCAGAATATTTCCGCAATGCAAGCAACTGATCTCTAGTATAAAGTTGGCGGATCCAAGGCGATTGACTCAATCCGCATGATATTCCGCATAATATTCACTTTCCTTCTCTCAAAACATATATAACACATAAAACAAAACAAACAAATATAAAAACTAGGCATGGAATTATATTAGGATATTATGATAATCAAGAAAAATGAAAAATGAACATTTTACTTGAAAATGTGATCTGTGAAAGCATTATACTCAACAGATAATTTTGTGTTATTTATATAGTTGGGAAGATCTTAACTAGCTGAATAGAACAAGCATATTTGTTTGAATTAGAGATCAAACTATACTGAGTTTTTTGTAAGAAGAATTTTTTTTTACATAGGCAAATGTAAACAGTATTAAACTTTGAGCGTGCAAAATTTCTTATGATGCCACTTTCAATTCAAAATATAACGAACAGTAATACACTCAAAATGCAGAAAATATACAATCTACTCGACTTTACTGCAAACCTAGAGGTCACACCATGACGTATTGATCTTCTACTTGTTAAACTTCACGTGATGCGAATTCGCTGTTCAAATGTGAAACTTTTCGCATGAGCTTGTGTGCATTTGAATGGAATTCCATATAACAAAAAGTGCAGTTTGACTGCCCATAACAAATACCAGTTGACCAGGAGATTTAAAAACGAAAAGTTAATTCATGAAAAGTAGATCTTTTATGAATTAAAAGATCTAATTAACCCCCTGGGGTCCACCCACGGAGAGCGCGCACTATTCAAACGCAAATGATCTGAGGCATCCATTCAAACATGTCGACGCCCACACATCAGCTGGATAAAACACGCCGAGTTAAGTACATTAGTCAGACAGACTCATATACTTTACGACGCTGTGAGGAATAATTCTATCTTAATAATAATCCTGGAAAATTTACCTCAGAAGTGCTGGAAGTTTCATTTTGAGGAGCAACGGATCCAGCTGAGGAACAGTTCTAGATTTGCTTTGTTCTAATCGCAATAGTGTCTGTACGCAATAAGACTGTTTAAATATGAATCGCGTTTCTGTGTTTGAATGAATGAACGCACAGATGTGCGCTGTTGTGTAGCTACTACAGCTGGCACAAATACTGTTTAAATATGAATCGCATTTTTGTGTGTGAATGAATGAACAGCTTTTACCAAACTCTACTGCTATACTGAGATGAGTTAAGGCCATTGCACACTGAGTCCGAAATTTTCGTATGCGTTTTTTCGTGTTCGTCAGCAGTAAAATTCGTCACGCACAGAAACCTTGCACACTGAGTCCGATGCGTATTTATTAAACCTTTGCGGAAAAAACGCAAAAAATACTAAATGGATTCGTCAAGCAGTGAGGATGAATTTGTTGCCTTCTTTCTTCTTAAAAAGAGAAAAAGAAAGAGGAAATATTGGGTCCATCCAATCCTGAGATTGCGCCGAGAGGAAGGAGAGTTTCACCTCCTTATCAAGGAGTTGCGAAATTATCCCAAACGATTCTAAATTTACCTCAGAATGTCAGTGGAACAGTTTGATGCTTTGCTAGCGATACTGGAGCCACATATTAAAAAGAAGACCACCAATTTCCGTGAACCAATCGATCCTGAACTGAAACTGGCAGTATGTCTATGGACGGACACACACACACACACACACACACACGAGGCCGGCAGAAGCGCTGGGCAGACAGAACAGCTGTATACAGGTTATATTTTATTCAGTGTCTTTGTAATCTGCATTTTGTTTTTCATACAGTACTTGTGCTGCGAGACGAATTGTAGCCTATCAACTTGTCAGACGTCATTCTGGATTTTGTCGTTCGCTTGTACGGTGGCTCTGAATTTTCAAAAAACCTCACAAAACACAGGTTGTGGATGAGAAAAACGCAGAAAATCGAACCCAATCCGAATTTTTTTTTTACGGACGAAAGTTTCGTAGACAGTGTGCAAGCATGATTGACATAACGTGAGGTCGATTTTTTTTTTTTTTACGTGCGAAAATTGCGGATGCGAATTTCGGACTCAGTGTGCAATGGCCTTAAATATCGACTAGAAAAATCGGATAGATTAGGCTATAAAGTTTTTACTGTAAAATACTGCCACATCAAATAAGCTTATAATGTTGCCAATTTCTGCTCATATGGTAAATATATATATATATATATATATATATACACACTCACCTAAAGGATTATTAGGAACACCATACTAATACTGTGTTTGACCCCCTTTCGCCTTCAGAACTGCCTTAATTCTACGTGGCATTGATTCAACAAGGTGCTGAAAGCATTCTTTAGAAATGTTGGCCCATATTGATAGGATAGCATCTTGCAGTTGATGGAGATTTGTGGGATGCACATCCAGGGCATGAAGCTCCCGTTCCACCACATCCCAATGATGCTCTATTGGGTTGAGATCTGGTGACTGTGGGGGCCATTTTAGTACAGTGAACTCATTGTCATGTTCAAGAAACCAATTTGAAATGATTCGAGCTTTGTGACATGGTGCATTATCCTGCTGGAAGTAGCCATCAGAGGATGGGTACATGGTGGTCATAAAGGGATGGACATGGTCAGAAACAATGCTCAGGTAGGCCGTGGCATTTAACCCTCTGGGGACCAAGCTGTTTTTGGGGTCCTTGAGATGTTCTGACATGCTCTGACATTTGTGCTTTTTTCAGTTATTTATAAACATGTTAATGGCAAAGGTGTAAATTCACTCTATATAGCACAAACAGGGCTACCATAATATGCGAGCAACGTGTATGTAGATGTTTGTATTTTTAAACATATTCAATTATGTTTATGCGTGGTTATTGGAAAAAATTTAAATGAAAGTTGCTGAATTAAGACCACAAAACACATATTAAATATGTGTCCACAAGACTTTTGACTAATGGATGTTGTCTCTTTGATTTCTAGCTTCAAAATTATGTGAAAATAGTCTTGCTTTATCGTTCACAAAAAAAAATACATTGATTTAAATGGTGTAAAACAGGTTTTGCTTGGAAAGCCAATATGCGAGGGGGAGGAGTAGTTTACACCTTAGATTACAATGTCCCACCCACTCTGCATAATGACTCTGCATAATTAGCCATTCATTCAGGTGTGACACTGACTGAGCCACAATGCAAGGACAAAAAATGTATTTAGAAGAAGACTTATATTGACCATTTAAGATTTCGCTTACATCTATCTTGTAAATATGTTTTGCTATTTTATTAAAAAAATTACAATTACAACAATAATTACAATTTCAACAATATTTCAAGTGTACTCTTTCTTTGTAAAAAAGAAAAAGAAAAAAGATTATAGGCCTACATTTTATCATATGTATTCATTAGTTTGAATATAGCAAATATATATATATATAATATATATATAATATATATAAATAATATGTGACCAGTCACGGAAAGTAGGGACACATGTCGGTTCTGGGGCATTTTGAGTTATTCACATATTCTGAAAGTGTAGTCTCCAAGCTTTCCAACGATGTGTAACACAAGGAAATCTGATAATATTTGGAGAAGTTATGGCCATTTAAAGGTAGGCACTCAAAAACGCACAAAGGGGAGAAAACAGCGTCTGAAGATTCTCACCTCTCTCCTGCTGGGAGTGACATCTCATTTAGATAAGCCATACCCCCCTGTAAAGCTGTAAGCACGGGGGGAGCAGAAAGGCCAGGAAAATGTGCCACCAAAGAAAAAAAAAAAAAAAAAGTTTGCAGGTAATATATAAATAAATGTCTCTTAGCATCTACCGATAAAACTGTATAGGCAACTCTTGTGTACACTGAATAAAAAATAAGATAAACTCTAGACAATGTTCAAATCAAAAACAAGATGTGCTATGTGATATATATAGTATGAGTAGGCTATTAGTAGGCTATAGCATTCATTTCGTTCGTTTTTTAAATAAGATACTAGCTGAAATTTGTTTTTTTAAATCAAGTGATCAAAGTGCTCGTTGCCGCGGCGATCAGTGGCGCAGATGCAGTGTTTTCTCGTGTGGCTCGCGCACACACCCCATTGTCTTCACTCGACGCGCGCTTCAATCCGTTGCGTATACTCTCTATTCGTTCTGTTTAATATCACAAAACATAATGCAAACGTTTGCGTGTCCCTGCTTGATATACAACCACTGCTGAACATAATCGTTTTTATGAGAGAAAAAAACTATACGAAAAAAAAAAAAAAAAAACCTAAACGAGGTCGGGTTCGAACTCAGACCCTCTGACACGGCTGGCGAAAGCTCTACCACTGGTCCATTAAGATTCACGTTAGTTAAGTTGGTATTAGTGTATTACGTATTAGTGTATTATGTATTAGGCTACATCTCATTAAACGATAAATTAAACCCCATGTAACCTACTATTTAAATCGATTGCTGGACATTGTAATGTTATTGGCGTCCATCTTCATTGAGTTTTGAAATCAGATAGTGCCGGCCAGAGAGGTGCATAATAAGTAGCCACGCCGGCTTATTCAGTATGGAAATACACACCGACAATGACACGCCCCTACTGCGTGCTAGAATCTCCGAAAAACAAGCCGATTTCAAAATCAAAATGTACGCTTTTAAACATACCAATACTGCTATCTCAAACATGCAGAGGCTTCTTCGTGATCTCAACTAACAGATTCTGCAAAAAAACGAAAATCACAAATTTTGAAAAAAAAAGCTTCTTTCTCATTTTGCTCGAAAGTTGTGCTGCCGACTTGTGTCCCTGGTTTCCGTGACGGGTCACATATAGTTATATATATATATATATATATATATATATATATATATATATATATATAATGTTAGATATGAGCAGAAATTGCTAAACAAAAGCTTATTTGATGTGGCAGTATATTCTACAGTAGCCTAAAAACTGTACCCAAATCTAGTCAACAAGTGACTGACTGTAACGTTGTTTTTATGAAATATTAGGGCATATAAATGCTAATTTGCAGTTTAATACGTTACTTATACAAATACATTTTATTTCAACATATTCCAGTCGATTTTTACTCATCTCAGTAGGCTATAGCAAAGCAGTTTATTCTTTCACACAGACGCGCGATTCATATTTAGGCTAAACAGTCTTTACAAATATGTACCCTTCATTCATCTCACAGAAAGGCGAGTCATATTATAGAAATGTGATTCATCTTTTTGCGGTTTGCATAGGCCTACACTAACGTTATTCCATAACGTTATTCCACATCAACACTTGAGAAAAGAAAACAGCCTACCTCACTCCTCAGCGGGATCTGCTCCTCATATCAGGAGATATTGCTCCTCATATCAGCACTGTTCTGAGGAAACTTTTCTCCATAAGGTAGGCTATATTATGCCTCACTCACGGCGCTTTGTTTACAGCTGATGTGGGGGCGTTTCACAGACTGAAATGGTTCTCAGAATTTGCATTTGAATAGCACGCGCTCTCCGGGGAGTGGTCAAATTACTTTTGAATGGCTCGTAATGAGCTCGACTGGAGTCGCTCTCTTTTTATACAGATTACAGAAGCTGAGAATATTTGTTTTTTATATAAATTACTTCATTTAAAAGATCCGATCTCAAGCTTTATGCCCGTGGGTCTGTTTGCCTGTTTGACTGAATTTTCGCGGAGTTATAGATCATTTTCCAACGCGTTTCAAATGGGAGTTTACTGACAGAGAGAAGGCAGAAATCGCATCATGTTCATTTTTCTTTATTTGTCAAAAAGCAAAACACTTTATTTTTATTGTGAGTATACAGAAAAAAAATAGAAGCTGAACAGGATCGATTGATGTATTACACGAAAATGAAAGATCAAAATTAACAGAGCATTTAGTGTTTATTTTCATTGCTAAAAAAAAAAAAAACGAGCAAAACGCGCGGGCGCGTTTTTGGTCCCCAGAGGGTTAAACGATGCCCAATTGGCACTAAGGGGCCTAAAGTGTGCCAAGAAAACATCCCCCACACCATTACACCACCACCACCAGCCTGCACAGTGGTAACAAGGCATGATGGATCCATGTTCTCATTCTGTTTACGCCAAATTCTGACTCTACCATCTGAATGTCTCAACAGAAATCGAGACTCATCAGACCAGGCAACATTTTTCCAGTCTTCAACTGTCCAATTTTGGTGAGCTCGTGCAAATTGTAGCCTCTTTTTCCTATTTGTAGTGGAGATGAGTGGTACCTGGTGGGGTCTTCTGCTGTTGTAGCCCATCCGCCTCAAGGTTGTGCGTGTTGTGGCTTCACAAATGCTTTGCTGCATACCTCGGTTGTAACGAGTGGTTATTTCAGTCAAAGTTGCTCTTCTATCAGCTTGAATCAGTCTGCCCATTCTCCTCTGACCTCTAGCATCAACAAGGCATTTTCGCCCACAGGACTGCCGCATACTGGATGTTTTTCCCTTTTCACACCATTCTTTGTAAACCCTAGAAACGGTTGTGCGTGAAAATCCCAGTAACTAAGCAGATTGTGAAATACTCAGACCAGCCCGTCTGGCACCAACAACCATGCCACGCTCAAAATTGCTTAAATCACCTTTCTTTCCCATTCTGACAATCAGTTTGGAGTTCAGGAGATTGTCTTGACCAGGACCACACCCCTAAATGCATTGAAGCAACTGCCATGTGATTGGTTGATTAGATAATTGCATTAATGAGAAATTGAACAGGTGTTCCTAATAATCCTTTAGGTGAGTGTATATATATAATATATTTTTAGGCCTATATATTATGTCAAAAATAAAGTCATCAACTAAGATATTATTATAGTGTTTGTTCCAATGTAGGCTATATTCAAACTAATGAATCCTTAACTTTGAAATACGTATGATAAAATGTATACTTTAGTTTTTACAAAGAAAGATTACACTGGAAATATTAGTAACATTTTAATTGTTGTAATTGTAACCTTTTTAATAAAATAGCAAAAATATATATATACAAGGATAGATGTAAACAAAATCTTAATAATAATAATAATAATAATAATAATAATAATACATTTTATTTGTTTGGCACCTTTCTGGACACTCAAGGTCGCCTTACAAGAAGATACATTAGAACGAAGAGGGCGGGACAATGAGATGGAGAGAGGAGGAGGAGCAGAGAGAGCGGGCTGGTGTGGCAATATGAATGAGGTCAGTCAGGTATGAAGGGGCGAGGTTATGGATGGCTTTGAAAGTGAGGAGCAGGATTTTGTAGTGGATACGGTGTGAGATGGGGAGCCAGTGGAGCTGTTGGAGGACTGGGGTGATGTGCTTTATGGAGGGTGTGTGAGTGATGATGCGTGCGGCAGAATTCTGAACAAGTTGGAGTTTATGGAGGGAGACCAAACAGAAGAGAGTTACAGTAATCGATTTGGGAAGTGACGAGGTTATGGACAAGAACGGCAGTGGAGAAAGGAGTGAGAGCAGGGCGAAGACGGTGGATGTTTCTGAGGTAGAAGTAGGCTGAGCGAGTGATGTTATTGATGTGTGCAGTGAAGCTGAGGGTGCTTTCTAGGATGACACCCAGACTCTTTACCTGAGGGGAGGGGGAAATGGAGGAGCCGTCAATGAAAATTGAGAAATTGTTTATTTTACTTAACCCTTTATAGGGCACTCATTGAAATATTTGGAAATTCTAATTTTTCACCTCAGAAACCTAATGGGGGCTGTTAAAGGACATTTAACCCTCTGGGGTCTGAGCTGTTTTCTGGGCCCTGGAGGTGCTCTGACATGCTCTGACATTTGTGCTTATTTCTGTTACTTGTGACATTTTCATGGCTAAAGTCTTATTACACTGTATTCAGCACAAACTCTGCTACAATAATATATCAACAGCATGTGTGTAAAAGTTTGTAGTTTTGAGATAATGACATTTATGCGTGGTTTGTGAAAATACAAAAAAAAATTCTCACTGAAATAAGGTCATGAAACCCATACTTATTATTTCTTCACAAGACTTTTGAAAATTGTATGACGTAGCCTAGAATATTTGCTCTAAAACTATGTGAAAATCACCCTGACTGCTCATTCAGAGAAGACAATATATTGATTTAAAATTTTTACGACGTGTTTTGTGTGAAAAAGCAATATGCGAAGGGGCGGATCATCTCATTAATATGCAAGCTTTCCACACCTGAGAAAGACAAAGACACTCCCTAATGGCCCTATTAGGAGCTTATCAGGGCCCATCATTCTGACCAACCTTGCACAAAGAATGAGGAAATTTAAAAAAGAATGGCTTTTAAAATTGTTTGGATTTATTTACAACATAATCCAAAGATACACAACAAAAAAAACACTTATTGATAACAATGATCCAAAGAAAGAGACCTTTGTGCCATTCCTAAAAACATTGTACATACCTTTCATTTCCAAGGTGTTTGATTTTCACTTTACCATGTTCATGTACAGAGACATGTACTGTGAATGTTGAAGTCAGCAGGACTCAGTGGCATCTGGGCCCTGAAAAAAAAAAAAAAAAAGTGAACATACTGATATCAAGAGAAAGGCCTGCACGATTTTGGGAATACATTTGAGATTTTTCTAGTTAAAATTGCTTTTTAAAATTCACAGAATACACACACACACTCACACAAATGTTTCCAACAATATATTATATAATGAACACCAGGTTTGTTGTGCCTTGTAGGTATAGGCTATGCGCAGTGCTGCATAAAATAATAACAATATAGCAGCCTATATACATTTTCAAAAAGATTTCAGTAACAACTAAGCTAGAGAAAAATATATTGATTATCATGTTACTTCAAATGTTTCCATTCGTTATGATGATATGAAATGAGATAATAGTAAAAACATGAAGCTGTTTGGAGCGTTTTGCTTTTCCAAAATATGATGCATTCAAACGCGATCGCGATCAAAAATATGATACATTCAAACGCGATCGCGATCAAAAATATGATACATTCAAATGCGATCGCGCTCAAATATAAAACATTATGGTTAGGCCTACCATATACATATATACGTTTGAGCAGATATCCACAAACACAGTAACAGTAAACACGGGTCTAAATATTATAATATTCACCATATATCTAGCAACAGTTCAACTGCAATGTGAAATTTATGCAACAATAACAAACTAATATGTAAGAATTTCTTACCTTATCTTTCTTGTCTTGAAATCGCGTTCTTCTTCTGGGGTAAAGCCAATGTAAGCTCAGGCGCGTCTTTCAAAGTCGACGAAAAGCAGAGACTGATGAAGTGTTTTGTTTTTGAGGTAATGAGCGCGTTCGCGTTCCATGTGGAGATTTGCATGTGAATATCTTTTGCGCGAGTAGGCGTGGTCAAATTAACTGTAATGAGCAAGCGTTTGAGAAGCTGGACATCTTGTTGGTTTTATACAAATTACTTAAACAGAAAATATTTGTTTTCAGTTTGAATCCGATCATTTAAAAGTACACACTTAAATGTTTATAAAGGTGTATGGCTCATAAATGTGTGACAAGTATTCGCTGAGTTTTGTTTCAGTTTATAGACGTGCTCAAGACAAAAAAGTTCACCGCGACGGAGAGGCAGAACGCACACCCTGTTTATTTTCTTTATTTTTCAAAAGCACAATGTTTTGATTTGATTGTAAGTGGACACATACAAAAGTAGAAATATCACAGATTCTTTTTTTATATTTATTTTTTCTGTATGACCATAAATGATGGAGTAATTTAAGTTTAAAGTGCTACAATGTAAAAAAAATCCAGCAAAACGCGGGGGCGCGTTTGCCGACCTCAGAGGGTTAAACAAAAAAAAATGTTCTCAATTTTTTTCATCTTTGCATTGCAAATCAAGGTCAATGAAGTTACCATATATGAGCACTTGCCTGTCTAGGGTAAAATAAATTACAGAGAGTGAATTAAAAAAATATATGACACAAACACACACAAACTGCAAGGAACATTTATTTATTATAGGCACAAACTGCAAGGAACATTTATTTAGAGACATCTCTGTCTTTAGGTACTGATACGGGCATCTTGTGGAGGGTGCTCCGGGAGTATGGGGTCCGGGGCCCTTTCCTAAGGGCTATCCGGTCCCTGTAGGAGCAGGAGCTTGGTTCGCATTGCCGGCAGTAAGTCAGACTTGTTCCCAGTGCATGTTGGACTCCAACAGGGCTGCCCTTTGTCGCCGGTTCTGTTAATAATTTTTATGGACAGAATTTCTAGGCGCAGCCAGGGGCCGGAGGGTTTCAGGTTTGGGGACCATACAATTTCATCTCTGCTCTTTGCGGATGATGTTGTCGTGCTGGCCTCATCAGGTTTTTCGCCCGATCGGAACCAAACCAGTGCAGAAATGTTCTCTAGAGTCTGAATATCAATAATTATCGAAAAAAAGTTGAAATTTTGATTCACGGACGATAAGGGACGCCAAAACGTACGTTGTGGGAGGGGCCTATTTTACTAAAACGGCTATAACTCCAGAAGTAAATGAGGTATCTTCACCAAACTTGGTACACATGTGTAATAGGTCAATCTGAGGTCACAATAAAAAATCCGCGGCGATTGGACACATGGTGGCGCTATAACATGAAAAAAACATAAAACAGGCTATAACCACCTGACCGTTAGTCCGATTGACTTGAAAATTGGTATGCAGTGTCTTGGTCCAAGGTGCCATGTATGTCTATGAGGACATTGGAGTATCTCAAAAAACATGGCCGCCATCGGCCAATGAAGTTTGAGCACCTATTAGACAAGGTTAACGGAGGCCGATCGGAACGAAACTCGATGGGCATGTTCGACTCATGGCCCTAGAGGTCTGTAAGAATTTTGAAAGAAATCTGCCACTAGTTGGCGCTAACAAGTTTTTTTCAGGCCAGGACCTTCAGCATGCACTGGGATGGTTTGAAGCCGAGTGTGAAGCGGCTGGGATGAGAATCAGCACCTCCAAATCCGAGGCCATGGTCCTCAGTCGGAAAAGGGTGGCTTGCTCACTTCAGGTTGGTGGAGAGCTCCTGCCTCAAGTGGAGGAATTCAAGTATCTTGGGGTCTTGTTCACGAGTGAGGGAAGGCCTGAACGGGAGATTGAAGACGGATTGGTGCAGCTTCTGCAGTAATGCAGTTTATGTACCGGTCTGTCGTGGTGAAGAAGGAGCTGCCAAGCGAAGCTCTCGATTTTCCGGTCGATTTTCCGTTCCTACTCTCACCTATGGTCATGAGCTTATATTTGCTCATAATTGCGTTTTATCACAAACCAATATTCAGTAATTAAAATCAATTCACACAGTACTAGGCCTCACACGAACAATAAGCACCCGTGTATGCCATTTAACTATAATTTAAAAAAAACATACATTCATAGGGCATATGTCTAAAAATGGACACTTCCACCACCATTTTATGCAAAAAAAAGTGCATGTAATATTTCTGAAATGTATACATATAAGCCACGTGAATGGCAGGTTACCGATACAGGACTCAGACATTGTAATATAACTTAGTTGTTTGTCAGGACTCGGGTCTCTCTCTCCTGCAATGTTTTTGTTTTCCTTTTTCACGTGATCGCACTGAGCAATAGCGCTTAAAGCTTAAAATGAGTGATTAAAGGTGAAGTATGTGGTTTCTGCTACTACACTAGTGGCACCCAGTGGAATTACACAAATAAAGCAACATTGCAAACCCTTTAGCCTGGTTAACAGATCCCCCTTAAGCCTCAACCATGTTGGTGGCTCGGGACTCGGCTGCCTGACTGTTTAAAAGTTGATTTTCAATAAATGCATTGTTGATTTGAATTCTTCTCTTCTGGGTCCTCTCTGTTGCAGAACCTGGCAGTGCTTATACTGGAAACCACCTTGCCATACACAAGTGCTAAAAAATTAATTATAAATAAAATGCATCAAGATATAAATTATTAAATTAGTTGTAAATTAAATATCTTTAAATACTAATACAAAAAGAAAAAAAATATTACATTGACTTGGGTATATAGGCCTATTATTTGTTCTAACGTTCATGCAAAAACTGTCATTCTGAGTGTCTGACGACCTGAGCACAACAGAGATATTATAGTTTGGATTATTTTTTATAATATCCCATGAGTGCTAATAAATGCAATTTCCACAATTTCTGAAGTGCTTCTTTTATAAAGAACAGCACTTTCTCACATAACGCAGTGAAGCAGCCCCTGCACGAGAGAATAACTGATTCTCGAGCCGTCGATATCAGCAGATTCAGCAGCATCGCCACGGACAGCACCGGGTAACGTTGCACGTAAGAAGGTATATCTTAAGCTACTTCCTAAGGTATGGTTCGGGGGAACACGCCTAGAAATGGTACACCTTTAGTTAAGTTATAACTTCAGAGTCTTCGTTGCGCTAAGAGACAACGTTATATGGAAACCCAGCCCAGGTCTATGAGTCTCCAGATGTTCACAAACATGCAGTTTCACAAGCCAGTTTGCTCTGTGCTGACGTTTCTCACTCCTCCTGCTTTAAAGCCAGAAAGATCTTATTTTCACACTCTGTATTCATACTGAAAATCATGATCTAGTGAACTTTTGCCCTTCTGCTCTGTGAGACGTTTCTGTTCTTATGAGTTTGCTTTAGGACTGAGTGTTGCTCTAGTTTCTTTTAAATATATATGTATTTGTGTATTTAAATGTTCAAAGAAAAGTGTTACGTCTAGATAACTAACTAGAGCTTGTCTTTAGAACAATAATGTTTTTTAAAGGTTTTTTTTTTATCATATCAATTTTTGCAATGCAAAAGACATTTATTTGAGAACTGAATTGCCTCTTCTGCAGGTTTTTGAGTCCTGCTGCAGAGGAAGCCTGTCAGTATGTGAATAGAGTTGTGGGTAAAAACCCGTTACTCCAGAGAGAGCTGAATCTGAGTGGACATAAACTAGGAGACACTCGAGTGAAACAGATCGCTGCTCTACTGCAGGATAAACACTGTCAACTCAACACACTGACGTGAGTATTGCTCATTTATAATGTTGTAATGTTAGCTAATGTTAATATTTCCAGACAGACAGTTTGATCATGGGTCAATAATTATTTCAGTTACTGTACAGGCAGAACAATGTTTTTTTTTCTGACATCAGAATCAGAACTGTTCATAACTGCTTTCAATTGATTCTTTGTATTTCACAAATGTCTAACTTTGGTGCAGCATATACTGTAACTTGTAAAAATTGAACAAGTGCATTTTAAAAATCTGTGATCAGTATCTGCCTGTAATAAGATCCACTGAAGGTAAGTTGACTGAACGCTAGTGATGGGCACTTTCGAAACACACTTTATGAAGCTATGAAACCTTGATTTCAGTAAACGAGGCTATGTTACTGTCATAACTGTTTCCAAACGTTTGGAAATGTCAATGGTTCACCACTGGGGGGCGATGATCTCTGTGAATCCATGAATCATGCAGATTCACTGAGATTGAACAAGAGTCTGTGGGTTTTACCTGATCTCTGATCAGTTTTATACATTTGTAGACTTTTAATTAGATATTAGTATAATTAAAAGGAATAATAGTAGTTAATAGTCTCTTATTGGCCTGTTTAGCTGAGCCATCCATAAAATACACTGACACTGCCTCACGGTGCAGCACTAAAGCAGATGAACTACCTTTTACAAAACTTGTTTGATTGTCTTCTGCTTAAGGAAATACTTTTATTCCTTAATCTGATCATGTTAGTTTATACAATTATTCTTTCTTCATGTTAGTTCACAGGGGATTTACTAATGTTAACAGACAACTTTTGTATTTAAAAATGTATTAGTAAATGTTTAAACTTGAGGTTATTAAATGCTGTAAAGTATTGTCCATCATTGGTTCATGTTAACTAATGTAGTTAATGTTAAGAAATGATACCTTACTGTAAAGTTTTAGCAAGTAGACAATGTGTCTGAAAACAACCGACATAAAAACATTTGACCCAGTGAGCAAACCAAGGGTAACATTGACATGAAAGAACCTTAAAGATTAAATGAAATGAATGTGTATACTAAAATAAATTGATCAAAGTTTTCAATCATTTTATTGTTACAATGTTGGTAGTATATTTAAATGAACAATGTGTAGTCTTTCTCCATGTTACCTTTACCTTGATATCCCTGTTTATTTGTCAACAAAAGTCTGCTGGATGAAGATGAACACGTTAGTTGATCATCATGGATCTGAGTAGGGGTGGGGAAAAAAAACGATTCTAAGATGCATCGCGATGCGGACGTGGACGATTCTGAATCAATTCACAAATGTCAAAAATCTATTTTTTTTTCTTTTTTTCTCTAATAACGTAATATTGACGGAACGCAAAAGGCGGAACTCTAAAGCGGACGTGCAGTGCGCGGACAGTCTCCGGCGTATGCATAACAGAGACGCGCACATAACAGAGACGCATGATGGCTGAGCGCCAAATTCGAACGGCACCCTCTTCGTTAAAAGCTAACGTATGGAAAATTGGCAATGTCATTGTGACCTATTTAGTATTTTTTGTATGAGAGCTGCTTTCTGTATTGTTTAGTTTTCACATCAATATGCTGATAACCGATCTGTTATACGTACGTTATACTGCCCTCCACAGGCACAGTGTGTATCAGTGCAATGTCAGTCACAAAAAGTTACATTTTGACTGTGCTCTCTGCAGATGTTCATTCACTTTTTTTGTATAAGCTGTTTTTGATTGTGGTATACAGCAAACATTTGAAGTCATAACTCTTTATTATTTAGTTGTGTATAAGAGTGGCTTTGTATGTTACTAATTATTCAGAATATGCATTAGTCCACAAGCATTATGTTTGTATGAGAGCTGCTGGTACATCATTCTATATTTTTGAACGAAAACTGTTTGTGATTTTGCTACAAGTACGCTGCTAGTACAGGCAAACGTTTATTTCCCTGTTGGTTCTTTGCAATGTTGGGACATATGCTGGCAAATATAACCTTACAGTTGACTTGCCAAATCACTTCCATTTGTTTTATTAATAAAATTAATATAGGAAGTATTTAATAAAATTAATATAGGAAGTATTTGAAGTAAATTCTTTATCGGTCATCATAAATACTTTGCTTTAAAAGTACCAAGTTTTCACAAAAAAATTAAATAATAATAATAATTGTTACCCTCTGAATCGTAATCTAATCGAATCGTGAGGTGCCTAGAGATTCCCACCCTTAGATCTGAGTCATTTTCTCTTTCTGTCTTCAGTCTGTATAGATGCAGTATTACAGAGAAACAGAGTCTCATCCTGACTTCAGCTCTGAAATCAAACCCGTCACACCTGAGAGAGCTGAACCTGAGAGACAATAAACTAGGAAATACAGGAGTGAAGCACTTATGTGCCATACTGAAGGATTCACACTGTAAACTGGAGAGATTGAGGTCAGTCACATTCACATACAAGAATCAAAATGCTTAAAATCACTTCAACAGTTTAAACTAAAACACTAACATTTTATTTGCTTATGAAGATGATTTGACTTTACAGAATAAAGAGTTTTCTTTTATTCTGTCTTATTTTCTTCTCTCTCTCTAAATGTAGTTTAAGATACTGTGATATGACAGATGAAGGTTGTTCTGATGTGACTTCAGCTCTGAAATCAAACCCGTCACACCTGAGAGAGCTGGACCTGAGCGGGAATAAACTAGGAGACTCTGGAGTGAAAAACCTCAGTGATCTACTGATGAATCCACAATTCCAGCTGGAGAAACTACAGTTAGTATCATTATACTGTACAGCAATTACAGTGTGACTGAAGTTTATTTATTTGAAGACAGCAGGGCTTATGTTTCATTGTTTATAGCAGTGCACTTTCTGAGTTTTCCCTATTGCTCACATTTTTATGTGTTTTTATCTAGTTAGTAATTGTTTAATTTTCAGCATTTGATACAATGTACTGATTGTGAACATGCAGAAATCTGCCTTTTCAACAGAGAATAAAGAAGAGAGACTCAAATAAGTAGTTACAAATGAAAGAGAAGAAACAGTGTCTTCCAGCACACAGAACTAGTGTGACTTGGTTTCAAAACAGACTATTGGAAACTAAATGCTGCTGTAGCTCTTCAGTAAGATGATCATCATAGATGTGAACTATTGTTATTTATCTGTCTTCAGTCTGAGTGAATGCAGTATTACAGAGAAACAGAGTCTCATCCTGACTTCAGCTCTGAAATCAAACCCGTCACACCTGAGAGAGCTGAACCTGAGCTGGAATAAACTAGGAGACTCAGGAGTGAAGCACTTATGTGATGTACTGAAGGATTCACACTGTAAACTGGAGAGATTGAGGTCAGTCACATTCACATACAAGAATCAAAATGCTTAAAATCACTTCAACAGTTTAAACTAAAACACTTTAACATTGGATTAGTGCAAACTTAGTATTTTGTGATCTGGTGAAATAAAGATGAAGATCTCTCTTCCTCTGTCTGTTTTTTTGCTTATGAAGATGATGTGACTTTACAGAATAAAGAGTTTTCTTTTCTTCTTTCTTATTTTCTTCTCTCTCTCTGCTAATGTAGTTTAATCTACTGTGATATGACAGATGAAGGTTGTTCTGATGTGACTTCAGCTCTGAAATCAAACCCGTCACACCTGAGAGAGCTGGACCTGAGCGGGAATAAACTAGGAGACTCTGGAGTGAAAAACCTCAGTGATCTACTGATGAACCCACAATTCAAGCTGGATAAACTACAGTTAGTATCATTATATTGTACAGCAATTACAGTGTGACTGAAGTTTATTTATTTGAAGACAGCAGGGCTTATGTTTCTGTGTTTATAGCAGTGCACTTTCTGGGTTTTCCCTATTGCTCACATTTTTATGTGTTTTTATCTAGTTAGTAATTGTTTAACCTGTTAAGCTTCACCAGTGCGCAGACGCACTGAAGCTTTTTTTTTTTTTTTTATAGTTCAAAGTTACTATCAGATTTAATGTTATTGCCTTGACAAACTATACATCATTAAAAAAAATATAAGACTCAAGTTTCAGTATTTGACCACTATTGTATTCTGAGAAACTTCTAGTGACAGTTATGTCTTAATTTGTGTCAGGAGTTATGAAATAAAAAAATGCGTCAATACCTTTAATATGAATTATGAGCGTCAGCCGCTCCCATTCAGAAAAAAACTCCTGTGCTGTCGTCATGACAGCGCTTGACAAAACAACGTCCCTCAGGGCTTTAGCTCAAAAATGTGCAGATTTGGAGAAATATTGATAGATTCTCATAGATTTACATCATATTTCTATAGACAGGAATAATATTTATTGAATTTATACCCAAATGCGTCGATGTAATCTTTATGAGCGTTTGGTACTCTGATACTGTGTTTTCAATTCATACCAATAGCCTGAGGGCGCTATAAGCACAATAATAGTCCATATATAGAACATGAAGAAGAGCCATGATCATGTGACATTCCAGGACGTCACTGATACACACAAAGCTACAGAGATCGCGCTGTAACATGCAGATAAAGATGTTTTGAAGACAATAAACATGATTGCAATGATATTTGAGTTACCTGTGTTTTTCAAGCCATGCCAGGTATTTTCATAATAATAGATTATATTTATAATGTAATGCTAATCTATATAGACTATCATTGTGCAGAACACTATCCAATAGTATATTTTCTGTCTGATTTTTTTTTTATCTGAAGCCAAATTAGATCACAGAAGATTATTTAAAATACTCGACGTGCGTTAAAAAGTACGTTTGGAGCACAAACATGGTTTTAATCTCATAAATTGTCGTGTATTGATGGTGTGCTAAGCTAACATGCTAGCTAGCCCTAGGTGCACCTGCTACCTAGAAGTTATACTTTTATTATTTTTTGAATGCTTACTGAAATGTTTCTTTATTCAAGAAATGCATTTGATACAGTTTAAAATGTGAGGTGAACTTTGAGAAAAGAAATTAGGGACTGAAACCCTATGAATAGCCTGTGAATAGCCAGTCGTTAGTAACTATAATGCAGACAAAAGAAATGCATATTTAGAGCCATAACCAGGCTGGAGAGGTGTGAATGTGTGCAGGGGGAGACTGAGACTGAATGGGGATCGTTTGCACCACAAAACAATAGAGACAATATACTGGATAGATGGTTAGAAGATGACAATAAACATCAGTAGCATTTTAGCGTCAAATCAAAATAAAGTCATTTGACATGGTCTTGAAAAACATTTAACTAAATACAGAGTTTTGGACTTATTATCTTCAGATTTTAAACATAGAATGTTTAGACATGTGTCTTTAGCTGTAGTGCATTTATAGATTGCTACAGTGCCAACTTCAATTTTATTTTCATGAGGATGTTTCATAAAAATTAATTTCTAATAACTTTACAAAACTTTGAAGCTATTTATAACAATTTTTGTCATTATGACAATAATTCATTCTACATTTACAATAAACTGCCAGGTAGACTTGTAGTCAAGACCGCCTAAACCGAGACCAAGACACTACCAAGACCAGAGGGTATCGAGACCAAGACAAGACCAAGACCAAGACCAAGACAGACCAAGTCAAGACCAAGACCAAGTCGAGACCGAGACCGAGACCAAGTCGAGACCGGAGGGAAAAAAATAGACTAGTGTTGAAGCTAAGCAATATGAATTCAAGAACAGCAGCATACTAGGGTTCAGCCGCAGTTTACATTCAACACATATTATATGGTATTACTTCAACTACACAGGCAGAACAATACAAAGACAGACCATGTCATGTGTGTGACTGTGAGCTCACTGTAAATGTTTTTGCAGGGTGAGATCAACTATGTGTAGCAATTGCATGACGGCTGTTACTGCACTATTGGAGGATTGAGACTCCCTTAACTTTTGTGTACTGTTGAGGACTGACATGACTGGTACTGACTGGTTCATCTGAAAAAAACATCAAACACCTCCAACACCATCTTGCTCCTCCAACAACTGTCTAAAGAATGAGAAATATGTAACCAATTGAAATTATACTTAATGTGTAGATGAAATCGTAACATCAAATTAAAGATACGCAATTATAAACTTGGATTAGGCCTAATGTTTAGTCAACACAACGGAGATATGCAGATGATATTTAAAAGACCATTTATTTAGTCTAACACCATCTTAAATACAATACTGTAATCAAACAACACACACACACACATGCACACACACACACACACACACACACACAGAGATATCAAAGACACAAATTCATCTAAGCAAATGCCTGCCATCTCTGCCGATTTCGGAGTCTCCAAATTAATCCATTCTACAACTTTTAAATACATAATAAAATGTTTAAAAACGAAATTATAGGCTTAAGTGCAGGATCCGAAAGTTGGTCGTTTTGTCGCTATGGTTACACACACACACACACCGTTGGCAGTGCGCTGACTGCGCTCAAAGTCATCTGTCAGTTGTGCAGTTACCCAAAATCTCCTGAATGAAGTTAATACCCATCATGTCACTGATATGTGTTTTTTAAATCAAGTGATCAAAGTGCTTGTTGCCGCTGCGATCAGTGGCGCGGATAAAGTGTTTTCTCGTATATTGGGCGCACACGCCGCACTGTCTTCACTCGGACGCGCGCTTCAATCCGTTCCGTTGCGGATAATAATGTTGCATTATCGAACGTTGTGTCGTCGTGGATATTGTAGTAGCCTATTGTATTGCTAAATCCCCGACCACTATGTCGGTCTGAGACCTAGACAAGACCGAGAGGTCCGAGACCAAGACAAGACCAAAGACCGTCAAGGCCGTGACAAGACCGAGACCACGTAAAAGTCTTCTCGAGACCGGTTTCGAGACCAAGACCGGTCTCGAGACATACATCACTACTGCCAGGTGTCAGCTTTCAAACGAGATCATACTTGTGCTTTTAGTGCAAAGGGTTCATGAACTGTATCTGTTTCAGTTTGGGTATGTCATTTCTGGGGATTTTTCAAAAGTGGGGTTGCAGCTTAACAGGTTAACCCTCTGGGGTCTGAGGTGTTTTCTGGCCCTGGAGGTGTTCTGACATGCTCTGACATTTGTGCTTATTTCTGTTACTTGTGACATTTTCATGGCTAAAGTCTGATTACACTGTATTCAGCACAAACTCTGCTACAATAATATATCAGCAGCATGTATGTAAAAGTTTGTAGTTTTGAGATAATGACATTTATGCGTGGTTTGTGAAAATACAAAAAAAATTGTCACTGAAATAAGGTCATGAAACCCATACTGATTATTTCTTCACAAGACTTTTGAAAAGTGTATCACATAGCCTAGAATATTTGCTACAAAACTATGTGAAAATCATCCTGACTGCTCATTCAGAGAAAACAATATATTGATTTAAAATTTCTAAGACGTGTTTTGTGTAAGAAAGCTTTATGCAGGAGGGGCGTGATCACCTTATTAATATGTAGGCTTTTCACACCTGAGAAAGACAAAGACACTCCCTAATGGCCCTATTAGGAGCTATCAGGCCCTGTCATTCTAAGCAACCTTGCACAAAGAATGAGGAGATTTAAAAAAGAATGGCTTTTTGATTGTTTGGATTTATTTACAACACAACATAATCCAAATATACACAACAAATGACAAAAAAGCACACTATTCAAAACAATGATCCAAAGACAGAGACCTTTGTGCCATTCCTAAAAACATTGTACATACCTTTCATTTCCAAGGTGTTTGATTTTCACTTTACCATGTTCATATACAGAGACTCATGTGAATGTTGAAGTCAGCAGGACTCAGTGGCATCTGGTCCCTGAAAGAAAAAAAAGAAGTGAACATACTGATATCAAGAGAAACTATAGGGAATATAGTTCTAAAATTTATTGGGAATAAATTTGAGATTTTTCTGGTTAAAATTGCTTTTTAAAATTCACAGAATACACACACACACAAATGTTTCCAACAATATATAATATAATGAACACCAGGTTTGTTGTGCCTTGTAAGCATAGGCTATGCACAGTGCTGCATAAAATAATAATAACAATAACCTATAGCAGCCTATAAATCTTCCAAAAGATTTCAGTAACAACTACGCTAGAGAAAAATATATTGATTATCATATGTTACTTCAAATGTTTCCATTCGTTATGATGATATGAAATGAGATAATACTAAAAACATGAAGCCTTTGTTTGGTGCGTTTGGCTTTTCAAACGCGATCACGCTCCAAATATGATACATTCAAAACCAGAGCATGCTCCAAAATATGAAACATAATGGTTACCATATTATACATATCTACGTTTGAGCAGATATCCACAAACACAGTAACAGTAAACACGGGTCTAAATATTATAATATTCACCATATATCTAGCAACAGTTCAACTGCAATGTGAAGTTTATGCAACAATAACATGAACTAATAATTAAGAATTTCTTACCTAACATCTTTCTTGTCTTCAAATCGCATTCTTCTTCCTCTGAGGTAAATCCAATGTAAGTTCACGGCACGTCTTTCAAACTCGACGAAAAGCAGAGACTTGTAAAGTTTTTTGGTGCTTTGTTTTTGAGGTAATGAGCGCGTTCGCGTTCCATGTGGAGATTTGCATGTGAATCTCTTTTGCGGGCATGGGCGTGGTCAAATTAAATCTAATGAGCAAGCTCGTGAGAAGCTTGACATCTTGTTGGTTTTATACAAATTACTTAAACAGAGAATATTTGTTTTCAGTTTGAATCCGATCATTTAAAAGTACACACTTAAATGTTTATAAAGGTATATGGCTCATAAATGTGTGACAAGTATTCGCTGAGTTTTGTTTCAGTTTATAGACGTGCTCAAGAAAAAAAAGTTCATCGCGACGGAGAGGCAGAAAGCACACCCTGTTTATTTTCTTTATTTTACAAAAGCACAATGTTTTGATTCGATTGTAAGTGGTCACATACACAAGTAGAAATATCACAGATTCTTTTTTCATATTTCTTTTTTCTGTATGACCATAAATGACGGAGAAATTTAAGTTTATTGTACTACTATGTGAAGAAAATCCAGCAAAACGCGCCGGCGCGTTTGTCGACCTCAGAGGGTTCAATTTTATTTTCATGAAGATGTTTCATAAAAATACATTTCTAAGAACTTTACAAAACTTTGAAGCTATTTATAACTATTTTTTTCATTATGACAATAATTAATTCTACATTTTCAATACATTTTCAAAGATGTGAACTATTGTTATTTCTCTGTCTTCAGTCTGAATAGATGCAGTATTACAGAGAAACAGAGTCTCATCCTGACTTCAGCTCTGAAATCAAACCCATCATACCTGAGAGAGCTGAACCTGAGTTTGAATAAACTAGGAAACTCAGGAGTGAAGCACGTATGTGCCGTACTGAAGGATTCACACTGTAAACTGGAGAGATTGCGGTCAGTCACATTCACATTCAAGAATCAAAATGCTTAAAATCACTTCAACAATTTAAACTAAAACACTTTAACATTGTATTTGTGCAAACTTAGTATTTTGTGATCTGGTTAAATAAAGATGAAGATCTTTCTTCCTCTGTTTGTTTTATTTGCTTATGAAGATGATGTGACTTTAGAGTTTACTGAAGTAAAGAGTTAAAGAGTTTTATTTTCTTCTCTCTCTCTCTGCTAATGTAGTTTAAGATACTGTGATATGACAGATGAAGGTTGTTCTGATGTGACTTCAGCTCTGAAATCAAACCCGTCACACCTGAGAGAGCTGAACCTGAGTGGGAATAAACTAGGAGACTCTGGAGTGAAAAACCTCAGTGATCTACTGATGAACCCACAATTCAAGCTCGAGAAACTACAGTTGGTATCATTATACTGTACAGCAATTACAGTGTGATTGAAGTTTATTTATTTGAAGACAGCAGGGCTTATGTTTCATTGTTTATAGCAGTGCACTTTCTGGGTTTTTAAACTAAAACACTTTATACTCCAGATCTCACAATGAGTCTGAGTTCACATTATATTTGTGTAAAATTCTTCATATTCATGATTTGTTTGTAAGATAATCTCTCTTCCTCTGTTTGTGTCTTTCTAGACTACAGGACTGTGGCATTACAGATGTTTCTTCTTTAACTCAGTCTTTGACTAACTCAAAAGCACTGCAGTTTTTAAAAGAGCTTGATTTGAGACTCAATAAGATAGGAGACTCACAGCAGCGGCTCAGAGACGAGCTACGAGACTCAAACTGTGTCCTGAGGTGAGGAAACATCACTGAGATATTAAAGAGATCTTCATTTACCTCTGATATGTGAACAAACCTTTCAAACATTCGTGAAAGGAAATTATCATTAAGCTTTATTGCAACAAAGGGTTTGTGTGAGAACAAAATGTGAAGTTATTGAAATGTTTAACACAAAGGAGGAAAGAGAAGAAAAGCTCACTGTCACAGCTTTATACATCAACACCTGCTTTATTAACTGTGTCAGTAGAAGTGAATCATTTCAGTGTGAAAACAGACTTGGTCAGATTGTAGGAAAACACTGCACTCCTGCTAAAATCAGTCCAGTTCCAGCTTCAGCTCACAGCGTCCAGCTCACATGAGAAAATGTGTTTTTACTGTTTTACTGTTTAAGCAACACGTCACACTACTTTACACTTACTTTACTCTCAGTTATTTACTAAGGGCCTACAAACATGTTTAAACTAGAGGACAAACGGCTTTAACTAAAGGTTTGTGTTTGAACTCAAAATAACATTTGTATTTGCTCCCTGTGGTTTATTCCATACACCGTACACTCATTAGTTTCTCCTTTACAGAGACTCAATAGGAGTCGCACCGACACACACTGACAAACATATGAACATGATTCATGCTTTACATCTATTACATTTAAAAACACAAATATCTATGCAAGATCATAAAGTCACTAATTAATCTGATTACAGGAATTCAATTTAACTTATTTTTACAAAAAAAAAAAAAACAGTAATTGAAATATACTAATTTGCACTTTGTTCCACTGAACACTGATTGTTTTCTCTTCTGTTCCACTTTACAGAGTAGATGAAGATGGATCACCAAACATCCCAGATAAAGATCGATCACCAGACTCTGATAGTTGTGTTATATCGTAGTGTGAAGTGATCATGAGAGGTGCAGAAACCATCAGGTGATCCATAGAAGAGTCTCACTACTGTCTATGAGGAGAAATAAATGAAATGTGTTTCATAAAGGTGGAAGAGACTCAGACTTCACAATTAAATAAAGCAGCATGTGTGTTAGCATGCGTTTTAGAAACGTGATATTGAATGATCAATGTTGGTTTAGGATGTATAATAATTATCTATAATATACATAATATAATAATTAATTATTATAAAGATATATTTTGTTTTGTGTGAAATCCAAGTTTTGGAATTGGGAATATATTGTTGATTCTGATTTGTATATTTCATTGATATTTTATGTGAAGTTGTACATGTGTTATAAAAAATATATATATATTATTTACATTATACATTTTTGACTCTGATCTGTTACACTTTAGTGCATTGTTATAATATATATATATATATATATAGATATATATATATATATTAGGGGTGTAACGGTTCACAAAATTCACGGTTCGGCTCGATACGATACACTTGTGTCACGGTTCGGTTCGGTACGTTTTTGATACAGCAAAAAGAAAGAAATGCCAGAGAAATTTCCTTGATTTATTTATTTTTATTCTTTTTTATATTAAAACTAACATCATAAAGTATGATTTTTTTTTTTTTACTTTGAGCAATTCTAGAGTTATAATTCTCTCTTCTTATGAGCATATAAAACAAAACAGCTCCTTGGAAAAAATTTAATGTAATATTGTAGTAGTTATAAACAAAGGTTTATTTTAGTTCAGATTAACATTTGAGGGCAGCAATTGTATTCATAATGTCAAAATAAAACCAACTTAATGTTACTTGAAGGCATTATAGCCTACTATTCCTGCCAAACTTCCATGGTTGCAGACAGTTAGTGTTACTACGTGTTACGAGCCCATCAAATGAATTAAAATGGAACCTCATAACATATAAAGACCACAGAGATTCAGTGACGGTGCATAAATTATTTATTTATACAATGATTTAAATGATAAATAATTTGTCATGAGCAGAGCATGGTGGTAAAAGAAAGTAACAAAACAAACAAAAAGAAAACCCTGCGCACACATCTACCGGAGAAATAACACTTGCCTACCTCCCGTTCGGAAACAAAAGACAACATTCTCCGTGAGTCTTCCGGGTCCTCTGACTGCTATAACTAATCCTAAACTAAATAACATGTGAAAACCCATCACCAAGTACCACCAGCTCTAAATAAAGTTATAAACTGAATCTAACAGATGTGCATTTCCCTCCGGGAACGTGCTTATGAAACACGATCATGAAGTCGACACGAGAAACTCCCTAAAGAGACATAACGGGCCGAGCACACGAGACCCCTCGGAGAGAAAGATCAGAAAGGAGAGTGAGAGAGAGCGGATGTCAAACAAGGCGTCTTTAAAGCAGTTGCCCCACCCACAATCAGCAGTCGGCGGGACGTCACGTGACCTATAGAGGAAACAGAAACACAACCGCACAAAGCAGCACAAACACTGATCCCATTAGGCTTGACAACGTAACACTACGTTACAGTAAATCCATGGTGAATGTTGCTGATCTGTGGACACTGGATAGTTCATTCATGGCACAATGTTTCTTCCAGGTTTCCACGTCAGCGCTGTTTGATCCGTTAATAACGGAGAAATGTGAATGTTTCTCATTAGATCTCGCAGCGATGTTATTACTTAAGTGGCGAATTCAAATGCTTTCTTTACTGGATCTCTTATTAGCGCTGTGTAGTAACAGTGTCGCATGATCACGATCGGCTCGTGCTGCACTGATCCAAACTAATAAACGGTCCTTCAACCACAAAATAACGAGCAGTTTCGTTCCGCTTGCATTATGTTTGCCATTTGATGTTGGGCAATGTTCAATTCAATTCAATTCAATCAACTTTATTGATCCCACAAAGGGCAATTAGTTAAGAGCAGCATGTATACAACAGTACATAACACAAACCACACACATTATTCGCAACATACAACCGTCGGCAAATATGTACACTTTTTTTCTTCCTTTTCCCCTTCCCTTCTCTAAAAAAAACAAAAAAAACAAGGAGCCCTACACAGAGTTTAAGAGTTTGATCGCAGAAGGAATGAAAGATTTGGAATGACGGTTCGTCTTACACACAGGAAGCGCATAACGACGCCCAGAAGGCAACAGAGAAAATTCACCTGCCAAAGCATGTCCCGGAGAGGCGAGGATACTCACTGCCTTTCGAACTATTTGTTGGTTACAAAAGACATTGAGGTCTCTCTGTTTCACTCCAATAAATTTTGAACAGATTTTTACAATGTTGTTCAGGCTATTCCTGTCTTTAACAGTCAAGTTGTGGACCCAGCAGATAGAAGAAAAACTTAAGAGACTCTCAATAAAAGACTGATAAAACCTACACAGGATGACCGGCGTGACAGAGAAAGAGTTTAATTTGCGGAGGAGGTAAATTCTCTGTTGCCCCTGCTTCACAATGGCAGCGCTGTTTACATCAAACTTAAGATGGTCATCAAAAACAGTGCCCAAGTATTTATATGATGAAACAATTTCCACCTTTACATTGTGTATGATGCTCTCAGAAGCAGTATCTCTATTTCGCCCAAAGTCAATAATTAATTCTTTGGTTTTAGATACATTTAAATCAAGGCAATGGTTATCACACCATGAGATAAAGTCTGTCAGAGCATTCCCATGGTCAGATACTGGACCTTGAAGCAGTGACAACAATGTAGTATCATCGGAAAATTTCACCAAATAGCTATTCTCCTGGGCGCTTCTGCAGCCATTTGTGTACATGATAAAAAAGAGGGGTGAAAGGACACACCCTTGAGGTAATCCTATAGATAGCAGTAAGGGGTCTGATAATTGGCCATTTACAAATACCCTCTGCTCTCTAACAGTTAAAAAGTCTAAAATCCATAAGACAAGTTGGTGAGGCAAGTTAAAATCACACAGCAGCTTGTCTATTAAAATATGTGGCTGCACTGTATTAAAAGCTGAAGAAAAGTCTGCAAACAGAAGCCTGGCATGGGATTTTGGTTTGTCTAAATGCTTATATAGACTATTCAAAATAAAAAGCTTTGCATCCTCTACTCCCCTCCCCGCTCGATACGCAAATTGCAGGGGGTCCAGTCTACCCTCTACAGACGATAGCACCAAGTTTTTAACGATTTTTTCAAATACCTTCATAGTTAGTGACGTTAAAGCAACAGGCCTAAAATCATTTAGTTGCCCTGGTTTGCTAATCTTTTTAGGAACTGGGATCACTTTGGAAGATTTCCAAAGAGTGGGAACCACACTGCTCTCCAGTGACATCTGAAAGATGTGCTGGAGGACACTGCTCAGCTGATCGGCACAATAGCGCAGTGTCCGCCCTCAGACAAGATCAGGTCCAGGGGCCTTCCTTATATTGACCTTACTCATGCGTACAGAAAACCGACCCGAAAGCCCTGTACCGAACGCTTCAATACGAATACGCATATCGTTACACCCCTAATATATATATATTTACATTTACATTTAGTCATTTAGCAGACGCTTTTGTCCAAAGCGACTTACAAATTAGGACTAAATTAAGCGAGTCATAGTGAAGAGGCAAAAAACAACGCAAAAAGTGCTCAAAATACGAAGTTCAGTCATTTTTCAGAATAGCATAAGCGAGGACATAAAGGAAAAGGAAAGGTAGGATATAAAGGAAAAGGAACTTTTTTTTTTTTTTTTTTTTTTTATGAGGATAAGTGCTCACGGAAGAGAAGGGTTTTCAGTTGTCTTTTGAATGTTGCCAGGAATTCTGCATTCCGGATGAGGGTGGGGAGAGCATTCCACCAGCATGGAACTGTGAATGAGAATGTTCTGGAAAGTGATTTTGTGGCTCTCTGTGATGGAACCACGAGACGTCGCTTGTTGACCGATCGTAGGTTTCTGGTGTGGATGTAGACTTGTAAGAGTGAGTGAAAGTAGGAGGGAGCTGTGATGATGAGTCACGAGGCTCCATCTGAAAGTGGCATTTCATTCACTTCACCCAACCCCCAAATTAGACGGCAACGCAGAAAGGGTCACAATAAAAAGCCTGTAACTAATAATGCTGCAGATGCGCTTTCTGGGTTACTAAAACACATGACTGTTTAATAATACTGTACTGAATTAAGAGTTTTTGCCCATTGCTGCTACTCTCAAATCACACGAGAAAGCGATGAGAAGGTTTCTTTGTCCATACATACAGAGAAGCTATTGTATCTTCTGGGGAAGTACCGCTGACTGGACAGTCATGCGGACATCGGGAAAATTGGTAGAGACAAGCTGAAAACAGCAGTTGTTCATGTAATGTGTGCCTTACAGTAAATATGATGAAGACACCTGAAATCGGACTATAAAAGAAGGAAACCGAACAGGACTCGACGCTCTTCCTTGCATCTCCAACTCGAGACTCCAGCTTTTCCGAGCGCAAGAAGCCATATGCTTTAGCTAAATATTCCTCTGTTAGACTAGTACTTATATTATAATCTGTAACAAGTATTCTTTTCACTTTGATTCTTTTAATAAATATTGTTAAACATTTATTATAATCATTGGACTGGAACTTGGATTTTTGAGTACGTGTCCCTTTCTTCACACGGGATCAGGAAGACCCACAACTGAAGAAAGACTACATCACAGGAAAGGTGAGCATCTCTTTTCTAAAAAGAAAATATATGCACTGTGATATTTGATTGATTTAATAAGCCTAGCCAAAGAGGCAGTTACGACAGGGTTATTGTTGTATAACAAACACGGTTCAAGGGTACCTAAAAAGATAGACTTATATTACAACGGGGACATCTATTGTCATTATAATGAACTATTTTTATAGTCAATTATTATGATTGTGGTTTATTGTTTTTATAATAGAATACGAAGTTGTAAAGACTGATCATCTAACTCTTAATGGCACAACTATAGGATAGGCGCTGTAGTTACCGCGGGGCTATTTTACGTCCTGGATAGGATATAAGATAACTTGGAACGGTATTAATTGTGAAATAATCCATTACAGAGCTGAGCCTGTGATAGATCTGTAAGCAAGCGTCAATGCCTTGAACTTGATGCGAGCAGCGAGGGGTAGCCAGTGCAAAGTGATGAAGAGAGGGTGACGTGGGCCCTTTTGGGCTCGTTGAAGACAAGACGAGCTGCAGCATTCTGAATCATTTGTAGAGGTTTAGTTGCACATGATGTAAGTCCAGCCAGAAGAGCATTGCAGTAGTCAAGCCTAGAGATGACCAGGGCCTGGACGAGAAGTTGTGTTGCATGCTCAGTTAGGAAAGGTCTGATCTTCCTGATGTTGTGCAGTGCAAACCTGCATGATCGAGCTGTCTTTGAAATGTGATCTGTAAAGGTCAGCTGGTCATCCAATATCACTCCAAGATTTCTGACTGACCTTGATGGGGTGATTGATGATGAATCTAGCTGGATAGTGAAGTTGTGCTGTAGAGATGGATTGGCAGCGAGGATGAGAAGCTCAGTCTTTTCCAGGTTGAGCTGCAGGTGATGTTCCTTCATCCACGTCGAGATGTCCGCCAGACAGCTTGAGATCCGTGCAGCTACTGTGGGATCATCTGGTTGAAATGAGAGGAAGAGCTGTGTGTCATCAGCATAGCAGTGGTAGGATAAACCATGTGCCTGTATGATGTGTCCCAGTGATGTGGTGTAGATGGACAAGAGCAAGGGTCCAAGAACTGAACCCTGAGAAACCCCTGTGGTCAGCTGATGTGCTTTGGATACCTCGCCTCTCCATGCAACCCTGAAGGACCTACCTGTGAGATCTGACTCAAACCAGTGGAGAGGAGTTCCTGCGATGCCCAGTGATGAGAGGGTGGACACAAGGATCTGATGATTTACAGTATCGAAGGCAGCAGACAGATCCAGGAGAATGAGAACTGAGGACTTGGAAGCAGCTTTTGCGATCCGTAGGGCTTCTGTGACCGACAGTAGAGCAGTCTCAGTTGAGTGGCCTTTCTTGAAGCCAGATTGGTTGACATCCAGCTGGTTCTTCAGAGACAAGAAGGATGTTACTTGGTTGAAAACAACTCTTTCAAGTGTTTTCGCAATGAATGGTAGGAGAGAGATAGGTCTGTAATTCTCTACAAATGATGTGTTTAGTGTTGGTTTTTTAAGCAGTGGAGTTACCCGAGCCTGTTTGAATGCAGTAGGGAAAATGTCAGTCTGGAGGGATGAGTTGATGATGTGTGTGAGTGCTGGTAGAAGTGTGGGAGAGATGGCTTGAAGAAGGTGTGAGGGGATGGGGTCTAGAGGGCAGGTGGTAGGATGACTGGAGAGGAGGAGTTTAGATACTTCTTCCTCGGTTAGCGGAGAGAAGGAGGGGAGAGGGTTATTGGCTGTGGAAGGGGTCGGTCTGGGTTCCTGTGTGTGTGGTGCTGAGAACTGACTGCTGATAGATGTTGTTTTGTTGGCGAAGAAGTTAGCAAAATCGTCAGCAGTTAAAGAGGAGGCGGGTGGAGGTGGACAGAGGAGAGAGTTGAATGTCTTGAAGAGTGATCGTGTGTTGGAGGAGCTGTTGATCTTGTTGTGGAAGTAGGAAGATTTTGCAGCATGAACATCAACAGAAAAGGAAGAGAGGAGAGATTTATACATACTCAGGTCAGATGTGTCTTTTGATTTGTGCCATTTCCTCTCCGCTGCCCTGAGTTTGGTCCGGTGTTCACGAAGAACCTCAGATAACCAGGGGTTAAGGGGAGTAGCGCGTGCTGGCCTGGAGGAGAGAGGGCAGATATTGTCTAGAGAAGAAGTTAGAGTGGAGCATAAGGTATCTGTTGCGGCATTCACATCCAGAGGTGAGAATTGCGAGGGTGAGGGAAGAGAAGATGACACAGCAGAGGAAAGATGGGAGGGAGAAAGTGAGCGCAGGTTTCGTCTGAAAGTGACTGGTGGGGTAGTTGGTGGTGCACGGGTAGGAAGTTGTAGACTGAAAGTAGTGAGGAAATGATCTGAAACATGGAGAGGTCTCACCAGAGTGTTGTCTGTGATGCAGTAGCATGTGTAAACCAGGTCCAGTTGGTTGCCTGATTTGTGAGTACCTGTAGTGATGAGTCGTTTGAGATCAAAGGAGGCTAGGAGAGTGTTGCATATGGCTTATCGAGATGAATGTTGAAGTCACCAAAGACTACAAGTGGGGTGCCGTCCTCAGGGAAGGAGGACAGCAGCACATCCAGCTTGTCTACAAAGTTTCCCAGCAGACCTGGGGGTCGATAAATGACTACAATATGGATCTTATTGGGAGTTGTAAGTGTAATAGCATGATATTCAAACGAGTTGTTGTTGCATAGAGAAGAGAGTGCTGAGTATTTCCAATTGTTAGAAATGAGAAGCCCTGTGCCCCCACCCCTCCCAGACTGGCGAGGGGAGTGAGAGAAGGAGAAATTGCTAGAGAGAGCAGCGGGGGTTGCTGAGTCTTCTGGACGAATCCAGGTCTCAGTCAAGCCCAAGATACTAAGAGTAGAATGAGATGCAAAGGCTGGAATAAAGTCAGCTTTATTGACTGCTGACTGACAATTCCATACACCCACGGAAAGAGAGAGAGGTGTGTGTGAGGATGAGAGAATGGACTGCAGTTTAGCAGTATTGCGCTGCCTTTTGCGCGTGATGAAAGGCCGTTGCCTAGAGATAACAGGAATGTATTGAAAGCACATGTTGAGTAAGGTGAAAATAAGTGGGAAAGGAAAGGGAGAAGGAGATACTTAAGTGCCTTCCTGGTGTCCTTCCTCGGTGGAGTCGCGCAGGTAGAGTCGATGGTCTTTACCCGAGTCGGTCTTCACACGAGGAGGCTGAACACAAGAGCTGAACGCTTCCGCGACAGCGCGCAGACTACAGAGATATAGTGCTGTCACCGCTTGAGTGAGGACAGCTGTTTCGGCCAAGTAATTAAACCAAATAACGCGAGAATGGGCCAAATCGAAACTAGCTGCTGGTAGGCAGTACTTAAGTGCAATAAAATTGCAATAATTTCCACCCGCTGTTGTTAAATTCGAAACGTGTCTAAATAAAATAAAACTAGAAAGGTAAAAATGATAGGTAAAAATGAAAAGTAAGCAGAGATTCTAAGATAGGCTTACCCCGAGTCAAATAGAACACTGAATAACGGCAGAAAGGGGTATTTCAGAAGAAACTACTAGCGCGCTCTTGCCGTCTCTTGCCGTCTCGTCTATATATATATATATATATATTTTTTTTTTTTTTACATATGTTGTATTGTGTATTTTTTTTGATGAGCTATGTCCTCTATCTCACTGCCATCTCACTGAATCTGTGAGACTCAACAACACACACTCCTGTGAGAGAAGCATAGTAGAGCGAGTCTTTAACATGCTGAACACACACTGATGCTTTATATTGCCAGCAGCCATATCACCCTGTAGCCCAAGACTGGTTGCCCACTGAAGCTAAGCAGGGCTGAGCCTGGTCAGTACCTGGATGGGAGACCTCCTGGGAAAACCAGGTTGCTGCTGGAATAGCTGTTAGTGAGGCCAGCAGGGGGCGCTTACCCTGTGGTCTGTGTGGGTCCTAATGCCCCAGTATAGTGATGGGGACACTATACTGCCAAAAGAGCGCCGTCCTTCGGATGAGACGTAAAAAAACCGAGGTCCTGACTCTCTGTGGTCATTAAAAATCCCAGGATGTCCTTCGAAAAAGAGTAGGGGTGTAACCCCGGCATCCTGGCCAAATTTGCCCCTTGGCCTCTGTCCATCATGGCCTCCTAATCATCCCCATATACTGATTGGCTTCATCACGCTGTCTCCTCTCCACCAGTAGGCTGGTGTGTGGTGGGCGTTCTGGCCCAATATGGCTGCCGTCGCATCATCCAGGTGGATGCTGCACATTGGTGGTGGTTGAGGAGATTCCCCCTTCTATGTAAAGTGCTTTGAGGTCTCAGAAAAAGCGCTATATAAATGTAACGAATTAAATTTATAGAGTCTGAACTGAACCTGTGAGACTCAACAACACACACTCCTGTGAGAGAAGCATAGTAGAGCGAGTCTTTAACATACTGAACACACACTGATGCTTTATAGAGTCTGTACTGAACCTGTGAGACTCAACAACACACACTCCTGTGAGAGAAGCATAGTTGAGTGAGTCTTTAATCCTCTGGGGACCAAAAATGCGCCTGCGCATTTTGCTCGGTTTTTTTTTAGCAATGAAAAATAAACACTTAATGCTCTGTTAATTTTGATCTTTCATTTTTGTGTAATACATCAATCGATCCTGTTCAGCTTCTATTTTTTTTCTGTATACTCACAATAAAAATAAAGTGTTTTGCTTTTTGACAAATAAAGAAAAATTAACATGATGCGATTTCTGCCTTCTCTCTGTCAGTAAACTCCCATTTGAAACGCGTTCGAAAATGATCTATAACTCCGCGAAAATTCAGTCAAACAGGCAAACAGACCCACGGGCATAAAGCTTGAGATCGCATCTTTTAAATGAAGTAATTTATATAAAAAACAAATATTCTCAGCTTCTGTAATCTGTATAAAAAGAGAGCGACTCCAGTCGAGCTCATTAGGAGCCATTCAAAAGTAATGTGACCACTCCCCGGAGAGCGCGTGCTATTCAAATGCAAATTCTGAGAACCATTTCAGTCTGTGAAACGCCCACATCAGCTGTAAACAAAGCGCGTCGCGAGTGAGGCATAATATAGCCTACCTTATGGAGAAAAGATTCCTCAGAACAGTGCTGATATGAGGAGCAGATCCCGCTGAGGAGTGAGGTAGGCTGTTTTCTTTTCTCAAGTGTTGATGTGGAATAACGTTATGGAATAACGTTAGTGTAGGCCTATGCAAACCGCAAAAAGATGAATCGCATTTCTATAATATGACTCGCCTTTCTGTGAGATGAATGAAGGGTACATATTTGTAAAGACTGTTTAGCCTAAATATGAATCGCGCGTCTGTGTGTGAAAGAATAAACTGCTTTGCTATAGCCTACTGAGATGAGTAAAAATCGACTGAAATATGTTGAAATAAAATATATTTGTATAAGCAACGTATTAAACAGTTTTTAGGCTACTGTAGAATATACTGCCACATCAAATAAGCTTTTGTTTAGCAATTTCTGCTCATATCTGACGTTATATATATATACACTCACCTAAAGGATTATTAGGAACACCATACTAATACTGTGTTTGACCCCCTTTCGCCTTCAGAACTGCCTTAATTCTACGTTGCATTGATTCAACAAGGTGCTGAAAGCATTCTTTAGAAATGTTGGCCCATATTGATAGGATAGCATCTTGCAGTTGATGGAGATTTGTGGGATGCACATCCAGGGCACGAAGCTCCTGTTCCACCACATCCCAAAGATGCTCTATTGGGTTGAGATCTGGGGACTGTGGGGGCCATTTTAGTACAGTGAACTCATTGTCATGTTCAAGAAACCAATTTGAAATGAGAAAATCAATGTTAATACTTGGTACAGTAGCCTTTGTTTGCAATTACAGAGGTCAAACGTTTCCTGTAGTTTTTCACCAGGTTTGCACACACTGCAGGAGGGATTTTGGCCCACTCCTCCACACAGATCTTCTCTAGATCAGTCAGGTTTCTGGGCTGTCGCTGAGAAACACGGAGTTTGAGCTCCCTCCAAAGATTCTCTATTGGGTTTAGGTCTGGAGACTGGCTAGGCCACGCCAGAACCTTGATATGCTTCTTACAGAGCCACTCCTTGGTTATCCTGGCTGTGTGCTTCGGGTCATTGTCATGTTGGAAGACCCAGCATCGACCTATCTTTAATGCTCTAACTGAGGGAAGGAGGTTGTTCCCCAAAATCTTGCAATACATGGCCCCGGTCATCCTCTCCTTAATACAGTGCAGTCGCCCTGTCCCATGTGCAGAAAAACACCCCCAAAGCATGATGCTACCACCCCCATGCTTCACAGTAGGGATGGTGTTCTTGGGATGGTACTCATCATTCTTCTTCCTCTAAACACGTTTAGTGGAATTATGACCAAAAAGTTATATTTTGGTCTCATCTGACCACATGACTTTCTCCCATAACTCCTCTGGATCATCCAAATGGTCATTGGCAAACTTAAGACGGGCTTTGACATGTGCTGGTTTAAGCAGGGGAACCTTCCGTGCCATGCATGATTTCAAACCATGACGTCTTAGTGTATTACCAACAGTAACCTTGGAAATGGTGGTCCCAGCTCTTTTCAGGTCATTGACCAGCTCCTCCCGTTTAGTTCTGGGCTGATTTCTCACCTTTCTTGGGATCATTGAGACCCCACGAGGTGAGATCTTGCATGGAGCCCCAGTCCGAGGGAGATTGACAGTCATGTTTAGCTTCATCCATTTTCTAATGATTGCTCCAACAGTGGACCTTTTTTCACCAAGCTGCTTGACAATTTCCCCGTAGCCCTTTCCAGCCTTGTGGAGGTGTACAATTTTGTCTCTAGTGTCTTTGGACAGCTCTTTGGTCTTGGCCATGTTAGTAGTTGGATTCTTACTGATTGTATGGGGTGGACAGGTGTCTTTATGCAGCTAACGACCTCAAACAGGTGCATCTAATTTAGGATAATAAATGGAGTGGAGGTGGACATTTTAAAGGCAGACTAACAGGTCTTTGAGGGTCAGAATTCTAGCTGATAGACAGGTGTTCAAATACTTATTGCAGCTGTATCATACAAATAAATAGTTTAATAATCATATATTGTGATTTCTGGATTTTTTTTTTTTTAGATTATGTCTCTCACAGTGAACATGCACCTACGATGACAATTTCAGACCCCTCCATGATTTCTAAGTGGGAGAACTTGCAAAATAGCAGGGTGTTCAAATACTTTTTCAAATATTCAAATATTTTCCTCACTGTATATATATATATATATATATATATATATATATATATATATATATATAATACTATTTTTGTCAAAAATAAAGTCATAGACTAAGATGTTAGATGTTCCAATGTTGGCTATATTCAAACTAATGAATACATATGATAAAATGTAGGCCTATAATCTTTTTTTTTTTTTTTTACAAAGAAAGAGTACACTTGAAATATTGTTGAAATTGTAATTATTGTTGTAATTGTAACATTTTTAATAAAATAGCAAAACATATTTACAAGAGAGATGTAAGCGAAATCTTAAATGGTCAATGTAAGTCTAAATACATCTTTTGTCCTTGCATTGTGGCTCAGTCAGTGTCACACCTGAATGAATGGCTCATTAGGCAGAGTCATTATGCAGAGTGGGTGGGACATTGTAATCTAAGGTGTTAACCCTCTGGGGTCTGAGGTGTTTTTGGGGTCCTTGAGGTGTTCTGACATGCCCTGACATTTGTGCTTTTTTCAGTTGCTTATAAACATAGTAATGGCAAAAAAAAATTACACACTATTTAGCACAAACAGGGCTACCATAATATGTGAGCAACAAGAATGTACATGTCTGCATTTTTGAGAGAATAATGTTTATGCGTGGTTATTGAAAAAACTAAAAACTAAAGTTTCTGAAATAAGACCACAAAACACACACTAAATATGTGCCAATAAGACTTTTGTCTAATGGATGTCATCGCCTAGTGTTTTTTCTTCAAAATTATGTGAAAATCACCCTGCCTAATCCTTCACATAACACAATACATTGATTTGAATTTTGCAAAGCACTTTCTGTTTGGAAAGGCAATATTCGAGTGGGCGTCGACGTCGATCATGCATATGTAGTGGTTCACACCTGAGGACCGCATACTTAATGAGCCATTCATTCAGGTGAGTCACTGAGCCACAAGAATGCAAGAGCAACAGTTGGAAGCATCTCAATTCTTTTTTTATTTTTCCACATATTGTGCTTGCAATTTGGCCTATAATAGCCAAGGAAAACATGTAATTGTGCAGTTAATTCTCATACTGTATTTTCAGTTTTGGAATATTTATCCTCTCCCCAAATTTGTCACTAATAAAACACAATAAAAATTATTTAAAGAAAAGGCTTATATTTACCTTTTAATAGTTTGTTTACATCTACCTTGTAAATATTTAAATAAACAACAATTCAAGTGTAATCTTTCTTTGTACAAACTAAAGTATACATTTTATCATACATATTTCAAAGTTAAGGATTTGATTGATTATTTGATTATTTTTGACAAAAAAATTGGCAAATAAAAGCTTATTTGAGGTGGCAGATATTTTACAGTAAAAATGTATAATCTATCCAAAACTAATCAACGAAATGTTGTCTTTCATATGTCTGTAACATAGGTCTTTCATTTTTATTATAAGGAATATAAATTCAGACGCGAGTCAGACGCGGATACTGTGTTTGTTTTAGGCTCGCGCAGTCTTCACTCGGACGCGCGCTTCAATCCGTTGTGGAGACTCTCTTTTCGTTCCAGTGAAATTACAAAACAAAATACACACAAACATGTGTGGTAAACATAATCTGATTTGACAAAAAAAAAAAAAAACTATATGAGTGCAGATTCGAACTCAGAACCTCTGACACGCTAGGCAAATGTTCTACCACTAGACCACTTGAGTTCACGTATTTACGTGTTCACGTATTTACTCACGTGAAAACTCGGTGTTTACTCGGCGTGATCAATTCGCTCTTGAACATGCTGCCGTTCGTCTGAGTTACAATCTTCCTCTGAGGAAAAGCCAAGGTGAGTTATTCCTCGCTGTCCAGAATCATCTGAAGAGCGTCTTTACCGGAGAAACGCGCCATCCTCTCTAAACGCGATGAACTATCAGTGAATCTGATCTGATGAAACTTCGTGTTTTCAAGGCATTGATCAGGGGGCGGGTGCGAAGCATAGATTACCTAAACTATTTACCATGTCAATAGCGCCGGGGGCGGGGCGGCCTCAGTTCATTATAGAGATAATTAGGCAGAAGGAAAAAACGGTACCTCTCCTTGCTTTCAAACGGATTACATGAGTTGAAAACATTTGTTTTTTTTATTAATTACTTCATTTAAAAGAAGAGATTTCAAGCTTCATAAAGACATATATCACGTGCCTGTGTGAGAAGTATTCGCTGAGTTATGATTCATTTTCGGACGCGTTTCAGAATGGACTACACGGACAGAGAGAAGGCAGAACTCGCTCCGTGATTATTTTTCTTAATTTGGCGAAAAGCACAACACTTTGTTTTTATTGTGAGTATACAGAAAAATAATACACATTTAACAGAATCGATTGATGTATGAAACTCCTATGGAAAATCAAAGTCAACAGAGTATTTATGAGTTTCTTTTACACTGATAAAAAAAAAGCGAGCTGGTATCGCCGGCGATACCGCCGACCTCAGGGGGTTAACTACTCCTCCTCCTCGCATATTGGCTTTCCAAGCAAAACCTGTTTTACACCATTTAAATCAATGTTTTTTTTTTTGTGAACGATAAAGCAAGACTATTTTCACATCATTTTGAAGCTAGAACTCAAAGGGACAACATCCATTAGTCAAAAGTCTTGTGGACACATATTTAATGTGTTTTGTGGTCTTAATTCAGCAACTTTCATTTTTATTTTTTCCAATAACCACGCATAAACATTATTCTCTTAAAAATACAAACATCTACATACACGTTGCTCGCATATTATGGTAGCCCTGTTTGTGCTATATAGAGTGAATTTACACCTTTGCCATTAACATGTTTATAAATAACTGAAAAAGCACAAATGTCAGAGCATGTCAGAACATCTCAAGGACCCCAAAAACAGCTTGGTCCCCAGAGGGTTAACATGAACACACACTGATGCTTTATAGAGTCTGTACTGAATCTGTGAGACTCAACAACACACACTCCTGTGAGAGAAGCATAGTAGAGCGAGACATTAACTGTGGTTCACACCTGAGAAGACAATAATACATAATGAACCTTTCTTTCAGTCAGGTATGTGAGAGGGAACTAAAAGAAAGAATGTGAGGACAAAATAAATTAATATATATATAACTAGTAAACAAAATCTTGTCTAAACATACATATGACATCTGTGTCACAATTATGTCTTGTCTGCACCTCTACAAAAATTATTCTGTGGCTTAATAAATATTACAGTAATATTTAACTTTATTAACTTAACAAAATCTCTGAATATCGTTTACTTGATTGTTTGAGTTAAACATTCCAAAATAATTGACAAAAAATCCAACAGTTAATTTTATCTAAAATTTACAGTTATATTTAAGTTTTGTTTTCACTAAAATAATTTAGTATTTGACTAACCAATTATTTATTTATAATACACTTAATATATTTGTGAAATTTCTATCAAAATATTTGAGAATGGAGAATTAAACTGATCTGTTTCAAGAAACAAAAATATTACTTAATTCAAGTCAATATTATTAATATATAACACACTCTTAAGAAATTGAGTAAGTTTCCTCAATTAAAACAATGCCCCCCTGCCCTTTTTCCATTGGCTACCTCCTCTCTTTACATTAAAGAAGCATGGGTTAAGGACACAGGAGAAGAGATTGACGATGGGCTCTGGTCAATGGCATTAGAGAGAATCAAAGCATGTTCTATCAATGCACGACTTCGGCTTATTCAGTTTAAAGTTATCCATCGTCTGCATTTTTCAAAAACCAAACTGAATAGGATTTTACCTTCTGTCTCTGCCGCTTGTGATAAATGTAAGGCCAGTGATGGGACCTTGGGTCATCTTTTCTGGGCATGTCCCAAGCTCACAGCCTTTTGGGGTGAAATCTTTAACCTGTACAGTGTTGTATATAAAACTCCATTGAAACCTGATGGCCTCTTTGCAATATTGGGTTGTACCCCTTATTCACTAACTCTCTCTATAGACCTACAGCAGGCCCTCATGTTTGGTATGGTCGTAGCAAAGAGGATTATTTTAAGGGAATGGAAATTTGTGTCCCCTCCCTGCTTTAAGATGTGGTTGAATGATATGGTATCCTGTTTATACCTGGAGGAGCTGCGTTACACTTTGTCAAACACCCAGCGCAGGTTTTGCAAGATCTGGGGGCCTTTCACTGACTATATTAAGAGACAACAGGATGAGTCTCAGTTGGAAGTTTGATATTATTATGTATTATTTTCCTATTTTCATTATGTGAATTGTATTCATTTCAAGCCATCATTCAAGTGCTGGGACTCTGCCCTTAACTTTGGGCTTCCTTGACCTCACTTCTTCCCAAAACCATGGAACCCTTACTCTTCAGAACCTGTGGACATTTTTTTCAGTTCTTGGACTGGATTATAGATACAGGCTGGTATCTTTTATAAGAACTGGCAGTTATTGTTTTTGTTTTGTTTTGTATTGTTGTGTCCTGCCTTGTTGGTTTGTGTCTGTCTGTGACTGTTATGCAGAAAACCTTTGAAAATAAAATTATTTAAAAAAAAAAATAATCCCCCGCCCTCTGACATAACTCAACAGTTGAGTGAGCGCGCGCTGTTTGAACTCTCTCCAGTCTCCAGAACAGTTCTCCTCTTCTCTTCTCAGCGTCGCAGAATTGGTGCATTTCCTCTGAGAAATTCAGGTTTGTGAATGTTTTATTTTATCTATAAAATCATTACTGTGCTTTAAATAATTTTATTTAATGCAAAACAACATACAGAGGCGTAATGTGACACCTAAATGAGAGTCGCGCCTGTCTTTTCGCGTAATTGAAACGCCTTGCATAAAACACACAACTTTATTCCTAATGATGAAGTTCGAAGTTCACCCGCAGAGCGCGAGTCCATCTCCGGCACGAGAACCAGCGCTGATCCGGTGGACGTTGGATAACAGACTGGTTGATTACACTTGAATTAGGCTACCTGAATGTTTAAATGTTTCATTTTTACTTCTAAAATGTTTGTTAAATGAGTTTAAATGTTAGCAATATTGTATACATGTTAAAACACTGTAAAATATGCTGTATTGCTGTACTCATCTACAATAAAGGCCAATGTTATGAAGCTTATACTGGTGGTTATATGGAATACTATTTTACAAAGGTTTAGAGTAAATAAAAACGTTTATATTACTAAATAAAATAAAAACAGTTATTATTCATAAATATTGTCTTTAAATGTTTAAATGTTAAATTATATCTACTAAATTTTATTTGGTAATGTACCAGATGCAGTTACTCAGATTTACTTAATTTGTTTACTTGCATTTACTCAATTCATACAGTATATTTCACTGATTTCACAGCTTTTAAATTTACAAATTTTAATTTGCAGTTTAATACATTGGTTATGCAAAGACAGTGTATTTCAACATATTTCAGTCGATTTCACTTATCTCAGTATAGCAATATGGTTTGTGAAAAGCCAAACTATTCAATGTGTACATGTAAAAATAGCATGTCTACTAATGTAAGTGCATGTAGTAAACAAAAGCTCATAACATGCGGTTTACAGACACTGTCCCATATCGCGATTAGAATAAAGGACTTAAGAATAAAGAACTTACTGTTCACAATCCTCAGCTGGATCCGATGCTCCTCGAAATTAAACTGAAACCAGCACTTCTTCTGAGGTAAATTATTCCAGGATTATTATCATTATTATTACACTATTATTATCCCTCACAGCGTCCCAAGACGACGTAAAGTACATAAATCTGGTTGAACTTGATGCATTACATCGAGTTGATGTGGGCGTTGACTCTGTTTGCATGGATTCTCTGTAGGTGTGTTCACATTAGCAGATAATGAGCCGACATGAGAAAGACGGACATCCCTCTCTTTTCATACAGATCACATAAACAGAGAATATGTGTTTTTGTTCAGAATTAGATCATTTTAAAGTAGTTAAAGGAACACTTCGACTTTTTGGGACTTTATTCACCGTATCCCCCAGAGTTAGATAAGGCCATACATACCTTTTTCATCTCCGTGCGTGCAAGTCTGTTTGACACACCCACCGCTAGCCTAGTTTAGCACAAAGACTGGATGTAAATGGCTACAGCTAGCATACTAATCCCAATAAGTGACAAAATAATGCCAACATTTTCCTATTTACATGTTGTGATTTGTATAGTCACAGTGTGTACAAATAACAAGGTCATATGAGACACAGCCATTTTTTAAACGTTTAAATACTGGGAACTATTTTCTCAGAAGGCGAAGCACTGCTACTTGGGCGGAGTGATTAGCGCAGCACCCGAGAAGCGCCGTGGTGAGGAGCAGAGAGTTCGCTCAGAGTTGGAGTAATAGAGTCAGCAATTACTAGATAGTAAATGCAAGGTTTACAATCATGGGTGTTCACTGTATTGTAAAGAGCTGCGACAATAAACGGATTGAGAAACTGCTGGAGCCATGCAGGTATGGTCTAAAAAGATAGCGTGTTCATGAAATGGCATACAAGTTCTTTTAAATGTCACTTTGTATTTAAGAAACACGTGCCCTTTAGTCATTATTTGGGTAGCACACATATTCTGAATGCCTTCGGCAGAATTCAAATGAGCCATTTTAATCTAGATTAATTCCAAGATTACAGTGAGATTAATCTAGATTAAAAAAAATAATCTATGCCACCACTAATTTTAAGTCTATTTTGCTACGATGTGAAGAAAATCCAGCAAAACGCATTGGCACATACATTTGTCGACCCCAAAAGGTTAGGTTAATGCTCACATAACCTTGGTCGCATCATTTTTGAACACTTGTTGAACCATATATCCGACTGATATAAAGTTTTAAATGAACTGCAAAAGTCTTAAAGTCAAAAGTCAACCATATTGTCATGGTCGGTTCTAGCAGAGAAAGTGAAGTAGAATACTTATTTTGCACAATAACAACCACAGGAACCACAGAAGGAAATAACTTCAGCACGCTAAGAAACAGGCATGATGAATAATCAAAAACCCTGGAGACCAATACAACACAGGATGTAAACACAGGAAGTGGCAATGAGAACACAACTATCAAAATAAGAGTCCAAACAGAACATAAACACATGAGAAACGTGACACATATAGCTCACATTAAGACTATGACAAACAAATCTGATGAATCCTGCTGTAAATGCAATGAACAATTGAAAAATCAAGTCCAGTTGAACCATCTTAATAGTGCTGGCAAATGTCCCACAGTAACTGAACTCTATTGCATGATTGTCATTAGTAATGAATGGAGCCACATTTGAAATGGTTGCATTTGTTACAGGCTCAATCGTGTCCACCATCACATTTCTCTTGCTCACTGTCACGTTTCTGAAGCGTGTTGCAGGCAGAAGGCAAGACGAAGAAGATCAATTCAAACAGACTTTATTAATACAATGAAAACCTAAACCAAACTCAGAACTAACCTTAAAGCTGTAGTCTACGATGTTGAAAATCGGTCGAGAAAGCCTGAGGCGGTTGGGAAGTTTTAAAAAACTCATTCCGCCCCTCCACACACACACCCCTCCCCTCTGTGTTACCTGATCCCTCCCACCGGGAAACGACCTGAACAACGTCACTCAGTCAAGCTGTGATCACCGGTAGTAAACAGCGCATCTTGTTCAAATTCCGATCGGCTCGAACAGAAACCCGCTAGGCCTACTGAAATATATTCAAACACTTCAAGAAATATAATTACTTTGACCCGTGATAGGCGATGCTAAACGGCTAACATTCCAATGCCGACCGGCAGCATGAGCATGTTGTCAGACTGATAAAAAGCTATTTATGTAACACCTCACACCATAAAAGTATAAATAAATGCTTACCTGCTCAACAAAAAGTCAGCCGGTCAGCCGTGTCAGCGTCGGTTTTCAGTCCCAAATCTCCACTGCTGAGCTGATGCTACTTTGCTAGCTACCATAGACTGTCAGCTGCTTGCCCGCAAAATTTCATGTCGCAGGAGGGGGGCGGTGGGGTGGAGACGCGAGCGCCACGTGGAGTTTCAAGTGGAGCGGGGGATTGGATGAGAGCAGTTGACCAATGTAAGCTGTCTGGCCGGACAGCTTACATTGGTCAACTTCTCTGCAGCTGTACACCCAATAGAGTGAATGGATTTTTTTCATTCTTTTTTCTCTTCATATTGTTAGGATTGTACTGTAGAACCATAACCAGCATCTAAACGAGGTTATTAATAATGAACAATCTTTGAAATCGTAGACCATAGCTTTAACGAGAACCGACAAGAAACACAGGCAGAAATATACTGGGAGAAAACAAAGAGCACTAATTAGGTAACAGCTGAAAACAGTGACTAATCAAATTGGAAGCCATGGTGACAAATAAAAGAGCTAACTCAGACAGGGTGATGGTGACATCAGAAAATAAAGTCCAAACACAATGAACTGTTACACCCACAGATCAGTCTCTCTAAACCACAACAGCCTCACAACATCTCCATGACCAGACCAACACCATCAATGAGAATCTGATCTTAAAAGACAAACTGACGCTCTCTCATCATTACCACTTTCTTTTAAAAAGCAGGGTAAAAGACCACCAAAACAAACTTGAAAGTTTGTTTTTTCAATATTTGTAATTTATTCACATTTCAAAACCCTTCACACAGTTCTCCTAACCAACTTTCATCTTGGTGTGTCAGTTTATTTAAAATGATACCATCATACCAAAATGCACTAAAACTATGGGAGTAAAATCATGCCAAATGTTTTTGAAACAAAAAAAAAGCTTGTTGAATTGCACTTATTGAAAAAATATGCATTGCATTAACGTGCTTGTATATTGTATTTTTAGGGCTTGCATATTTATGGGCTGAAATTCAACATGGTTGTATATTTAAGCTGTGACTATTTAAATTCAAAACATTTCACACATTTTCATTATTAAAAATTCAATCATCCATATTCACCTTTCAGATTTCACTTCTAAAATATTCCTTCTGTTTGAAAATACAACCTATAATATTCGACAGGAATTTTTCGGTCCATTTTATTCTGCTTTACAAATTCACTTCTACAAATTCAGTGGTTCATATTCAACAGAAAATTCAACATTTCACATCCGGTAATTGCAGGAAAAGCAGTAGTGTGCAGTAGTGTGTCGATGCATAATCTTCCTCTGCTATTAGTCAGCTGACCAGTAGGTGGTGCAAACGTGTGTTGATGAAGACCATAGCATCAGTCCCCAGACAGCAACATGGTTTCGGCCCAAATCCGGCCCACATCTGGTACACGTGGAGTCCAAACGGTCCAGTTGTGGGCCGGATCTGGGCCGACACTATGTTGCTGGGTCAGTCAGTCATTCATTAAAACGGATTTACAGAAATGGAGTCAGTATTTGTGATGATTATCAGGGCCAGTATATATGTGTGGAAAAGCTGATAAAGACACAAAAGCTGTAATTACATTTAAGTCTTCACTGTTACTTCTGTACATGTAAGCAGCTTTCTCTACCGTGAACAAGATTATAATGTTATTCCCTGATGCTGACATACAGATCAAACTGGCCTGTCTGACAGTCTCGATCACTGCCTCATGTGTCTGGGCCATAAGCGTGATGAGGTAGTGTTCATGGAGGAGTCATGAACCCACTGTGGGAAGATGACCATAGCGATGCTGAGATCGAGACTCCAGTATCTCGAAAGAGGAGAAGTCCCCTCTGCTATTCCCCGATCTGAGCCACTTCAGGTAATACACGGGGTGAACTGAGGGTTACGGAAGGCCCCCACCCCACACACATACACTGATGCTGTGATCACTGTGTGAAGAGTTTTCAAATAGTGACATAGGTATTGAGAAACAGGTCCTGGCGACTGTATAAAACTGTAATGTGTGAGAAAAACACAAGTAAAATCATCATACATGTAGAGAAAATATGCTTGCAAATCAAGAGCTCTCTCACACCCTCCCACACACCAAACCACACTAACATGCAATACAGACAAAGAGAGAGAGAGAGAGAGGACAAACAGAGAGAGAGAGAGAGAGAGGACAAACAGAGAGAGAGAGAGAGAGAGGACAAACAGAGAGAGAGAGAGAGAGAGAGAGAGAGAGAGAGATGCCGGGGATGCTGATAGGAGACATCGTTCCCAATTTCGAAGCCGATTCCACTTTTGGCAGATTGAAACTTCATGATTTTCTCGGGGATTGGTAAGTGTAAGCGATCATGTGTGCTTGTGATATGAGAGTGTGTTGTTTGATATGTGTTATTCATCATAGATTACAATACCAGTAGTTTTATTCTCAATAGCATCTTCCTGAGGTCACACTAACAATATTCCCTCTTTTCTCTCCTCCTCTGTGTTCTTCTTCTTATTCAGTATTGGTTATTAGTGAATTGTGTGGCTCGGATATAAGACACGTTTCTCTCGTAATGTCCTCACAATGGACAGCATGTGCTAGTCAGGTATCTTTGATAAAACCGTACATGGTCAAAGCTGTTGTGTGTTCCTGTGTGGTGATTGTGTTTGTAGGTCATGCGGTCGTGACTCGTGACGCCACTGTTACCGTCTCTTCAGCTTCATCCAAACGCTGACACGGCTTGACACACATAAAGAGCAGAGTCAACAAAAACACTCTGAACTCTCTGTTATGAACACTATCTCTGAGAATCCTCCCGTTCGCCACCGGATGCCTCCATCTCCTGAGTATTAGTACAACTGGACTACATTTCCCAGAACCACATGCCTGGACTTATTACACACACACACACACACACACACACACACACACACACACACACACACACACATACCTGTTTCTCATTCCCTGGACTAGTTTAGCACTGAGCATGCTTGGCTCACTGTGAAGTATTGTCTCATCACGGCTAACATTTCCAAGCACTGTTTTGCCTGTGTTCTGACCCTTGGACTGTTTATGACTCTTGCTGGCTGTATTTTTGACCCTGCTCTGTTTACCTGGATATTGACCCGTTTGTTTGCTGCCTGCTCTGATACTTCTCCTGTTATGACCTCGACTGCTGCTTTGCCTACGCGTCTGCTTGTATATCTCTCTGTTTATCAACCCCTGCCTGTATACTGTCCTCCGAGTCCTCATCACACACTGACAAAGTGAAGAACCTTCTGGCCTGTCCTCACTTTCTGAGACCCCGTTTGAGGGTCAAGACTTGCTTTTAGGGCTGAGGTTATAATTAGGCTAAGGTTAGGGCAAGGGTTTGGGACTAAGTTGTGGGTTTAGTGATATCAGACCCTGTTGTGCTGAAGCTTCTCTGTGAACAAAGCAGAAACTTGCGTAAATGATGCACTAAACAGCTGCTCTTTGCTAGAGTTACTAGATTAGAGAAACTCAATCACAAATGCTTTTTTATCTCTCTTTGCATGTTTTCAGTCCTTTCTGTTTTAATGAGATTCAGAGAATATTTTAATAATCAATGATCTTCGGTTGGTTATTCATTTATTGAACATCAAAACACTCATAAGTCACTGATGAAATGTCTTCAGCAAATGGAAATTGACCTGCTTCACATTTCCAGTTTCTCAGAAGCAGAAGTGCTCAAAGTTGGATAAACTTCTATAGTGGCGAAAGGAAACTACAACAAATATGGTTTTGCTATAGCATCTCTATGACATTAAAGAGGATAAACGTGGAGAGATTGATTATGTTGGTCAGAAGAGAGCACTAGCGTTAACTAGTTTACTGTAATTTAATACCAAAGCAATACAACTTTTAAAAATAATCTTTTAAAAATGTAATGTACATTTATAACACAAAGTATAGTGCATTTATACATCACTGAAAACTCCTGTAATAATCTACAGTTCTTTGTGAAGAAACAGTGTCTGTGTGTCTATGACCAAAATATGCAATGCACAGAAATGCTGTACGTCTTAAAATGTGTTTATGATCCTTACTCAGATATGTATGAATGCACATTTCTGCCACAGAAGAAAATCATGCTTTGCTAAATCTTAATTAAGACATTAAACTTCATAATTATGAGATAAAAATTGTAAGTAATTTATTACATTCATAATAATTCGACTTTTGTCAATTATTAGTAAGTTATTATTATATTAGTAAGTTACAATTATTATTAAAAAATAAAAAGATGAACATAGCCTAGTAAGTCATAATTATGCAATTAAAAAGTCAAAGTTATGGCACGCTAAGTCAATTACAGTAAATCGAAATTATGGCATACAAACGTCATAATTATGAAATACTAATAATTAACATGAGTCAAAATAAGATAGTATGTTTGTCTTTTTATCTCATAATCATTACTTATTATGTCACAATTCTGACAAAGTCATAATTATGAGATTAGAATCTAAATTATTACATTAAAAGACAAAATTATGACATACTAATTATCATGACATTAAAATTTGGAATTATGAGAAAGTCAAAAAAATGACATACCAATTCATAATTTTGACATACTAAATACTTTTACTACATACTTGCATACTAAATACATACTTTCAATGTCGTAATTTCATATCTATGATTTACAAAGCGTGATTTCTTTTACTCTTCTGTGGCGGTAATGGGCTCCCACAGTTCTGTCATTCCCCTTGAGTGACCTGAGTTTCTCCTCGTCAGCTGGGGCGTCCTGTTCTCTCATCCTCGAGACTTCACTCCTGTCTGCACCACTGAACTCGGCAGAGCAGCTCAACTCAGTCCAGAGTTCAGCAGACGCAACGTCAAGCTGATCGCGCTCTCCGTCGACAGCCTCCAAGACCATCACGGCTGGAGCGAGGTTCGCTTCTTTCAGTCTGTAGTGTCTCTCTGAATGACCTGCTGCTAATGAGTCTCCATGGATGATTTCAGGACATCTTGGCTTACAATAACGCGGAGTCCGGAAGCGAGTTCCCTTTCCCAATCATAGCGGATGCTGGGAGGCATCTGGTGGAGACGCTGGGCATGCTGGACCCGGAGGAGAAGGATCAGACCGGGATGCCGCTCAGCGCGCGATGCGTAAGTGCACTGCACACATGAATAAAGCTTCAAAAACAGAGCAAATTTCAGTAGCACTTTAGTTTAGGGTCCAATACTCACTATGAACTAGTTGCTTAAGTTTATTACTAGGATATTGGCTGTTTATTAGTACTTATAAAGCACATATTAATGCCTTATTCTGCTTGACCATATTATCCATCCTTAATCCTACCCAATACCTAAACTTAACCATTACCGTACTAACTATTAATAAGCAGTAATTAGGATTTTATATTAGGAGTAATTAGGAGCCAACTTCATAGTTAATAGTTAGTTAATAGTCAGAATTGGACCTTAATCTAACGTGTGACCCAAATTTCAAATAAAAATGGCGAATAAAAAGAGAATGTTGTGGCCAACAATAGTAGCTACAATTACTGGGACTAACATAACATGCCTGAAAAGAGTGTAAACCTGGTTGTGTGTTTGTTCACTCTGTTATTTTTGCAGCAAGAAAAAAAAAAAAAAAAAAAACTGCATATTTACTAAATCAAAAAGTCACACTTTACATTTGCTGTCTTTAACTACTATGTGCCTGCATAAAAAAATAGTTAGGTACATTGTACTTACTCTGTTCATGTTGTATTGTAAAACACTTGCGCTGCTATTGAAATGGGATACGGGTAAAGTTAGGAACAGGTGGTCATGCCCACGTCCGACTATCCCAAATTATGATCACAGACACCGGTCACAATCACAGCCACAATCAAGGACTCAATAAAACCTGCACTTCCAATCAGTCAGTGTCTGGTGTCCAAAAGCATACAGACTCTTGTAATGTCTCCATTGGTGGTCATGCCCATGAGACATGACTAACTGAGACTTGTTACAGCACTTGTATACTGTTGCTCTCTTGTTTGTCTGATTGCTTCTATTGTTCTCCTCATTTGTAAGTCGTTTTGGATAAAAGCTTCTGCTAAATGATTAAATGTAATTGTGTATGCCCTGTCCCATATCGACTCTACATCCGAGCCACAAGAACCTCCTGACACAATACTGCCATCATCCAATATTGTCAGTCCCATACACTGGACCCTGAACCATGAGATCGCAGATGGCTCTCTAACCGAGCCTCCTCCACCAGGCTGCCCCGCCAAACATGTCTACATCCCATCCTCACTCCGTCTGGATCCCATTGACACCGTTCACTCCTCACTGGGCACTGGCCACCCTGGGACCAATCAAACCCTCTTGCTCCTCCAAGATTGGTACTCGTGGCCTAATCTGAAGGCTTGTTCTGGGAATGTGCCGTCTCCGAGAGTCCCTGCCACTTACCATCTAGTAAACTTCTCCTGTTGCCCATTCCAGACCATCCATGGTCACATCTAGGAGTGGATTTAATCACCGATCGGCTCTTGATTACTTGTGTTCTCGTCATATTGAATAGATTCTCTAAATCATGCAAGATGATGCTCCTCAAGGGTCTCCCCATGGCTATGGAAACAGCAGAGCTACTTTCAACCATGTCTTCCGTATTTTTGGTCTGCCTAAATATATAGTTTCAAACCGAGGACGACTTAGGGAGTAGGGGAGATGATGCCATTTCAACCTGCTCTGCATGCTTGGTGGTTTACTGAATAAGAGAAGAGTTTAACATAACTGAAAAGGTTGGGTCACTGGTTTGGACAGAGTCATCAACCCTTCACACTGCACTAATTGATTTCCTAACGTGTGCATTTTTCGTTCAGGTATTTGTGATTGGTCCAGATAAGAAGTTGAAGCTGTCCATTCTCTATCCTGCAACAACGGGACGTAACTTTGACGAGATTCTGCGTGTGGTTGACTCTTTGCAGTTAACGGCACACAACCGTGTGGCCACACCTGTGGACTGGCGGGTGAGAAATGTCAAGCCTGGTCTGTTTGGAGTGTGTGTGTCTGTTCCTGTCATCAGTGTGTAATAAGTGACGCTCATATGCTGTTGTTTGAAGCCTGGAGACAGTGTTATGGTGCCGCCCAGCATCCCTGAGCAGGAGGCCGTGACGCTCTTCCCCGCTGGAGTTTACACCAAAGACCTGCCCTCCGGGAAGAAGTACCTGCGCTACACACCACAACCAAACCCCCATCAGGAGTGAGCGTACAGACGGCTGATGTGTGGATTCAGTGATGCTGTGTATGAGCAGCTGTTCGTAAAACACCAGTGCTGTTCTCACAGGAAGAGGCAAAGTCCTCACATGTTCCACACACAATCTACAGGTTAAATATTACTTACACTTACAAAAAAATTTAATAAATAAACAATACAATTCTAATTTGTATTTTTACATTTTAAATGTAATGTTTTATTTATTCAAACTTTGTATTTCATCAACTAACATCAAATTATGTATTTCATAACTAAAACAGTTGCAAATTTCAACTATATAGTTCAAGTATAGATTTTAAAACACACACATATATAAATATATACATACAGTCAGTTCAGTTTTGTTCAATTACTGTGTAAAGTTCATCAGTTAATGAGTTTAATTCATCTATAAAGCAGCTCTGCAGAAAACAGGGATGTCATCCTCCAGCCCAGTTAGGTTTCCATCCCAAAATATTATTAAGTGTTCCCAACTAAGCAAGCCAAAGGCGACACACACACACACACACACACACACACACAGTTATGGAATATGCAATTATTCTATCATAAATATGCCTTTTTGTGTATGAAGCACTTATGTATTGTAGTCAACCATAATGGTAATCTTATATAATGAAAGTGATTTTTAAAGCAAGACTCCAGAAGTTGTTGTTAAACGATTTATTAAGATAGTGTTATATTAAGAAAGACACTTGTAATAATCATTGTAACCATATACAGTGGCGGCGCCAGGGAGGAGCTAGGTGGTGCTGCAGCTCCCCCTATAATAGCCATAGCACCTGCCCAGCACCCCCAAGAAATGTCTGTATTTTTTTATATTTTAATGTCTTATTTGAATAGTTTTTTCATGTTGTTAAAAATAGGAATTAAATAATTATTTAAAAATCGCGAGCGGGCGCAGGCGCCGTGAGCGCTGAGCGAGCAGGAACGAGTAGCCTAACGTTAGTGACTGTTGTCGTCGAAAAAGATGGATAAAGCAAAAAAGCTGTCGGGGACTAAAAATAGAAAAAGAAAGAGGGAAAAGGAGATGGCATGTCAACTGATGCGACAGCAGCTAAATAAGTGGATGGTGAAAGGCAACAGGTAGGATTTAAAGTGTGACGTCCAGGCATGTAGGCTACTGGCCATCGGGACTACCGGGAGTTTCCCGGTGGGCCGACACATCTTATACTTTTTTTTTTTTTGTCTTAACGGCCCATAAAACTCGTACATCGGCGGCCCATTCGTTTTGTTTTGCTTAATTGGCGGCACATGGGTTAGTGCCGGTGTAATGCATTGGTCAAAAAAAAGTCAGCGTTAGTTTTTTTTTCTGACACCCCATGAAACCATAGACAGTATATAAACTGGACACAGCGACCCCATAGGTTTCAACGGAGAGAAGTGAAGCACATTAGAAGCCCTCATTTCCTGATTGCCGAGCGTACTGCGCAGACTCAAACTGAGCTTGACGACGTGGATGTGATGTGAGCAGCCTGCCTGACAGTTGTAAGTTTTTTAGTAGCTGTGCCAAACGAAATCTGAACCATTCCCTTCCGAATCTTGCAGAGACGGAAAGCGTGAGTAGGAGCTGTCCATGAGCAGGAGCAGGAGCAAGGTCATGACTCTCTATGGGCTTCTCCCTTTACTTTATCGGACTTTATGCCTCCACGTCCCCCCGATTGACTGCAAGCTTCTCCTCCTGTCTCTACGGTAATTTCCAGAGAGTCGCGTGGTTATGACGCAATCGTTAGCCTACTTTTACAAAAACTGCTTCTACGGGGCCATAACGTAAGATACAAGGTAATGGAGCCTTTTATACATTGTCGTGTTTCTTTAGAAATAAACCATGGACAAATGGAGTCTTTAAACGCCTCAGATGTAAAGTTATTCGCTGTCAAAGTGGCGCCAAAATGAATGGGAGTCAATGGGATGCTAACAGCAGGTGAAGGCTTGTTAGCCAATGGCGGCTCCCGGGGGTGGTACGGAAATCGAGCGCTCAATTACCCCCCTGCATGAAACACGTAGATCAGCGGCCCATTGGTTCTTTTCTTGATTGACACTGGGCTAGCCCAATCACATCTTTAATGTGAAGTATAGAAATATACTCTTTCAAGTATAGAAATTAGTACAAACTAATTATGAAAGTTTCCTTTATTTTTCAGTGCATTTGTTTTGCAATATATGGCTATTACTATCATGGGATTAATATTATAACTATTATTATGTAGACTGACACTGTAACTAAAAGAGGTTTGAATTTTTCTTTGTTTAATTTGCACACTGAATATAGGTTGGAGCTTTTAATTTTTAACTCTCAAAGTACACCAGATTGATGATTGCCAAAATTGTTGCTGCATACCCCTCTGACACTGGGTAGTTGCGTCCCTGTCTATAGCCCTGGCGTTGAATACTTTTACATATATATACAGTATACGCTTATAGTCGCGGAACAAGTATAGTTAATGTGGGCGTGTACGCATGTGTAGGCCTACCAAGGGTGGTCCGATGCGACCTCCATAATGAAATGCCCCAAAATTCAAAGCACCTTCTCTTAAGTGTTGAGCATCCCCATAGCACCTGCAACAGAAAATCTCTGGAGCCGCCACTGTCAGACCATATATGAAGCAAGTGGTTTATAAAGAAAAAAACATGCAATTGTTTTTGTAAAATGGTTTGTTGAGAAAGTGGTTTATAAAGAAAAACATCCCACACTTAATGTTTTAAGCCTTTATTAAAAGGCATATTGAGGAACAAAACGTATTAGAAAGAGCTTTGCCAAAGAAAGAAGAAAAATGCAAGCATTACCGTCATATGTGTTGAGGACGAGACACAGAATGCAACGAAGAAGGAGGACGAAAGGCTTTATATGAACTAGTCTCCAGGGAGTTTATATGGGAGTTTCCAGGAGGGGCAGTGGCGGTTCTACACGGAGGCCTAGGGAGGCCCGTGCCTCTGTAGACATGTCCCCGGCCACCCCTGTGGCCCCCCCGCGCTGTAAAAAAAAAAAGAAAAGAATTTAATATGATTTTACACGCAAGCGCCAAAAGCGGGTAAATAAGTGTGGCGCACCCAAACACTGTTGCCTGCGGTGCTACTCGGTGAATGAGAGCTCAGCAAATACTCTTGGAGAGAGGAGCCACGATTTCTCCTGTTGCAAGAGTCGAAGGTAAGCAAAACTATTTCATCTCGTAAGTGACTTCTTGTTCTTGCACATAACCGTGTTACTTTTGTTCCTCACACTGATAATGAAATCAAGTTTGTAAATGTCTGGTCTCGATATGTTTAGAAACGTAATCATGTCTAAGCAAACTCATCGAAGCAGAAGCGAATATCTAAATGTCAGTATCCTTGCTAGGTCTACACAATGTTGTGATGTTAACCACGTAACTTCATCCGTCTTGGCTGTTGCATTGCGATAACAAATACATTTGAGTAAAGTAATCAACAGGCTATCTGCCCGTGTTAAGTAGGGAAGGGATGGTTAGGCAACTAAATGTAATGCATGCCCCTATGTTTTTTTCTTCTTCTAATAGTTATCATGAAACGAGGAAGGGACATTGCGTCCTTTTTTGTCCCAGTAAACAAAAAAGTGAGAGAAACAAATCAAGGTATTGAGAGAGTTGAGGAGCAGGAAGAGGGAGAGCCAGAGGAGTCGGTGGAAGTTGGAGAATGTGATGAAAGTGAGGGCTCTGACACAGAGAGGGAAATTCCAGAGTGTGAGGAGCATGAAGAAGAGGGTGAAGAGCATGTAGAAGAGGGTGAGGAGCATGAAGAAGAGGGTGAGGAGCATGAAGAAGAGGGTGAAGAGCATGTAGAAGAGGGTGAGGAGGAAGAAAACATTCAGGGACAGAGAGAGGAACAGCCAGAGTACAGAACGTGGATCCATGTGGATCAAGTACTGGACCATCAGGTTTGTGATGAAGAAGGTTCTTACTATTTGCAAAGCAGTGCAATTATAATTTCATTGTAGGCCTACTGTGTGTCCTTAAAATGGTGCTTTCTGCTGTAAATTCTTTTTTTGTGTCAAAATGGCTCTAATGTTTCTTTTTTTTAAGCAAATACATGGCCTACATTTTGAATACATGGTTCATGGCCTACAATACATGCAGATATACATGCATAAGTAAATAAATGTTGTATTGCCCTATGTTTACTGTACATCTTTCTACAGATATCAGCAAGTCCAAGAATGATGTACCAGTACAGCCCAACTTGAATATATTCCCAACCACTTTGATGGGGGACAGAAGACGGAGCTTCAGGCCAAACTGGTATAATCTGCATCCATGGCTTGAGTATTCTGTCATGATGGACTCTACATTGCTATGCATGTAGACATTTTAGCACACCAAATGCCCCAGACACTGTTTTTGTTTCAACACCTGGTTTTAGAAACTGGAAAAAAGCAACTATGAGAGATGCAGGGTTTTCAGTACATGCAAAGTCTGAACGACACAAATGTGCAATTATAGCATGGAGGGATTATCAAAGAGCTGTTAAAACTGATGCAACACTAGCAGATCTTCTTGACAAAGAACACACTAAACAAGTACAAGAAAATTGGGCATACATTAAAACAGTTGGGGAAGTGCTGTTACTTACAGCTACACAAAACATAGCACAAAGAGGACATGGTAAATCTGAAGAGTCCAATAACAAAGGAAACTATAGGGAAATTCTTAAAACAGTTGCTAACCACGACCCACTTGTTAAGAGAAGGTTAACTTCCATTCACAATACAAAGTACACAAGCAAGATGATCCAGAATGAGGTTTTGGGGGTTGTTTGGCAGAAATGGTTCGGTCTGAAATCATAGAAGAAGTGAAGACCAGTGAGGTTTTTAGCATCATGGCAGATGAAACAAAGGATTTTTCAAAAAGGGAACAGATTTCTTTCACACTCAGGTACTATTACAATGGGGCCATTAAAGGGATAGTTCACTTTGAAATTAATTTTTGATATGTTTTAGCTTACCTCAAGGGCATCCAAGATGTAGGTGTCTTTGTTTCCACAGTAGTTTCAATTTTGATATTTTTAGGTCAAACCGTTCTTGTCTGTCAGTCATATAATGCAGGTCTATGGTCACTGTCTCAAAACACAAGCACAGAGTCCAAATTAAAACAATTCCCCATCGTCCAAATGAAACAATTCCCCATCATAAGTACACATTGATGGCCTAAGACACGAAACGAGCGGTTTGTGTGAGAAAACGAACAGTATTTATATCGTTGTTATCTCTTGAAAACAGCACACGTCCAAATGATCTGACGGTTCGGGCGGGTATAGATATATACATAGATGTCGCCTTGGCTACTGCAGTTCATTGGAACGAAACCGTAGCCAAGCGACATCTAGTGTATATATCTATACCCGCCCGCGCCGTCAGATCATTATATATCTATATAAAATCATTATATATCTATATAAAAATTAATTTCAAAGTGAACTATCCCTTTAAAGGTGCATTGCGCGAGAGTCTGAGTTTTCGCAGAACTACGCCCCCTCTGGCGGCAAGCGAAACTGCAACCAGAGGTGTGCACGCTCACGGACCACACGCACACGCACGCTTGCACGAGCTCGAGCTGGTCATAACCCAAGGAGCATCAGCCGCACAAATCTTTTGTTTACAATCATAATGTCTTCAGAGGTAATAAAGTTTTAAATCTGCAAGTAATTTAAAATATGTGAAAGGAAAGGCAATTGAGTAAATAACACACTTATGTGTGAGGGAAAAAATGGGGGTAGTAGAAAACTTCGTTTTTTATTCCCATCTATCTCCATGTTGAACTGTGTTATGTGTTTACTGTATCCACTTATGACTATTATTATGGAAACACGTTCATGAACAATATAAGTTATAACTTTGTAAAAGCTCAAAATTGTAATCATGATACCATACCATTCACAGTCGGTCAACAAAGTACACCCAAATGTCTCAAGGTAATAAACAATCAAGTGGCACTATGACGTTACCATAAAAGCCAAACAGGCTAATCCGCCGAAGATTTGCGGGGGTTTAGCCTGTTTTATTGATCAGCTAAGTAGCATATTCCAATAGCAATACATCGTAATTAAGCAGTAATTTGCTCAAAATTTGTGTCTAAGTATCTAACTTATATATCAGCATTTTATATCACAATCATTCTGAACCTGATCACTGACAATGGTAAGTTAGTAAAACCTATTCCGATTGTACATTTATCTAGCTTACGCTAAAGCATTACACATTTTATGGATCGTCATTTATTGTCATTATTGGCCGTATCAGACATTAGAGAATGGGATATATCTTACCTTTTTATCAAGAAAAAAGCCAACTGAGGATCCCGTTTGAGCCCTAGAGCAGACCGGAGATCTCTCCATTTGTTGAAAGCCTTCCCTATGTTTACTCTCGTCTTACCCCGACGCCTGTCTGACTCCAATTTGGACCTTTTGGTTGCACTAGACAAAAGTTCTCTTTTTTTTTTTATCTTACGTGGAGTTTGCGTTGGTGTTTGAAATGAACTACAAGCCGGTCTCTTAGAATCCATTTTCTACGGAGAATGGCGGCGTCGGCGCATACACAAACCTGCCAGACATATGAGCGTGCCGTGAACGCGCATGACGTCACGCCCAGTCTCAGATTCCGACCCGAATCCCTCTTATTTATTTTACTGTACAGGATTATAGAGGCAATCGCAGTGATCAGAGAAGGGCTCAGTCAGCCCATCAGGCAATTGTTTAAGCATGTATGGGTTAGAAAACGGGTATTTTTAACATGAAAAGTTGCGCAATGCACCTTTAAGGAGAGTTTTCTCCATTTTGAATCTGCAGAGAAGTTAGATGCAGCAGGGCTTACTGGAAAAATAGTGCACTTACTGGAACGTTATGGCCTAAACTACAAAAATAACCTTGTAGGCCAAGCGTACGATGGCGCTGCCGTTATGAGCGGTAAGCATTCAGGGGTTCAGACAAGGATCAAAGAACAGGCTAAATTTGCCTTCTACATCCATTGTAGTACACATTGTCTCAATTTAGTGTTAGTTGATGTAGAGTTTTTTTCTTTGTTACAGAATCTTTATATTTTTACCTTTGCCTCATATGTGCACCCAAAATGGCTGTCTCTCCAAAGAGAAATGTATGGCAGAACAAGAGAGCTGCAACATTTAAGCGACCCACGTTGGGCATGCCGATTTCTAGCCCTACGTAATATTATGGACACTCTACCTGCCCTTAAACGACTACTGCAAGAGATTGCTCAAGAACGTCATGGTGAAAGAACTGTTGAGGCCCGAGGTCTTCTGGCTCAAATTGACCTAGAATTTGTTGGGCATCTTGTTACTCTGCGTAAGTTGTTTGGGGAGACAAAGCTACTGTCTGACATGTTACAGTCACAAACTGTTGATCTGTCAAGAGCTGTTGACTCCAGACATTGAAAGACCACAGGCAGGAGTCTTTCTTTGATAAGTTGTGGGATGAAGCATTGAATATTTGTGAGCAGTGTGATTCTGCAACAACGTCAGAGGCGAAACGTCAGAAAATGCTGAGCTCTAGACTCAGTGGCTACTGCACACTAAGCACTGTTGGTCAGAGGGAGGTAGAATGCGACAAAGATATGTTTCGTACGTAATTTTTTCTATCCTGTAATTGACAGCATGCTCAATGAGTTGAACAGACGTTTCTCCAATACCAACTGTGAGCTCATGAGAAGCATACAGTCTCTCAGCCCCCAGAGTGATGCCTTTTTAAAGGAGAGCGATGTTTTTTCATTTGGCCGTTTGTATAATGCAGACATTGATGATTTAGGGCATGAGCTCATACAGAAAAACAGAAAACAGAAAACAGGAGAGAAAAATACAGAGTGGTGAAGTTAAAAAGCCATGCAGTACAGTTGAGCTGGTTTGTTTTATTGAGCCATACAGGGTAGTTTTCTTTGAGCTCTTTAGACTGTGCAAGATTGCTGTTACCCTTCCTGTAAGCTCAGCCTCTTGCGAACGCAGTTTCTCCACACTGAAACTGATAAAAACCTGAGACTCAGTGATCTTGGTGTCCTGAGCATAGAGTCCAGAAGGGCCAATGCTCTGGATCTTGATGTATTTGTGGACCGTTTTTCCAGCCAGCACAACCGCCAGATCCTGTTGCTGTAGTGTAGTGTATCTATATTTTATTAAAATTAAATTGTTCCAGCATTGTTGTGCCAATTCAAATACTTAAGTGTGGACTCAACTGTCCACAGAAGTGGGGCTTCCATAAATAGGAAATGGCACATTGTTGTACCCTTTGTTGTACCCTGGTGTTTTGTTTCGCATTGAATTGACACCCTGTATTTGTACCCTGTACTGTATTTTTCATTTTTTTTTATGGCCCTACCTCTTTTGCACCTGCACTCACTCTTGTACAAAATGAATGTTTATATGATTTTGAATTAAAATAAAGTTTATAATCTTTAAATATAATTTGTTGCCATTTTTAATGTGCCCCTCTGGTTAAACACTGGCCCATGGCCCCCCTAGTCAAATTTGTCTAGAACCGCCACTGAGGAGGGGAATAGAAGTTGATGGACTTTAAAAGGACTGGAAAGATAATGTCCAGTCAGACGCTGATTCACCGAGGACGGCCTCTACGGTGTTAGATGCCTTGCCATTGCGCCTCCTGCAGTTAAAGCTTGTAAACGATTTGGTTTTGATTTACTTTTATTTTTGTTTTATATAGTAGTACCTTTTATGTTCAAGTTCAAGTTCAAGTTTACTTTATTTATAAAGCACATTTAAAACAACCTTGATTGACCAAAGTGCTGTACAAGATATATCTAGATCCATCCCAAAAAATTTAAATCACAAGACATCACTAAAATCACTTTCACAAGACATTAAACGCACAAGAGTACAAATAGGTTTTTAAAAGACTTCTAAACTCAGACACTGTGGATGCTGTTTTGATGTGTAATGGCCATTTGTTCCATAACCTGGGGCCAGCTATCGCAAAGGCTCTGTCTGTCATGATCCTGGTTCTTGCTTTCTCTTTTTCTTTTCTTTGTCTCCCTCTGCTGGTTGTTTTACGCCCTACCTTCTCTTTTCTTACACACTTACGCACACACCCATTATCTCTTCCTCTCATTACCATCAGCTGGCTCTCATCCACTTCTCATTATCACACCTGTTCTCTATCTTTCTCTTTTGTCTACGCTATATCTAGCTCTCTCTTTCGTGTCTGTGTTGTCGGATTATTGTTTGACTTTGATGCACGTTGAAGACTGCTACCGTTACTTCTCAGAAGTCCTGTCCTGTCCTGTCCTGTCCTGTCCTGTCCTGAAAGTCTATTGTGCTACAGTGATCTGCTGCAGTGTTTTACCACTTCTGTGCTGTATCCAGTTGCCTCCGTGGAGAGTAGCAGAGGGTTCCACATCTCACCTGTTTTCCAGTCCACGCTGCTCAAGAGCCGTCCGGATCTACGGCTAATATCATCTATAACTGTATATAGAGAAAGCAGCGAAGTACTCCTTGGTTACTTTATGTGAAGAGATTTTCTGTTTATCAGCCTGTACGGCGTTGCCTCATTTTCTCATTAAAAGACTGTACCTGCTTTCATCTCTGGACCCCTCTGTTTCTTGACACTGTCACCCCTGCATTTCAATCTGGATCTAGGTACTCGTAACATAATTGGTCTGTGATCTCGATAATTGGTCTGTGATCTGAGCAATCTGGCTGGTTTGTGTTCCATAACCAACTTAGTAAGATATTGAGAAGCGAGATTGTTTAATGCTTTATACGCAAACAACAAGACTTTAAATTCAATACGATACTGAACAGGTAGCCAGTGCAGTGAACGTAGTGTAGGCGTGATGTGATCCCGTTTGCGAATGCCTGTAAGCAGACGGGCAGCTGCATTTTGGACCAGTTGAAGCCAATGGATGAAGCAGGTAGCCCTTGATATAGCGAATTACAGTAATCAAGCCGTGATGAAATAAAGGCATGAATTACAATCTCAAAACTGTTCCTGCTTAGGAATGGTTTAACTTTCGCTAGTCTCCTGAGGTGGTAAAAACTGGAACTGACAACTGTATTAATTTGTTTGTTCAATTTTAGTCCACTATCCAATATAAAACCCAGATTCTTTGCAGCAAACGAACGATATGAAGTGAGAGAACCCAAGTCAACATTGCTCAAATCCCTGTTCTCAGTTGGCCCAAACAGGACTATTTGAGTTTTGTCGTCATTCAAATGGAGAAAGTTATTATTGAGCCATGCTTTCAATTCTTGAAGGCATTCTATCAATTGATTTATGGCAGTCTTGTCATTGCACTTAAATGGTATATAAAGCTGCGTGTCGTCGGCATAGCAATGATAAGAAACTCCAAATCTTCTAAATATAGAACCTATGGGTAACATGTACAAATGCATGTAAACTAGTTAACCTGTTTTTAATTTAAAAAATATATATATATAATTGAAATTAAGAAGCTCGCCTGCCATAAGTCTCACTTCTACAAAAGATTGAGCTGAACTGACCATGGAGAAGTCTTCTGTGATCTAAATATTGTAAGTATGGAAATTCAAATGCTTATTATTTAGGACAGATTTGACTTACTTCACCTAACCTGAGAATAATTAAAATAAGGTAAAAGGTGTTTATAATTATGCACCATAAAACAACACACACACACAGACTCTCTCGCTCTCTCTCTCTCTCTCACACACACACACACACACAGACTCTCTCGCTCTCTCTCTCTCTCACACACACACACACACACACACACACACACACACGAATAAATCTTGCAAAATAGATTTTTTTTTAAAGCCTTTTATTGCTCTGAAAATCATATTTCAACAGTTATGGACGAACACTTGTTTTTGAACTGGTTTTATCTGGTGATATTTTCCTCACTTGTCTGCATTTGTGTAAAATACCTGTGCAGGTGTAAAAGGCTGAACACTTGTAATGTTCAGTTAAAGGACAGATGAATGAAAATCTAGTGTTTTTGGTAATTTGAAGCAGTGTTCATGTCAAGACTCTTCTAGTGTTTAATCTGGCCGTCTGTGTCACACTAAAGACTACTGACACTATATAGTCTTGCTTAGCCAGAGCTTCAGGTCTGGACTCTATCGCAGCTTTTCTTGGTCAAGGGCCGCCCAAGAGGACGTTTGACTGACATGTAATAAATGACCGGCGTGCATCTAATAAATGATTAATTCAAGAACGTTATGCAAGTTTACTGCAACAATGGAGCCGCGAACTTCACATACTTTTGAAAACCCAGCGTTTAGTTGATTCTTCTTCCACAAGGAGTTTTGGCGTCACAGCATTTGTTTCCCGGCGGACTGATAAAAACGCAACACACAAGTCTCCCAGACATCCTGTAGAATTCAACCAATCAGATCGCGACTTCGAAACTCCTGAAGTGTTTCCAGAAAAGTGTGCCGTATGCATCAGACGTTCAGCCAACGGTCCATGGCTGAGACTAGACACTATATGACACAGCTACACTAATGTAAACTCTCAGATCTCACCATACTTCCCCAGATATAGTAACCACAGTATAGTAACACTATTGTTTTTGTATTGCAATATGAAAATGAGTCATTATCTAATTAAATATGCACTCATTTGCATACATTTCCTTCACAGAAACCTGAACACTAGATAAAGCCAGATTCATAATTTTTGTTAGATTTTGTTCATTCATAATCACGCTGTTATCATGTTAGCATCTTGTTAAACATGCAAGCAACATGGTGATTGTGTTAGCATCATGCTAGCAACATGCATGTTAATCATTGCAAACCACTAAACCACTAGCACCACTCACATTTTCTAGTTTGCTCTATTCTTCTCCCAGTTCACCGGCCAGTTACTTTCATGTCTTTCGGGAGAAGTGGATGAATTTGCGTGTTGTAAATTCAACAACTCTGATTCTCTGAAGAGCAAACTATTACATGGTGGTGCCATGGATCACCCGTTATCATAGTTATAAAGGACAAAATACAATCACTAACACATATTTGAGAATCGGAATATCAGATAGCCTATTTCACAATATAGTTAAAGACAATTGTTCAAGCTAAAACCAAGGGGTTTATTTTCTTATAGCCAAAAGGATTGAATGTAGTTTTGAACATTGAGGACAATGGACAAAATTAAGACTCTTGATGAATCCAAAACCAAGAAGGTTTATGTCTTAAAGGAGTAGTTCACTTTAAAAATGAAAATTACCCCATGATTTACTCACCCTCAAGTCATCCTAGGTGTATATGGCTTTCTTCTTTCTGACAAATGCAATCATAGTTATATTAATAAATGTCCTGGCTCTTCCAAGCTTTATAACGGCAGTGTATTGCAACCAACAGATTGAAGCTCAAAAAAGTGCATCCATTCGTCATAATCAAATATAATAATAAAAGCATATGTATAGCTCTTACCTCTTCCTCTGTGTCTGTCTGCTGGAAGTTGATCATTACAGAACTAAATGAGGCTCATTCGCAGTATTCTGAAAGTCTGTCTATGGTTTAATACTCAAGTTTGTCTTGTGCCTCCATTCAATATCTCTTTCATTTGTTAAAGTGACATATCATGAAAATCAGACTTTTCCCGTGTTTAAGTGCTATAATCGGGTGCATCTACCAACCCAGAAAACGTGAAAAGTGAAACCCAGTAACTTTGTTTTGCTGAGCCTTTCTCTGCAAGCATGTCAAAAAATAAGCCGATCAGATTTCGATCCCCTTCTGACGTAGGAAGAGGATCTTATTAAAATATTATTATATATTACTGGTCCTTAATCTGCACGTTTACACCCACTAGCCGACATTTGGTTTCGCAAGCGACAACAGAGACCAGTTCTTAAGCTAGGTTTATACTCGACGCGTCCGCACGAGCGCAAAAATGACATCATTGTGGTGTGGGGGCGGTCGTGCGCGTTGGATGCGCAAAACCCCATTTCGCTTGGCGGTGTGCGCGGCTTTTTTATAACAGCGTGCGCGGCTCCGCATCCGAAGATGCACGACTTCGAGCCGAATCTGGCCGAGCTCAAACTTCTCACCACACCGGCACCCAGTTTGCACGTCTAAATTAGTTGCTTACATTTAAAAAATGAGCATACAATAGCATAAAAGTATTTTTAATGAACCGTATTTTCTGTCCATGTTTAATAAAAATGTTCACGAAACTTAATTAAATGTTTTGTGAAATTAGAAAATATTTAAGAGATTGTTAATTTAGTTGTATAGCCTACATACATGTTTTTATATCCACATATTTTGTTCTAATGTCACAAGTAATAATCTCAGGGTTTACTGGATTTTACGATTCTTTTTGTAGTGTGGTATTGGTGGTGATGTACTAAAATAAACATTGTCACGTGTGTAGCTTTCTTCTTCTCACCAATGAATCCTGATGGTTAAGAGGACAATTACTTGAGTCGACCCCTATCGTTTCACAGAATAGTACAACGGCGAGCGCGTCGAGTATAAACGCCTCGTCCGTTTGGGGAGGTGCGCGCGCAGTCTTCAGAGACTCACCAGGCGAAAGTGCCAGGTGCCAGGCGAAAGTATAAACCAGGCTTTACGCAATGGCAAAAGTTTGAGCAAAGCAGCAAACTGTTCTGTCGTTGAGCACTGAACACTATTGACAGTTCCAGCCTCAGATGAGACAAGCGGTATCAGCAGGTCATTAAAGAGAGGTTCCTTCTCTGTCCAAAGTCCAATATTGGAGAGAACCCTCTTACTCATACACAAAAGAAATATATGTAAATATATTTTAAAGTGTCAAAAATATATGTGGCATATATTTCAAATACATTTCTTTTGTGTATGGGTAACCTTAAAAACTTGTTTTTTACATGGTTTGGTTTTAAAAACCATGCTCTCAAAACTGCTTTGAAGAATGGGCAAACATCCCTCAAGTCCATGTTAGCCAACCAAACAGTTACAGCACATTATACTTGAAGACATTTATCTTTCTCAACACAGTGCGCACTGTATCAGCGGTTCCGCAGTCAGCAATCTCTGTGCTGCTTGAAGTCTAAAAGTCTTTATTCTGTTTTTAATGCCCATCAGGCCTTGGCCTCCCTCTTGATTAGGTAGGAAGAGTCCAGCAGCTTTTTTTAACAATGCTGCTCATCACAGAAAAAGTCAATTAACTTTCTTTGCAGTTCTTCAACAACACTTTCTGGGGGATCCAGAACATTTTATGCCATAATGCAGCCAGATTATTCATGACCAATACCCTGCCCCTAAACGCTAGCTGAGGTAGCACCCACAACCATAAAGACAACCGGTTACATTTTCTCCACCATACCCTCCCAGTTCTTCTGCCTATATTGCTCTGTTCCTAAAAACACTCCCAGCTTCTTCAAACCCCCTCTTCCCCATTTAACTCCCCCTGGAAGCACAGGAGGGCCCTTCCCTGCCAATCTCCTAATAGATATCCTTCACTCTTTTCCAAATTTACTTTAGCTGACAAAGCCTTTTCATAAATGTTTAAAGCTGTTGTAATGAGACACAGAGGACCAAACAGCGAGTTTGACAATAATACAGTCTTTAATGGAAATGAGAAGCGAATCACTGAAGCAATAAAGAACGAAAATCTTCTCAGGATTCACAAGAAACAGTCAACTGAAAACCTCGCTTTGTAGAAATCAACATAAACTGCTGGAGGCAGAAATCACTGGAACTCAGGATGCGCAGCGAGGCGTCAGGCGAAGTAGAGCTCCGAGTGAGAGGCGAAGTCCGCCGAGAGAGAAGGTACCGTAGGCTGGATACCTCGTCTTGATCAGGAACTCAGCGTCTGAATTGGCAGGGCAGAGTACAGTGAGCCAGCAAGAGAGAGGATGAGAATACTGACTCGAGGAGAGGTTTCCTCACGAACCACACAGGACTCGACACGACAGGACAGGACTCGATTCGTTGACAAGAGAGGTAAGAGAAGCGTCTTTGGCATTAGAGAGATTGGAATAAACTGACAAAGAGGCAGAGAGAAAGAGTGTTAGAAATAGCAGGAAACATCAGGGGGAAAGGGAAAACAGGTGTGATGAATGAGCGGAGATTAAGGATAAATGGGAACAGCTGGTACTGATGAGACCAGGTTGATGGTGTAGCGAAAAGGTGTAAGATGTGGCCACAAGAAGGAGACAGAGAAAGAAGGAACCCGGATCATGACAAAAGCATTTCTTAAATTCATAACATCTGTATCACTTCTTATAAAAACAGTTATTTATCAGCATAGGCCGAAAGACTGATTCGCCTATTTTCACAACTCTTCACTAGAAAGTTTGTAAAGTAAAGGTTCAATTGCCAAAGAGTACAACTGTCCTGATAAAGGACAGCCTTGCCTCATACCTCTATGAACTAACACTGGATAACTTAGCCCATCTCCAACCTTTAACAATGCAGAAGCTCCAGTGTATAACAGTTTGATAGTGGTAAGGAAAGTTCCACAATTAAATATCAAGCTCACTGTATTACATACACTTATGCTGATCCTAACAGAACTGCATTTCTTCATAGGTGATTATGACATGTTCCTGCAGACAGGTGTTTTATGACCCCATTCCCTGACCCAAACCAGTTACAGTGCAGCTCTAGCCAGGACAAGGGCACACAATGAAATGAGCTTTGGCTAACTAAAGGGAAGATTTCAGTGTCTGATAAGTCTGAGGGTTGCACACCTGACAGGGCCTGTGACATTGTTGCATGTGCCATATTACACAACATTGCCAAAAAAAACAAACACTTTTCATTAAATGTTTAATAAAAGACAGATATGCTTAGTTCCTTGAGTTTTATTTCAATTGTTCTTTGTAAAGAAAAGCCAGTGGTCAAGTGCCTGCAACAAGAGATATTAGACACTAAAGCTAAAGCCTTATACACAAAAACAGCCATTTTAAAATCAATTCTGAATTTTACAGGAAGTCAATGTAAAGTCACTAAAATGGGTGACCTGTGGGATATGAGAAAAATGTAATCTCTCTTTTTTTTGTGCCAGTCTCACTGCAGCATTTTGGAGAATTTGCAGCCGAGAGATTGCAGTTTGAGGCAGGCCACAGTACAGGGAATTACAGTAGAGATGGGACTATAGATGGGAATAGCGAATCTGCCAGCTCGTTCTATTTTCGAGCTGTAAAGCACGTGTGATGCGTCCCCTCAGTATGGCACAGTGGGTAATTGTTCCCCCATTGACGCAGTGCGAGTTCTCATTTGAAAGAGAACGTTCCTAATGTAATGGTTCCCTGAGAAGGAGAACGAGACACAGTGTCTTATTGCCATGCTTCTGTTATGCCTGTGATACGTCCCTTACAGACAAATAAGTGAATGACATCACTACACGGCATAGGCTATTATTAATATTTCCCCGTTGAGCTAATTTGTCACACATGTCCTATTGGACATGCTACATCTTGCTACATGCAACATGCTACAACAACCCCCTAGGCTCGCCAGGGTATCCCAGGTGAAAAAAAAGTTCACTAAAATACATTTTATTTAAGTGCACTTAGTACACTTCCATAATGTACTTAAAGTGCTCTATTTTCGCGCACTTATTTTGTACTTAATATACTAAAAGCTTATCTTTAGTACTTCTTAAGATAAACTTAAGATCATCTTATTGTACTCAACTGTGCTATTTTGAGACACACTGAAGATGAACTAAAGTGTATTTTTAATATACTATTTCAGCTTTTTAAAAAATGTATTTTCCCAGGTGAAAAAGACGTAGTATTAAATGTATTAAAAATATACTTGAAATACAAATAGTATGTTTATAATACATTTGTATTACCAACATGCTTATTTGAAGTGCATTAAAAATACATTGAATTGCATTTTAATATATTTCTAAAAAGTATACTAGAAGTACATTGGTAATAAATATATGCTTAATTATACTTTAAATAAATATTATCCAGGACAATAGAGAGCCTAAGTCCCTCCCCTTCCGGTCGACCACCATGGGACCTTAGTTCGGAAAAATATTGCATGATAGTCAATGGCGAGAGACAACAAATATTTTGATCTCGTTTGAATTGTGCCCTGATTTACACATATGATGTTTGTCAATTTAAAAGATATATAATAATCAAATCAATCATGACTGAAGTGAATGAAACTCCAGACACATTTCTATTTCTTGAAAGTGCTGTTTGGAGTAAGCCTTCAGACGGGTTATGATCAGGAAGAGCTTCAGTGATGAGTTACGCTGTTTCACAGAACCGAGATCTGCTGTGGTTGTAATGTTGGCTCCAGTAACAGGACACTGCACTTCACTGCAAATATCAACAGTGTTTCTCAGAAATCACTTACTGCTTTTGTTTTTATTTAAATAAATCAAGTTTTATTTTAGCTTTATCAAATTTAATATTTGAAATATTTTTAAATCAAATGTTAAATGTAGTTATTTTTATTTTTGAAATGGGTTCATTTATTATTTGTTTCAACCAAAATGTATTTATACCAATTTAAATCATTTTAATGTTGCATTTAAACAATGTTAAATTAATTTATTTTTATTATAATAAAATGTACAGTATTTAATCTCATTTTTATTTATTTTTTACAATTTCACACTTTTTCTCTCAACCTTCCCCCAGACTCCAGTTTCAAAGTCGTATCAGTCGTCGTTTAAATTACTGAAAGAGGCTGTAAGAGATTCTCTTCAATTTCTTTCTATCTTGAGTTAAATATTCATTCAATTCATTCAGACTTTTAAGCTGTGCTGCACCAGTTTACAAGGAAGGTTTATTCAGAGATATAAAACACTGAGATGTCCTGTACTTACATACAAAAACTAGACTTGAGAACAAATATTTACAAAATCATATTTACTGCCTTTCAACATATTAATGCCCAGAAATATTGAAAATCCAGCGTCTCGTGTCAGTCTGTGCTCGTGTGAAGGACAGACTCAACTCTCTCTCTCTCTCCCGATCACTGCTGTACATGGTGTCGTGACTCACTCACTCACTCACTCACTCACACACTCGTGTCTCAGCTGAGCATGGTGAGGTGCTGGCGGTGGATATGGTCCTGCTCCAGCTCCTCGTGACTGGGATGCCAGAGTCGGGTCAGGATCCGCTCCATGTTGAGCGCGTACATGCTGTGAGATGGCATCACCCTGCGCTGGACCTGCACACACACACACACAGTATCACTCTAACTACACACACCCAGTCTGAAAGCTCGAATCACCACAGAAACCAGGCGTCTGTGAGAAGAACAGCGGAAAACCTGAGCAAAGTCCCAGTAACTGAAGGTCTGCTGAACGGATGCACAATTACATTGTCGCCTTCATTTATACAGTGATAATAGGAGATTACAGTAACAGAGATTGTTCTGGCTTTAATAAAGTTATTGTCCAGATAAAGTTAGTTTTGATCGATTCACTTCCGTTGTAAAGATCATTAGTTATTAACTGAGGGGCCGCTAACACAACACCGTTCTCACAGGAAACAGAAACTTTTAATGTGTTCTGGCCGTTCATTCGCACAACACCAGTGTTTGGAGATCGAGAACACAATTTTATTAATTTATTCAGCAAATGTGTTTCCATCTTAGTTTATGTGTGTTATCGGATAAAACAATGATCTGCTTTAATTGCAGACGTTTGTATGTGCATTTTCAGAACTGATCCACATCTTGGCGGGTTTTTTTAATGCGATGTCCCAAAATGCACATACAAGCAGTTGTCTGGAAACACAGCTAGAGACATGTTCATGGTTTACAGTATCGCAGTTGAACTGTGACAGAGGCACAGTATGAATAAAGCACACTGACCACATTATGAATTAGAGTTATGGATTATTGTTGTGTGTTCAGTCGCACCTGCAGGGCTTCCAGCAGGTCGTATCCGCTGATGGGCGGCAGTGGAGGCGGGACACGGTCTCCTGAACACGCCAGCAGGAGAGCGGCCTGTTGCTCCGCATCATCCGGAGACACCTGAGGAGGAGGGCCGGCAGGAAGTGATGCGCTCGGGGGAGGCCTGCCACACACACACACACACACACACACACATTTATAATTAACTATATTAAATTACACAAATATACTTAAAATATTTAATCTCACTTTATTAACCAGTGTCTTCGCTGCTGACCTTCAATGATCTAATTCATACTAATAAGCAAAAATGACTTTAGATTAGATTTAGAAATAAGAGTGTTGAACTTCCTTCTCCTGTATCCTATTGTTCTTTAATCCAGAACAGAAGCTGAAAGGTTTGTTTGAGTGGCACCCTCTACTGTACACTACTGTACTATACTGTACCCTACCTCCACTGTCCTCCACCTCCACTGTCCTCTACTGTACACTACTGTATACTCCTGAACTCTACTTCTACTGTACACAACCTCTACTGTACACTACTGTACTATACTGTACCCTCCCTCTACTGTACACTACTGTACACTCCTGAACTCTACTTCTACTGTACACAACCTCTACTGTACACTACTGTACTGGAGTAAATATGCATTTGCTTCAGCCTGAGGATTATTCATTTCACTTCTGGTGTGAAAGGGCCTTAACATTCGCCAAAAATACAACTTTTAAGGCACTACTGTAAGGAAGTAAGGCACTACTGTAATGCATGACTGTTAAAGTAACTGTCCTGAACACTGGTGCTGAGTGAGGGCTAAGAGGAGGAAGAGGACGTGCCGCTCTGTGACGCTGAGGTAGGCCGGCAGACTGTTCTTCAGGTACGGCCGCGGCGTGACGTCACTGCCGAACGCGTACTGGAAGTGTCCGTCGCGCAGACGATAGGCTTTCCTCCGCGAGACCAGCGCTGTCAGGATATCCTTCAGATGGACCTGCACAAGACAACCAGAACTCATGAGCACATTCATCACGCTGTACTCTCACTTACAGGATAAAGATATTACAGGTCTCGTAGTGGCACTCGTCTTGTCTTGTGTTTGATCAGCGTAGTCTCTCTTACAGCTGTGTGTGTTCAGCTCTTCCACAAATGCCTGATTTTCATTAATATTATCGCCAAGATCTAATATTAAGATATTATTAACATTAACATCATAGTTTGTGTTATACAAGCAAATTTGACTTGAAGGCTTGTTTATATAAAAGTTCAATTAATGCATGATGTTTCTAAAGTTAATGGGTAATTGTGTTAAACTAGATAAAGTTTGATGATGAATGTGCTTGAAAATGCTCGGGTTGTTTTACTATTTTCATAACAAGTCGGCACAAATCCTCCCTAAACAAAACATGCAAATCACAATGGGCCTAAAAGAGGCTTTATTTTCTGTATGCAATATATATATATATATATATATATATATATATATATATATATATATATATATATATATATATTTATACTTAACGTCCATGAGACGTTTTAGCAAGATCGACCCATGAAGAGCATGAGTTATGAATGCATGAGCTGTTATGAATGTATGAGCTGCTATGAATGTAGTTATGAATGCATGAGCTGTTATGAATGCATGAGCTGTTATGAATGTAGTTATGAATGCATGAGCTGTTATGAATGTAGCTGTTATGAATGCACGAGCTGTTATGAAGGTAGTTATGAATGTAGCTATTATGAATGCACAAGCTGTTATGAATGTAGTTATGAATGCATGAGCTGTTATGAATGTAGTTGTTATGAATGCATGAGCTGTTATGAATTTAGATGTTATTGAATGCATGAGCTGTTATGAATGTAGTTATGAATGCATGAGCTGTTATGAATGTAGTTATGAATGCATGAGCTGCTATGAATGTAGTTATGAATGCATGAGCTGTTATGAATGCATGAGCTGCTATGAATGTAGTTATGAATGCATGAGCTGTTATGAATGCATGAGCTGTTATGAATGCATGAGCTGTTATGAATGCATGAGCTGTTATGAATGCATGAGCTGTTATGAATGCATGAGCTGTTATGAATGTAGTTATGAATGCATGAGCTGCTATGAATGTAGTTGTTATTGAATGCATGAGCTGCTATGAATGCATGAGTTGTTATGCATGTTTGAGCTGCTATGAATCTACGAGTTGTTATGAATGTAGTTATGAATGCATGAGTTATGAATGTATGAGTTATGAATGTACGAGCTGTTATGAATCACTGAGTTGTTATGAATCTACGAGCTGTTATGAATCTACGAGCTGTTATAAATATACGAGTTATGAATGTATGAGCTGTTCTGAATGCACAAGTTATGAATGCATGAGCTGTTATTATTGTAGTTATGAATGCATGAGCTGTTAGAAATGTACAAGTTATGAATGCACAAGCATGCTGTTATGAATGTAGTTGTTATGAATGCATGAGCTGTTATAAATGTATGAGTTATGAATGCTTGAGTTGTTATGAATTCATGAGCTGTGATGAATGTATAAGTTATGAATGCATGAGCTGTTATGAATATACGAGTTATGAATGCACAAGCTGTTATGAATGTAGTTGTGATGAATTTAGTTGCGATGAATGTAGTTATGAATGCACAAGCTGTTATGAATGCATGAGTTATGAATGTTTGAGCTTTTGAGTTGTTATGAATGTAGTTGTTATTAATGAGTTATGAATCTACGATTTATGAATGCATGAGTTATGAATGTACAAGCTGTTATGAATCTACGAGCTGTTATGAATCTACAAACTGTTATAAATATACGAGTTATGAATGTAGCTGTTATGAATGCACAAGCTGTTATGAAGGTAGTTATGAATGTAGCTATTATGAATGCACAAGCTGTTATGAATGTAGTTATGAATGCATGAGCTGTTATGAATGTAGTTGTTATGAATGCATGAGCTGTTATGAATGTAGATGTTATTGAATGCATGAGCTGTTATGAATACATGAGCTGTTATGAATGCATAAGCTGTTATGAATGCATAAGCTGTTATGAATGTAGTTATGAATGCATGAGCTGTTATGAATGTAGCTGTTATGAATGAACGAGCTGTTATGAAGGTAGTTATGAATGTAGCTATTATGAATGTACAAGCTGTTATGAATGTAGTTATGAATGCATGAGCTGTTATGAATGCATGAGCTGTTATGAATGTAGTTATGAATGCATGAGCTGCTATGAATGTAGTTACTAAATGCATGAGCTGCTATGAATGCATGAGCTGTTATGAATGTAGTTATGAATGCATGAGCTGCTATGAATGCATGAGTTGTTATGAATGTTTGAGCAGTTATGAATGTTTGAGCTGCTATGAATCTACGAGTTATGGATGTAGTTATGAATGCATGAGTTATGAATGTATGAGTTATGTATCTACGAGTTATGAATGTACGAGCCGTTATGAATCACTGAGTTGTTATGAATCTACGAGCTGTTATGAATGTAGATGTTATTGAATGCATGAGCTGTAATGAATGTAGTTATGAATGTAGTTGTTATTGAATGCATGAGCTGTTATGAATGTAGTTATGAATGCATGAGCTGCTATGAATGTAGTTGTTATTGAATGCATGAGCTGTTATGAATGCATGAGCTGTTATGAATGTAGTTATGAATGCATGAGCTGCTATGAATGCATGAGTTATGAATGTTTGAGCAGTTATGAATGTTTGAGCTGCTATGAATCTACGAGTTATGGATGTAGCTGTTATGAATGCATGAGTTATGAATGTATGAGTTATGTATCTACAAGTTATGAATGTACGAGCCGTTATGAATCACTGAGTTGTTATGAATCTACGAGCTGTTATAAATATACGAGTTATGAATGTATGAGCTGTTCTGAATGCACAAGTTATGAATGCACAAGTTATGAATGCATGAGCTGTTATTATTGTAGTTGTTATGAATGCATGAGCTGTTATGAATGTACGAGTTATGAATGCACAAGCATGCTGTTATGAATGTAGTTGTTATGAATGCATGAGCTGTAATGAATGTATAAGTTATGAATGCATGAGCTGTTATTGAATGTAGTTATGAATGCATGAGCTGTTATGAATATACGAGTTATGAATGCACAAGCTGTTATGAATGTAGTTGTGATGAATTTAGTTGCGATGAATGTAGCTATGAATGCACGAGCTGTTATGAATGCATGAGTTATGAATGTTTGAGCTTTTGAGTTGTTATGAATGTAGTTGTTATTAATGAATGAGTTATGAATCTACGATTTATGAATGCATGAGTTATGAATGTACAAGCTGTTATGAATCTACGAGCTGTTATGAATCTACAAACTGTTATAAATATACGAGTTATGAATGTATGAGCTGTTATGAATGCATGAGTTATGAATGCGTTATGAATGCACGAGTTATGAATGCATGAGCTGTTATGAATGTATAAGTTGTTATGAATGCACAAGCTGTTATGAATGTAGTTATGAATGCATGAGCTGTTATGAATGCACAGGCTGTTATAAATGTAGTTGTTATGAATGCACGAGCTGTTATGAATGTAGTTGTGATAAATGCATGAGCTGTTATGACTGCACAGGCTGTTATGAATGCATGAGTTATGAATGCAGGAGCTGTTATGACTGCTGACCTCCAGAGCACACAGCAGGCTGCTGACGGCGTCCTCGCTCACGTTGTCCAGGCCCATCTCGAAGGCGCTGACCATCATGCGCGCCTCCATCTGTCCTCTAGTGGGCAGCAGCAGCGTCTGTGCGCTGAGCCGTAGCTCATCGTCCTCTGCCTCCCGAGGGCTGAACGCCTGCGCCGCCTGCAGGGGGTTCTGGGGCTGGAAGCGGTGCTGCGACACACACACAGACCACGCTTACAGCGACAAACACACAGACCACGTTTACTGCGACAAGACTACTCTAGACCAGCAACAATTCTCGTCCTCATGACTATAACGCCAAAGCACATCATGATACGTATATACAGTACAGTAATACACCACTGTAATAACATCTGCTGCTTTAAGACACACTTCAGTAATATCAGTTTGACTGCACTGACACTCTTGAAGCTTGTTTCTGACAGAACAAAAAAATAAAGGCAATTGCAACTCTCATAATTCTTTTTTCTCATGATTCCGAGTTTTTATCTCGTTATTCTGACTTTTTTCCTCATGATTCCAAGTTTCTCTCACAATTCCAACTTTTTTCCGACTTTTCTATCGATTGCGAGTTTATATCTCGCAATTCTGCTTTTACACCTCGCAAATATGGCAGAAACAAGTTTCCATTGCTCTCAGATGAGAACAAAACTTGATCTGAATAACAACACAATCATCTTCTGTAGAGCTGCTTTACAGCTGAAATAGAATTTGTCTCAAAAGCCGGGTCTCCACTGCAGGAACTTTCCCCAGGATCTAGGGACTTTGAGCTGGTACTCGGTGTGTTTCCACCGCAGGAACTTTCCCCAGGAACTAGGGACTTTGGGCTGGTACTCGGTGTGTTTCCACTGCAGGAACTTTCCCCAGGAACTAGGGACTTTGGGCTGGTACTCGGTGTGTTTCCACTGCAGGAACTTTCCCCAGGATCTAGGGACTTTGAGCTGGTACTCGGTGTGTTTCCACCGCAGGAACTTTCCCCAGGAACTAGGGACTTTGGGCTGGTACTCGGTGTGTTTCCACTGCAGGAACTTTCCCCAGGAACCAGGGACTTTGGGATGGTACTCGGTGTGTTTCCACTGCAGGAACTTTCCCCAGGAACTAGGGACTTTGGGCTGGTACTCGGTGTGTTTCCACTGCAGGATCTTTCCCCAGGAACCAGGGACTTTGGGATGGTACTCGGTGTGTTTCCACCGCAGGAACTTTCCCCAGGAACTAGGGAATTCGGGCTGGGACTCGGTGTGTTTCCACCGCAGGATCTTTCCCCAGGAACTAGGGACTTTGGGCTGGGACTCGGTGTGTTTCCACTGCAGGAACTAGGGAATTCGGGCTGGGACTCGGTGTGTTTCCACCGCAGGATCTTTCCCCAGGAACTAGGGACTTTGGGCTGGGACTCGGTGTGTTTCCACCGCAGGATCTTTCCCCAGGAACTAGGGACTTTGGGCTGGGACTCGGTGTGTTTCCACTGCAGGATCTTTCCCCAGGAACTAGGGACTTTGGGCTGGTACTCAGTGTGTTTCCACTACAGGATCTAGGAACTTTGGGCTGGTACTCGGTGTGTTTCCACTGCAGGATCTAGGAACTTTGGGCTGGTACTCGGTGTGTTTCCACTGCAGGAACTTTCCCCAGGATCTAGGAACTTTGGGCTGGGACTCGGTGTGTTTCCACTGCAGGAACTTTCCCCAGGATCTAGGAACTTTGGGCTGGGACTCTGTGTGTTTCCACCGCAGGATCTTTCCCCAGGAACTAGGGACTTTGGGCTGGTACTCGGTGTGTTTCCACTACAGGATCTAGGAACTTTGGGCTGGTACTCGGTGTGTTTCCACTACAGGAACTAGGGACTTTGGGCTGGTACTCGGTGTGTTTCCACTGCAGGATCTTTCCCCAGGAACTAGGGACTTTGGGCTGGTACTCAGTGTGTTTCCACTGTAGGAACTAGGGAATTCGGGCTGGGACTCGGTGTGTTTCCACTGCAGGAACTTTCCCCAGAAACTAGGGACTTTGGGCTGGTACTCAGTGTGTTTCCACTGTAGGAACTTTCCCCAGGAACTAGGGACTTTGGGCTGGTACTCAGTGTGTTTCCACTGCAGGATCTTTCCCCAGAAACTAGGGACTTTGGGCTGGTACTCAGTGTGTTTCCACTGTAGGAACTAGGGAATTCGGGCTGGGACTCGGTGTGTTTCCACTGCAGGAACTTTCCCCAGGAACTAGGGACTTTGGGCTGGTACTCAGTGTGTTTCCACTGTAGGAACTAGGGAATTCGGGCTGGGACTCGGTGTGTTTCCACTGCAGGAACTTTCCCCAGAAACTAGGGACTTTGGGCTGGTACTCAGTGTGTTTCCACTGTAGGAACTAGGGAATTCGGGCTGGGACTCGGTGTGTTTCCACTGCAGGAACTTTCCCCAGGAACTAGGGACTTTGGGCTGGTACTCAGTGTGTTTCCACTGTAGGAACTAGGGAATTCGGGCTGGGACTCGGTGTGTTTCCACTGCAGGAACTTTCCCCAGAAACTAGGGACTTTGGGCTGGTACTCAGTGTGTTTCCACTGTAGGAACTAGGGAATTCGGGCTGGGACTCGGTGTGTTTCCACTGCAGGAACTTTCCCCAGGAACTAGGGACTTTGGGCTGGTACTCAGTGTGTTTCCACTGCAGGAACTAGGGACTTTGGGCTGGTACTCTGTGTGTTTCCACTGCAGGAACTTTCCCCAGGAACTAGGGACTTTGGGCTGGTACTTTGTGTGTTTCCACCGCAGGAACTTTCCCCAGGAACTAGGGACTTTGGGCTGGTACTCGGTGTGTTTCCACCACAGGAACCAGGGTCTAAATGAAGTTCCAGGTAAATATTTCCCCCTCTCAAAGTCCCTGCTTGTGAGGTATTACTTTTTCAAAGTTCAGGAACTTTCGGGGGTGGGACTTGGGCGCTGAACATGCTAACTGGTTGCGTTCATGCTGTATTTTGATTGGTTAACTCCACGCAGCATTTCATCTGTTGCGGTGGTGTGTGCAGTAACAGGTGTTTGCTATCCGAATCAACAATGGAGTTTAAAAAATACAACCAATGGACCGGCGATGAGGTTCAGGCTTTATTAAGCTTAAATTCAGAGGATGAAATCCAGCAGGAACTGGAAACTGCGGAGGAAACACAGACAGCAACAGGTCTGGGGAAAAAAGATCCTGGGACAGATTGTTCTGGGTAATTTCGGTGAAAAAGCGGCTATATTTAATGAAGTTTGCATCATTAACACTGTTATTTTCATATTTATCACTGTGAAGCTGCTTTGAAACAATCTGTATTGTATAAAGCGCTAAAGAAATAAAGCTGACGTTACTTTCGAACTTAATTAAAAAATGTTTATAGTTTTTATAAAATGACAGTAACTTTAGTACTACAGGCAATAAAAGACAGAATCATCGATAATAAGAGGAAATAAAAAGCCACATTACGTTCAGGCAGATATTGGAGTAAATATGAGCTTAACTGTCATGAGAATAAACTCACATTGCACTAAATCATGAGGGTTCAACTCCTTTATGCACAATATCATTTCCTTTTAACTAAGTGAGACCTATATTTGAGAATATGGTAATGATGTGAGTGAGACAACAGAACTAACATCGAATTTCTGCCGAACGGAGGGGAACTTCTTCTTGCCTCGGTTGGGTTTGCCTGGTTTAGATGCGGATCCGCCAGTCCACTGCAGCGCCCCCGCGCCTTCTGCACACACACACACACACACACACACACACACGTCAGCCACACACACAGTAAACCCCTGATGAGGCAGCAGACTTGCGAGTGCTGGAGTACCTGAGGTGGAGACGATGATCTGGCAGCGGGTGAGAATGGCCAGGAGGAAGTCATTGTGCACATGGACTGTGGAGGGAAACACACGAGCGTGAGCTGCAGTCGATGAGGTCAGCACGAGCCCTGCAGGCGTGTGACACGCGTGACCTTACCGTGGTCCTGCGTGACCTTACCGTGGTCCTGGGCCAGCAGACGCCGGGCCTCCGTGTCAAACTCCTCCTTGCTGATCTTCTGCTTGAACCACAGCTTCAGATTGGCCCAGTAACTGTGAACGAGAGCAGCTCATGAACACACACGCAGAGAAACATCAGTGTGAACGGACAAACACACACACACACACACACACACAGAGAAACATCAGTGTGAACGGACGAACACACACACACACACACAGAGAAACATCAGTGTGAACAGACGAACACACACACACACGCAGAGAAACATCAGTGTGAACAGACAAACACACACACACACGCAGAGAAACATCAGTGTGAACAGACGAACACACACACACACACACACACACACACGCAGAGAAACATCAGTGTGAACAGACAAACACACACACACACGCAGAGAAACATCAGTGTGAACAGACGAACACACACACACACACACACACGCAGAGAAACATCACTGTGAACGGACCAACACACACACACACGCAGAGAAACATCAGTGTGAATGGACCAGCACACACACACACACACGCAGAGAAACATCAGTGTGAATGGACCAGCACACACACACACACACACACACACACGCAGAGAAACATCAGTGTGAACAGACGAACACACACACGCAGAGAAACATCAGTGTGAACGGACACACACACACACACACACACGCAGAGAAACATCAGTGTGAACGGACAAACACACACACAGAGAAACATCACTGTGAACGGACCAACACACACACACACACACGCAGAGAAACATCACTGTGAACGGACCATCACACACACACGGAGAAACATCACTGTGAACGGACCAACACACACACACACACACACACACACACACGCAGAGAAACATCACTGTGAACGGACCATCACACACACACGGAGAAACATCACTGTGAACGGACCATCACACACACACGGAGAAACATCACTGTGAACGGACCATCACACACACACGGAGAAACATCACTGTGAACGGACCAACACACACACACACACACGCAGAGAAACATCACTGTGAACGGACCAACACACACACACACACACGCAGAGAAACATCACTGTGAACGGACCATCACACACACACGGAGAAACATCACTGTGAACGGACCATCACACACACACGCAGAGAAACATCACTGTGAACGGACCAACACACACACACGGAGAAACATCAGTGTGAACGGACCATCACACACACACACACACACACACACACACACACACACACACACACACACACACACACGCAGAGAAACATCACTGTGAACGGACCATCACACACACACGGAGAAACATCACTGTGAACGGACCATCACACACACACGGAGAAACATCACTGTGAACGGACCAACACACACACACACACACGCAGAGAAACATCACTGTGAACGGACCATCACACACACACGGAGAAACATCACTGTGAACGGACCAACACACACACACACACACACACACACACGCAGAGAAACATCACTGTGAACGGACCATCACACACACACGGAGAAACATCACTGTGAACGGACCATCACACACACACGGAGAAACATCACTGTGAACGGACCATCACACACACACGGAGAAACATCACTGTGAACGGACCAACACACACACACACACACGCAGAGAAACATCACTGTGAACGGACCAACACACACACACACACACGCAGAGAAACATCACTGTGAACGGACCATCACACACACACGGAGAAACATCACTGTGAACGGACCATCACACACACACGCAGAGAAACATCACTGTGAACGGACCAACACACACACACGGAGAAACATCAGTGTGAACGGACCATCACACACACACACACACACACACACACACACACACACACACACACACACGCAGAGAAACATCACTGTGAACGGACCATCACACACACACGGAGAAACATCACTGTGAACGGACCATCACACACACACGGAGAAACATCACTGTGAACGGACCAACACACACACACACACACGCAGAGAAACATCACTGTGAACGGACCAACACACACACACACACACGCAGAGAAACATCACTGTGAACGGACCATCACACACACACGGAGAAACATCACTGTGAACGGACCATCACACACACACGCAGAGAAACATCACTGTGAACGGACCAACACACACACACGGAGAAACATCAGTGTGAACGGACCAACACACACACACACACACGCAGAGAAACATCACTGTGAACGGACCATCACACACACACGCAGAGAAACATCACTGTGAACGGACCAACACACACACACACACACGCAGAGAAACATCACTGTGAACGGACCATCACACACACACGGAGAAACATCACTGTGAACGGACCATCACACACACACGCAGAGAAACATCACTGTGAACGGACCAACACACACACACGGAGAAACATCAGTGTGAACGGACCATCACACACACACACAGTGTGAACGCACATGATCACCGCATGAGAAAATAATCAGGCTTCTATAAATCATAACTGTGATACGCGTCAAAAATGTGACATTGTGGACATTCATTTCAATATTTCAATCTCATAACTTACTATGTCAATTTGGAATTTATCATATTTCGACACTTTATCTCATAATTATGACTTTTTGTCAATTATGATTTAGTGTGTCAATTTATCAACTCTTTATCTCATAATTATTAGTAAGAAATTTTTATTTTGTCTTTTTATTTCATAATTATGACCTATAAGTATATCATAAATTCACCTTTTTGTCAATTATGACAGTATATCACACGCAACTTTGTCAATTATGACATCATAAATTCAACTTTCAATTATGACTGTCAAAACTTATTTTAGCTTATAATTATGACTTAGAATATCATGATTTTCTCTTTTTATCTCATAATTTTGACTAGTATATTAGAAATTCAACTTGTCATAATTGAGTTAAGTCACAATTTCAATGTGTTATATCTTAATTTCTAATTGATTACGATTTGCCAAAGCATGACTTAATTCTCTTTATTTATTTATTTGAACACACTAATAAAAAAGAATATACGTGAAATATTGATGTTTTGATAGTATTATTCTGTGTGCTGTGACTCAAAACCAGCACTGCGATCACAGTCAGTGTGAAGGACTCAGAACTGATGATAATGAACATGTTTTAAAAAATAAACTAAATTACCATTCAGTGTGTAGGCAGTGAAACTACATTTCCATTTAAGTTATGTTAAAACCCAAACAATATAGAGTCAAAGTGAGATTTGAAATGTCATAAAAGTGCTAAAAATATCTTCAAAACAAAGTTTGCAGCTCGATATTACTGGCAGAAAAGCTCATATTCACCGAATATTCAAATGCTGTCATTAAAATAACTGTGAAGCATCTGAAGACACAAAAGAAAAGTGTTGTTAATAAACCTTAACAGTTACTCGACTAGTGTTTACAGTCATCGCTCATTCTGAACAGCACACATGTCGGTATTGCTGAGCCAGTGACCGAGGGTTTTGCCGCTCATAAACACTCACTGTTTGACATTATTTAGCGCTCATAAACACTCACTGTTTGACATTATCTCCGATAGCATCGGTTAAGTTCTTCTTGGCGATCTCTAGTTCACTCGCATGAGCGGCCATTGTTACCGATGACGCGTTCTTCTTCTTCTGCTGGTCGTGTCTTGGCGCGTTACAGACCATCGCATGGTTCACACCGCCACCTACTGTATTCATGTGTGTAAAAGTATGGCTTTATTAATCCTCCAGTTTCATGTAAACATTCAACAATGCCCTAGTATGTCTTTAAAATCCCATTTCCTTTCAGTTCTGATAAACCACTCTTTAAGTTATTTTCTTTCTTCTCTAAATGTCCCACGATTTATTTAAATAAATAGCACATGTGTTTTTCCCCCCTTCTCTTTTTGATCGCCATGGTGCTGGTGCTGCTTGTGTATGTACTGGTCAGTTTGACAGTCATTTAACAAGCCTAATGTATGAAAGCAGCTCATAAAAATGATAGATTAGAATGGAAAACAATAGCAAAAGAGTTTGATGTCGTTAAACATAAACATGTTTTTTTTTAACTACACCTGCGCGACACAATAACCTGAAGATTTGCTGTCACAAAACTACAGATTTGTAGGTTTAAACTGAAGGTGTCAGAATAACCAGAGAGAAATAGCAAATGAAAGCTGATCTTGAGGTGGGATGGCGTCGCTCATCTGTGCCAGCGGAGGGCGCACTACACACACCTCAGTGACTGGGCCGTGATGAGGGCTGTCGGAGCACAAATATCAACATGCTTGTTACAGTTTTTTCCAACTGCTTACACACAAAATCTTTTCATGTCACACGAATGAAACCTCTCACTCAAAGTGCAAAATACCAAATCTCCAAAACCATAAGCTATTTCTCAGCCTTTGACTCAGTTTTCAATTGCATTAAACACTTTTTTCAAAACACTACACACAATTCTCTATCTAAAACACACAAATCTAACAGGAAGTGACTTGCTTTCCTTTTCCAAACACAACCAATCAAAATGCTACACTTATTCACCAGGTCACACACACACACTCCTCACATGTGCAAACACGAATTGCTTAACTGATCACTAACCAGTCACTGCTTTACTGTAGTATAGGCCTAAATAGGTCAAAGGTCAGATGATCTGTTTTGAGATCGTTTCTGAGGGATCCAGTCTCCCCCCCACCACACACACACACACACACACACACACACACACACAATTGGTTTCTTTACTGTATTCTAAAGAATATACTTTTGGTTTATAGTACATATGTTTATGGTTTTGTTGTATGCTACTGTAAACAACAATAATGTTAGGCCTAATAAATATGTTCTGTTTCTACATTGCATTGGTGTTTACAGTGTACGTGTTACATCAGATTACTTTCACTGTAGATCATTGTATTGAAATGTATAGATATAAGCCTATGAAAGACCAAAGAGCTTTAGATTTAGAACAACAGTGTTTACATGGTATATCCAAAAATGTACTATTATGAAAGAAGTGTTTGCCATTTGATGCAAATGCTTCATTCTGACTTGTGTTTATGGCATTTTGAATGCAGTGTTACATTTGGAAGGAGATGTGAGGCCTTTTGCATATTGTGTGAGCAGTTTGGGCAATTGTGTGTAGAGGTTTGAAATAAGGAGACATAGTTTTGAAAACGTGTGTAAGCAGTTGGAAAAAAACTGTAATTAAAAATGAGTGTATTTGTGCACATATCTATCATTTGGTAAAGCCGAATGTGTTGTAAGTCTGAGCTGTTCAGTGTTGAAGCTCTTGTGCTGTGAAAACGCCTCAGCTGAAGGCGAGACACTACAGGTGAATAGGGTAAACATTTTAACTAGCAGATATCACCATGAAACTTTCCCAGTTGATTACCTACATTAAGATGAGAAAAAAATGTATTCCAAGTTTTCTGTAATTTAATGTTTAAATATGCAAATTAGGCAATATCTAATTAAATATGTACTAATTTGCATATAAAAAAAAAAACGAAATCTGAATATTGGATAAAGCCAGGTTAAAAATTATTTTTTCATTGTGTTCACATATTAGATGGGAAAAAAATGACAGAGGGATTTATGGATATCTACTTTTGTTATCCTGTAAATCAGAAAATACTGTCAATAGCCTTAAAAAAAAGATTTTCGCCATGTTTTTTGGAATAAATTGTTATATAAATCAGGCTAGGAATAATATATTTACAAATCCCTCTGTAAATGTCTTCATAATATAACTAGGTACAAGACTGGAGAGTTTGGTGTGTATAGGTGCGACTGAAGTGGAGATTTCAGACTTGGAGAATGAGAGAAAAGTCATTTTGAGAAAACAGGCTTTAAAGATTTATCATCAGCCAATGAGATTGCACATTCAGTCCTTTTACTTTCACTATTGGTTGCTGATAAAAAGGAAATGACCATATTTGGATCCGACAGCATTGTACACGAGAGAGAGAGCTTTCCAGCGGTGTGTGTGATGACAGGGAGCAGACAGAGATCGCGGAGCAGCGTGATGATTAAGAACACCAACTTTTGTTGAATTTATGAGAAATCTACAGACGCAAACAGACAAAGTGCAGTAAAATAAAGACCTAAATGTGTATTTCGGACTTTTTTTCACCACAAGCCTGAAAGAAGACATGTTATTGAAGACAAATATCCAAAAATCTCAAAATTGACCAGTAAAAAAAAAAAGATGTTTTTGCCTGCCGTGTCTCGCCTTCAGCATCTTTTTGGATTTCGTGATCTGGTGAAGTCTGTATTAAAGAAGCTTCTGTGAGGTGAGCTAATCCTGAAGCATCTGAGTGGTGGCGTATGATGGGACGAGTGAGTCCTGTCACTGTCAAGAAAAATTATGAAAACATTATTAGTATTACTTTTTTCTTTTTTAGCTAGATTTGCTGACTCTCAGGATGATTAAAAGCTTTTAGAAAGCAGTGTTCGGAAAATACTGTAATTCCTCAGTGTACAAAATTGATTAAAAATGTATCTCACAATTTAAGTGACTGAGGTGGAGCCAGTCGGAGTGAGGACTGAGGAGAAGCCGGAGGGACGAGAGAGCCTGGTGGAGCCAGAAGGACGACGGTCCCAGGTGGAGCCGAAGGAGCGAGGAGCCAAAGTGGAGCCGACTGGTGGGGTAATGCGCTCTGAGGCGACGAAGGAGACTTGGAAACTGGGTGGAACCAGCGGAGACGAAGAGACTTGGAAGCTTGACAGGACTGGAGACGAAGAAGGAGACTTGGAGCTTGTTTAAATCCACCAGAGACGAAGAGTTACCCTTTAAGTGAAGAACTGATAACAATATAAAAAGTCACAATTACCTTTTTTATGTTTTTATTCCATGGCAAAAACAAGCTTTCATAGATTAGGCATAATATATCAGTTTCTTTCCCACTTCTGTGGGCAGGTTCTTGTCAGTGGTCTGATTTCACAGAGGTGAGCCTCACACTCACACACACACACACACACACACACACACACACACACACACACAATCACACACACACACACACACACACACACACACACACACACACCACAGGTTTGTGGATTTTTATCTAGTAAGTGACTCAGATCAAGCACAATTTTTATGAATTCGAATGGATTCCTCATGATAAAATCCCGTCCCGCTCTCCATATTGTGTGATGGAATAGTCCACTGACTGCAGTAACAGGGGTGTCAGATGCAGTGCTAATGCAGTCAGATGCTAATCCTGTGATGATCACGCGGAGGAGGAACTGGGCTGATCTCTATACTGTTTCCATCAGTTATAAACTGCTGTGTGATCAGTTCAAGGGATAGTTCGCCCAAAAATGAAAATTCTGTCATCATTTGCTCACCCTCAAGCTGTTTCAAACCTGTATGAATTTCTTTCTTCTGCTGAACACAAAAGAAGATATTTTGAAAAATGTCGGTAACCAAACAGGTGATGGACCCCATTGACTTCCAAATAAATTGAGGGAAAAAAAAGACTATGGAAGTAAATGGGGTCCATCAACTGTTTGGTTACCGACATTCATACAGGTTTGAAACAGCTTGAGGGTGAGTAAATGATGACAGAATTTTCATTTTTGGGCGAACTATCCCTTTCAGGAGTGAGTGACTTCATCATCATCTCCTCATCTGTGTGCTGAATTAACACACGTCTTCCAGACCACGAGTGTTTCCACAGCATCTCTCAGCTCTTACACACACAAAGGCTCTCTTCAGCCCGTTCAGAAGCGTGTGTGTGTGTGTGTGTGGTCTCAGCATACGGGCCAAAGATGTCACCTTGCTCGCAGCATCAGCTCCCGAGAGTCCAGCGTCTGCCACCGGCTCTCCTGAAAGAGGCTTTTCCTCTCGGACACACTGGATCTCACTGTGTGCTGAGGCTCAACACGCCTATGCTAATCTGAGGTTAGCACTTCTGCATGCGGACGCTCTCAGGTGTGTGTATACATGACTGCGAGCGTCACTCGTGTGCTGCGGACAGACAGGAGAAGCATTGAGACGGACAGTAGTGAAGACACAGTGTGAGATGTTGTCCTCAGGTCAGGTGTGTTGATCAGACGAACACTTTCACCGGCTCGAACTGAGGAAATGCAGAGAAACGCCACAGACAGAAGATCAGGAGCAACTCTTTCACTCCGGACACACAGGAATAACACACACACACACACACACACACATGGCACTGCTTATTACAGTTTTTCAACGTTGACTCTTCACACACAAAATGCAAAATGCCTCACAACTCTTGCAAAATGAAGCACTGCATTCAAAATATCGCAAACACATCACACAACTTGTGTTATAATATTATATTTTTGGATATATCATATACACACAGTTATTCAGAACATAAAGCTCTTCTTTCATGAGCTCCTCTGTACATTTCTGTACAAGACTGACAGTAATTGGCAGAGAGATGTTGAAAAATTCCTGGTAAAAACGAACGCAAGATTGAAACCAGAGTATTTATTTTGTTACTGTAGCATCTGTGGTTGTGAATACAGTAATACACAGTCCGGAGGAAAATAAATACATCAACCATGTTTAGTTGGACAGAAACCAAACATAATGTATAGGCCTATTCTAAAGTCACGATTGGTCGGTGTTCAGTAAAGCAATGAGTGTTTGCACATCTGAGGAGTGTGTGTGTGTGTGTATGAGAGGCACTGATTAGTGTGGTGTTTTGAGACTTCCCGTTAGATTGTTGTGTGTTACACAGAGAAGTGTGTGTTGAGGTTTGCAAAACGTGTTTTATGAAATTGAAAACGGAGTCGAAGGCCGAGAATTGGTGTGTGGCATTGCAGATCTGGTGTGTGGTTCTGGTGTTTGAGTGTCAGGTTTCAGAAATTGTGTGACAAGTGAGGATTTTGTGTGTAAGCAGTTAAAAAAAAGACAACTGTAAGCACCCAGAGCTCCAGTTTAATAAAATATAACCTATAAACCCTATTGTGGGATTTCTCTCCACCATTTATATTGCAATAAACACTCTGTAAAGGCGTGTTGGAGTTTCCGTGGTGTGTGTTATTGGTCTCTTGGCTGTTTCTTTGTCCAGTTGATTGTCAGTGTGAGAAGAAGCTGTTAAAATGCTCAAGTTTCCTTTAGTTTAAAGTGTCTGTACTCTTCCCACATGGTCTGTGATTGTAAATCAGCTGTGATGGACTGGCCGAGTGTTCCCCGTCGAGGCGCTGGGATGATGGTGGAGTGTTTCTCACGCCGAGAACAACACTGCTCTGGATCCCTCAGTGCTTTTCATTGCGTCAGCTTTCCTGCCAAGCTATCAAGAGTGTCTTTGCATTTCTGAGAGCCAGCGAATGAAAAAAGAATGTCAAAAGCCTCTTGTAACGTGTGATTATGGCAGCGGTGAAACCAAGCCAACTCTCGCCATGTGAATGTGTGCGGTTGGGAAGCACAGACACTAATACGGTAGCGAGGGTCACGTGACAGGAACAGGACGGGGTTTTAGACGATACACTAACATTATTAGCACTGTCTGCATTTACAAAGTATGGAAGCTTGAAAAATATGGTCAAAAATATGATAAATGTGACTTTATATCTCATATTATATGTTTTTTTTTCCTCACAATTCTGAGAAAAAAGTCTGAATTGTGAGATAAAAAGCAGTTACCTCTTCTGTGTTTTATTGGGTGGTTGCGGTCGATGGATCCGGCACTGAGTTAGAGAGCTGCCGGCACGCTGATGAAGTGAGGTAAAGCACGGCACAGGGAACGTGTGCTTTAGCCAGTCGCTGGACTGATGGAGCAGAAGGAAAACACACACAACAACCACAGACATCTGGCCCGTTTCCCTGCCAGCGGTTCCTCTTACACACACTCCCCTGCGCCGACTGGGTCTCAGCAATATGTTTCTCATTGTGCTTGATCTGTTCTTCTGCTCACCTGAAGAACCTCTGACTCCTCCAGAGGGGAGACGGGACAAACCGACACTTTATTTCACCTGTATGTGTATTAAAGCAGGGGTTTTCAAACTTTTTGTGTGTGTGTGGACCACTATTTGTAATCAAGAATTTTCGCGGACCACCTCATAATACACATAATAAAATGTCTACACAGAGTCCTACCTGAATTAATCTGCACCTCTAAATAGGCTTACTAGCTCTAAAACTATCATTGGTCATCACATCAGTACAACAGGCTTGTTAAAAGAAAGTTTACTGCTCACAACGGCTGCCACATATTTAATTTATTTATTTACTCAAGCGCCCGAGGGCATAGTCAGGATCATTTGAACAACAGGCTTATTTCCATAGCAATGGAGTATGAAATATATACAGTAAGAACACTGGAATATAGTCAACATTTCAAAACCTTTGGCGATTTTAGGGAATTATTAATCTTCAGTTTTACAAGTCCTCAAAAAGTGAGTTTGTCGACTTAACAGCACATGCACATCCGCAAAACATTTAAGAAACACGAGATCAAGAAACTGGAAATTAAAATAATAACAGGCCTTATTCATTCCATTTATAAACATTTCGTTTCATATAAACTGCCTATGCCTAACTGTGCGTTCACACCGGACGCGAGCGCGTCAAATTCAAAAAGGGATCATATGTCAAATTCGCGCCTGCCGCGTCTAGTGATATAGCTTGACCACTTATCAATTCGCGCATCAAAACAAAAGTTTGAAGCGAAATTTCGTCCGGTGTGAACGCACCTTTAAAGGCTATGCGTGTGATGTAATAATGAGAACATATTTGCCTCTGCCCTTTTCTCTTCAGAGAACCTGTTTCTATCCACCGAACCAATGTTGTGGTTCTAACGGCACTGAACTTGAATGTCACGGCCGAACACCACTAGGCTATTTTAGTAATCACACAATAACTTGACAATTTAATTAAAATGTTATATCAATATAGGCCTACATATTCTTTTTTATTTTATGGGAATTTCCTGGTAAAATGAAGGTAAAAAAAATATTACTTTAGATTTTATTTAGCCTTTCCACGGACCACCTGCAGTACCCTCACGGACCACAGTTTGGGAATGGCTGTATTAAAGCACACGTCTGGACGTTCCCTGAATCAGAATGAACAGCATGACACATGAGTTATGATGTGTTTAGAAATCAAGGGTAACTAAGCCTACAAAACTATAATTTAAGAACATTTTGCTGACGTTCCCATTGAAGTATTATTTCTGTACGTTCTCTGAACATTCAAAACGTCCAGTTTATTAATGTTTTAAAAATGTTTTCTCTTGCTCACATGATTGATAAGAGAACATTCCATTGTATCATTCCTCAATCTGGACGAATGTCCTGAAACAAGTTACATCTAAAAAAAACATTAGATGAACATCCAACAAAAAATGTTCAGAAAAAAGTTCCAAGAACAATGTTTTTATCCTAACGTTTTGAGAACATTATTAAAAACCGGATAACTTTGAATGAACGTTTAATTAATGTTGCTGGAAGAGTGTTTGATCATAACTCTCAGAAGACGTTCCCTGTTTTCCGGGAATACTTCATAAGCAGCGGGATATATTTAGGTGTCCTGTCGCAACAAGAACATTTACATGAAAGGTTCCCATGTGAAGTCCAAGTCTTCCTACTTGTTCTTCTGGATGGAAAAGCTCATAATAGTCATAACAGATGTTAGAAATCTCTTTTATTTTATTTCAGTTTCATTACAAAAACTCTTCTTTCATCAATCTTTCATGTCAAGTTAACCTCAGACATTACTTATACAGACTGGTTGAGACGGGAGGCATGAGGACAGATGAATTCATCACTGATGTTTCCCGCTGGACCCTGATGAAGATAAAGTATGACCCACTCACGCCTCAGTCAACGGGCCTGATCATCATACGCACAGACTTCATGGAGTAAAACCCCCCTCCATAATCGGCCCAGAAGATGCCGTCCTGAAACCTGCTGCGATACACTCCTCCTGAATACCACACGCCGTTCAGGTTGGTCTGACCGCAGGCGCTGAACCACCAGCCGGCCTTGTGGAAATGAGCACAGTTCCCTGGAAGACAAGACGACAGGGTTTCAAATCAACACCTGCCAAATGCGGATAAAAATCAGCTGTGGCGGGAAACGCTGTCGAATCACGGGCCAGTTTGGCACGCTATTATATTTACTCAATTTGCTGGGGAAGTTCGTGTAAGCCAAATCTGTGCAGATTTAGTCATGAGTCATCATGATATATTAAAGGTATAGCGGAGGATTTTCTTTTTCCGGGTGGGTAGTGTAAACTATTGGTCCACCTAAGTGTCAATCATTCTGGTGATATGTTTACGTAAGGCCGTCGTACGTGCTCATCCCTTAGTTTTCGCTTTCTGCGCATGCGCACTTTCAGGTGTTTATATGTGTGGTGAGCTAGAGCTAAGCCATTCATTGAAGCTCGCCGTTTCACCGGGTCGTTTGAAAATGTCTGAGGGTCGCAAGAGAAAAAGTTTGTACGAACTGTATGAGAAGAAGAGAAAGGCCTCAGAAGAGAGAAACAAGATCAGAGTGTTTTTGGGAGATTGTTTCACACGATGGCGTGCGCTGAAAACACAGGTTAGGCTTCCCACTGATGCCTCAGTCGCGAAGTTTCTACTCGACAGGTAAGTTTGGCATGCTATTTGGAGAAAAAGTGCAAATCTTCTTTTGGAAAGTAATCTTGTATGAGCGATGCCGACAGCAACTTGTAAACAGAGCGTGCACGAGGAGAACCTCGCACACGTTTAATAGGCGTTCCCTCTCGGGAGCAGGTAGAGTGTTGCGCATGTGCATTTTTTCAAAAAGTGGAGAGGGCGGTTCTTATCTAAAATTCGGAAAGATCCTCCGCTATACCTTTAAATACAGCGTATTGTGCAGAATCTGCTCATATCTGGCTTACTTGAACACACACAACAAATAACGGCAAGCTTGTTCATTTGCATTGAAGCAATAGCGGAGATTAAAAAGAGTTTGGTTCACAGAAAAGACATTGTTAATTTTTCCAACATCTTACTTTTTAGCGCAATTTTCCATCGGACAAAATTGCGATTGTTAACTCATGATTTCTGTTCTGTCTGTGCGCACCAATCTTGCACTTCTATCTACTCCTCAACCAGACCACCTAGAGACTTCGAGTTTTCGGCATTATGTTAAGGAAGGTCTAATCTCGGGAACGCACAAAAAAAATCCAGGAAAAGATTTTGTTTTTTTGCAAATTTCTCGGCAACCATAATAGCTATCGAGTTGAAACAAATTGCAATCGATAGCTTCTAAAATGTACAATAATATTAGAAAAAAAGATTTGATCAAAAATCTTTCCTTTATGCTTCAAAAATTTAATTTTGAGTGTTGTGATCCCATGACGAGAGAAAATTGCGCTAAAACACTCACTGAGTTTTTATTACTTGTTTTTTTTGTTCTTTGTACTGTATTGATCTGTCCATTTAAACACATTTTTGGTGAAAGGATGAAAGAGGAAGAGAGGAGATGGTGGATGACAGGATTTAGTTTGAATAAGAAATGAATGTATGAAATCCCCCCCCCCCCAAAAAAAAAAAAAAAAATATATATATATATATATATATATATATATATAAGCCGTGACATAGTGAATCTGGCTCATCTTTTTCTTTTTTTTGGCTAGCAGAAATTCTAAATGGTCAGTAACTTAAACTGTTGAGTGAAAAAGTAAACTTCAGACCCTGAATAAGACCCATAATCAGCGCTGTCTGAACGACTGGTGGATAAACATGGACCGATGACGTCAGTGTGGGCATTTCACTCATAAATGTGCTTTACGGTCCTTGAACACAGAGTACAAAATTCTCGCACGTTAAAAAATAAATACGATCTCACGTTGTGTCAATCACGCTTACACACTGCCTCCGAAACTTTCGTTAGTCATAAAAATAAAATAAAAATCAGATTGGGTTCAATTTTCTGTGTTTTTCGCATCCGTAACAAGCATTTTGAGAGGTGTTTTGACCATTCAGAGCCACCGTACAAGCGGACGATTGGTGGTCTTGTTTTTAATATGCGTCTCCAGTATCGCTAGCAAAGCATCAAACTAAGCCACTGACATCCTGAAGTAAGCTTTGAATCTCTCGGGATAATCCCGCAGCGAACTCTCCTTCCTCTCGACGCAATCTCAGGATTTGATGATGATTTCCTCTTTCTTTTCCTCTCTTTAAGAAGAGAGAGGACAACAAAATCATCCTCACTGCTTGAAGAATCCATTTTGTATTGTTTTGCGATTTCCCCCCCGCAACTGATGAATGAATAGGCATCGGACTCAGTGTGCAAGCTTTCTGTGCCGGACGGATTTTTCGGATGACAAATACAAAAAACGCATACGAAAATTTCAGACTCAGTGTGCAAGGAGCTTTAGTCTTGCTTTGAGTCATAAATGACCTCATGGGCTTCACGAACACGTACAAGCGAAGGCCACACCCTGCTAACAGGGAACGCATCTTCATTTAAGAGCGTTTAGGTATTTGTACTGGAACACAAGACTTCACAATCCTCAGCCCAGGGTGTTCAGGTGTAGTGAGTGTAACTGTGTGAACAGCATGGATCTGCTTTGACACACCGCTAGCCGTGTGGCGTGTGAAAGCACCTGAGAAGGCGTCGTGGTCGTGGTCCAGCGCGGTGAAGGGTTTGCCGTTGTTGCTGGTCAGTGAGTCTCCAGCATTGCCCTGGTACGAGCCCAGACGCAGACGGTACGCCTGGCTCTCCGGCTCCAGGTGGAAGCTGCTGTACGCCGCGTAAACCTTTTTCCCCATCCAGTCCTCCAGCTCCACCAGCAGCTTGTAGTCGTCCTGCTTGCCCAGGTTATAGATGTTCTCCAGACCCAGCCAGTGTTCGCCGTCCACGCTGCCAAAGCCTTTCTGGAGGAAAAGGAAAAGAGAGCCGTTGAAAACGCTGTTTTCTTTACCGTCGCACTGGCCTTTGAAACACTGGAAAGGCTTCTTTGATCAGCTGGGCTCAGCTGATGATGGATGTTTCAGATATCACCAGACTTCACCCTGCTGATTTCAGCACACACTGCGGCGTATTATTATTTCATGAGTGAACGAGTAGCGAGTTTAGTTACAACTCAAACACCCCCGAAGCAGCTCGTCAACACTGGGATGTGTGTTACGATGAGGTTTAAGAGACTTCACTGTGTGTGTGTGTGTGGCGCCCGAGGCGAAAGGACCGCTGACACATAAGCGCAATCACAACAAACGGACATGAACCAGATCCAGCTGTTAATCTCTAATGTTAGCGTACGCCTCTCTGAGACACGCTCAGCAACAGCGTCTGTGATTCTCTGAAAGCCTCTAATAATATCGCAGCTCAGAAAGACGTGATCCAGATCAAGCAATTATTATATTCTGTATAGCTTTACCAATATACCCAAAAGACTGTTATTGAGGACCCCCTACTTCTGAAAAGCACACTGTGCTCTGATTGGTCGGTTGGACCAGTGTGTTGTGATTGGTCGAGCGCTTCGAGTGTGTTTGGGAAATGTCCCGCCCCTTTCCATAACCGCCAGTTTAAAACACTACTAACTAACTCAACCAGGCCACGCCCCTTTATTCTGCGTATTAATTATTATAATGAGGAATATTGTGACGTGTTCGTTCCCGGAAGAAACACTGACACTGATATAGAGAAGAGCTGGAGCTTCTTCATGATCAAACAGCAACATTACACACGGATAATTCATCCGTTACAGAATCATTTAACTCAGCGTTTCATTGATGCATTGGCCATGGCTATACCTTATAGCTGTCCCAGTTCCTGAAGAAGTTGACGGACCCGTCCTTCCTCCTCTGGATGAGGGTCCAGCCGCCTCGGTCCACGTCATGCTCACACCAGGCCTGTACAGGCGTCTCCGAGCCGTCCGGCGTCAGCAGGTACGCCCCGCTGGCGCTGTGTCCCGCCTGCAACACCTGCACACAGTCCCGGAACGGACCTCGGGACACCAGAACACACTAATGAGTGCTGATGAGGAGGGGACACCAGAACATACTAATGAGTGCTGATGAGGAGGGAAGGAGCAGTAAAGCCTTGTTTATACTTTAGCCTGGCTCCGCAGCGCAAGCCTCCGCGCGCACCCCCCCAAACGCACGCGGCGTTTAAACCTGACGCGCTCGCCGCTGTACTATTCTTTGAAACCACAGGGGGCGACTCGGAGTAATTGTCCTCTAAACCATCAGGAATCATCGGTGAGAAGAAGTAAGGTACACACCTGAATGTTTATTTTATAAGGGTGTCACGATTTGATCGAAATTAATGCTCAATCTCGATTATCGAATAAAAAAATGGAATCGTCGATGCTGCCACGCCCCCATGTCACGTCAGCTCGGCTTGTCAAGCGAAAAAACAAAAACACACGTGTTGAAGTGCTGCGAGTCAACCTAACAGCTGAAACAACCAGCCAAAAGATAGCATGGCAACTGCAGATGCAGGAGACCCGTCGACAGAACTTGAACCCCCTCCTCTTTCACTGAAGTGGTATTTTGTATTTTGTATTTCCAGTGAGTTATGTTGACAACGTTCGTGTTGTCGACAAAAAAAACACAGTTTGCAAGTTCTGCTATGTACCTATACCACATTATTCCACCGGCAGCACGACTAACATGGCAGGGCATTTCCGCAGGCACCACAAAAACATAAGATTTATCTGTTAAACCGACAACTGTAACACAAACTACTCTCCCGTCTTCATTTGGAATAAAACTTCCAAGTAACTCAACACGTGCAAAGGCAATTACAAGCGCGCTAGGAGTATTTATAGCCGCGGACATGCAACCTTATTCAGTGGTGGAAAACTCCCGTTTTAGGCATTTAAAAATGCCATAGCTTGTGCTTTCAATTTTTTTTTTTTTTATCGAGAATCGAATCGAACCGTGACTTTAGAATCGAAAATAATCGAATCAAGGATTTGGAGAATCGTGACACCCTTATTATTTTAGTACACTTCACCAGAACCACACTACAAAAGAATCATGTACTAACCATTAACTAACAAGAAACTCTGATTAACAAATTAGTAAGTAATAGCGCTTAGATGAATGTAGTAGTTCATTATTAGCTAATCAGTAACTACTATTTTTTTCATACCTCCCAGAGAACTACTATCTACAGGTTCATAATTAACATGAATAATGCATAATTTATAATAAAAGGTAACGGTAACCCACTAGTAATGACTCAAGTATTACTACATCATTCTAAAGGAACTACTAATTATTTGGATCAGTATCTAAAGTGAAAAACATGATAACTACCTAATATTGACTGAAGTCATTGTAAGCTTTTGAGATTTTTGTAAGATTTTGAATAGCAATTCCTTCCGATGGATTTGTTAACACTTTAGTCATTACTAGTGTGTTCCCATGATCTTCACTTTAGAATATTGATCCAAATAATTAGTAGTTCCTTTAGAAAGATGTAGTAACACTTGAGTCATTACTATCCAAAACCTTACAAAAGCCTTAAAACTTACAATGACTTCAGTCAATATTAGGTATTTATCATGTTTCATACTTTAGAATACTGATCCAAATTATTAGTAGTTCCTTTAGAAGGATGTAGTGACACTTGATTAATTACTAATGAGTTATACCATTACCTTATTATATATTATGCATTATTAATATTAATTATGAACCTGTATATAGTAGTTCTTAGTAGTCTTCAGTGAGGTATGAAAAATAGTAGTTACTGATTAGCTAAAAGTGAACTACCACATTCGACTGAACGCTATGACTTACTAATTCGTTAATCAGAGTTTCTTGTTAGTTAATAGTAGTTACTACAATGTTAATAGTGCATTACTCATAGTGTAAATGTACAATAGTGCATTTGTTCCTGTGTAGTTATTCATTAATGAAGGAACAGTATTCTAAAGTGTTGACATATTTTCTAATCTCACTAAACATTTTCATTTAGTTTCATGAACATTTTTATAAAAGTTGGACCTTTTTTATTTAAAGGGCTAATGTCTGCTATTGTTGGCTCATTTTGTGAATGTAAGCAACCAAGTTAGACGCACAAACTGGGTGCCGGTGCGGTGATATGTATATGCTCGGCCAGATTGGGCTCAAAGTCGTGCATCTTCGGATGCGGAGCCGTGCGGAAAATAAAAAATGGCGTAAAGCGAAAAGGGGTATCGCGCACTCAACGCCGACACAACGCTCACACCACGATGACATCATTTTTGCTCGTGCGGACGCGGCGAGTATAAACCAAGCTTAATAATTCTCTTCAATACTGACAGTAGTCTCCAGTCGTGCTGTTGTTCTTTTCAGACTGTCCTTTTGTTCTCTGTAGATTACCAGATACAGCGGATAACAGTTAACAAGGGAGGGAACTAGCTCAGTTTTCTAGATCGAGTAATTAGTCTGCATAGGCCTATTGTATTAATGGTTTTATTGGGTCTGATTAGGCTTTGGTACATTTTATATTGCACAGTTCTGATATGCTTGACTTACATTCATCCATTTGGCAGACTCTTTTACCTAAAGCATTCAGGTAAATAAAAAAAATTACTTTGCATTCAAAGTGTTCATTTGATCGGTTCATGCACTCACTGGGAATTAAACTGTAATGAAGTTAACTCTTTCTCACCAGCATTTAAAAAAAAAAACAATTACCCAGTCACTGCCAGCGTTTTTAATCATTTTCACGAAAGTTTAATGCCCCCCCAAAAAGTTTTATTCTAGCGTCTAGCGTTTTATTCTTTTTTATCAACACTTAAATGTGGGTAAGTTTAATAAAATAAATAAAAATCAACATTTTGAGCAAAGAGCTGAGCTGTTTTTATCAAAAACCACATGCAGATCAGATTCAGAGCGATGATCAAAACACTGATAGAGTATATCGTGTCTTTTGAATAATGATTCGAACTGTATAAACGTGTTTCTTTACTTTCTTTAGGCAACGTCATGCATACATACAACTCACTGGCGCTTCACTGTCGCCCTCTCGTGACATCACATCACTTGTGCCAACCTAGAACACCATAGCAACAACACCACAGAGTAGATCGAGTCCATCAACACCTCAAAGCTGCTCGTCCTGGGTCGACATTTCATTCTGTGACATTAGGCAGTTTTGATATATATGCTGTTTAATGTTGATGATCGAGTTATTTTACATATGCTTATGATTACATATGATATGCTTGTTTCTGCTTCTTCTTCTCCTGTGTTTTGATCAGGAGATGCTCTACTCTTTCAGAAGATGCATAACAGCGCCCCCTATAACAGTGAAAACACGGAAAGACGGAAAATTCAGTCAATGGCGGGGAAAAGAAGATGAAAAGGTTCAGGGAAGAAGGAGGAGGGAAGCGGTGAATGTTTAATCACAAACTAAACAAACAACAAAGTGAAAGTAAAGCGAGAGCCCCTTACGGACGACTGCTGCATAACAAAAACAAAACAGCAACATAAAGTCCAGGCCTGGTCCTCTGTCGTCTTCCACTTTCTTCACTCCTCCTTTCATTCTTTCAGAGCTCCTCCGTAGGACTCGAGACCGCTGTGTCACGCAGGTGACGCTCATTAACATTCCTCGCTCCAATCTCACTGCTCTTGGTCCCGCCCTGCTTCACGCCACATCAGCCTATGACACTGGCACTGCAAGCGCCACGACCTACTATTTATGATTAATCTCAATTAATTGTGCACGTCTTAGAAATCTAAACGAATAATAAAATCTAAATCCCAGCCAATCAGAAGAGTGTGGGCGGAGTCTCTCTCCAAGCGCACTGCACTGGCAACCAAATCACTCCAAAATCACAGCCAATCAGAAGAGAGTGTGGGCGGAGTCTCTGCAAGCGCACTGCACTCACAACCAAATCACTCCAAGATCACAGCCAATCAGAAGAGAGTGTGGGCGGAGTCTCTGCAAGCGCACTGCACTCACAACCAAATCACTCCAAAATCACAGCCAATCAGAAGAGAGTGTGGGCGGAGTCTCTGCAAGCGCACTGCACTCACAACCAAATGGATAAATAATTAAATGCATAAATATTACACCATTTTAACATTATAAAAAATACATACAGAGTGACTTGAATCGAGTGACTTGTTTGTTCACAGTTTGAAAGTTCTCGTTTCCTTAAAAAAAAAATCAGGATCTGAGGTGAGTTATTCATTGTCTCTTTCAGTACGGTTATAAATGATATTCAAACTCACATCAGATGCTTTTAACATTAAATAAAAGACACCTTTTATCGTGTGTGTCGTGGCGTCTGGTCATGGGTGTCATGGAAATGATGAGTGTGTGTTATGCTGTGTAATGAGTTGATCAGGGATTACCCTCCAGACTGGCGTTGGCCTGACGAGTTGTCCTGTCCTCTGGAGCGGGCACGCCGGGGCTCCTCTGGATCTCGTTGGAGAGGCGGGGCACGTACACGGGGAGGTTCTCCGGCACGACCTGCAGGAGCGGCGGAGGCGCCGGCTCCCGTGGGTGATTCCCGTACACCTGCAGGCATCGCTCCTCCAGAGCGGCGATCAGCAGAGACTGGTTGTTGACCAGCGCCGCCAGCGTGGAGAAGCGCTGCTCCAGCTCCCGGTAGAGGCCGGACACCCGCAGCGCCTCCGCCGTGCCGTTCAGGACCCGGCCCTCCAGCGCCGCCAGCTCCAGGGAGTTATCCCGCTTGCGGATGATCTCGTGCAGCAGCTGCATGTACAGCTGGGTGACGCGCGAGTTCATGTTGCGCGACTCTTTACGCAAAAGCTTCATTTCGTTGACCATGTTTCCATCCACGTCCACGATCAACCGCAGCGTGTCCATTTCACGCCTCTGCTTGGTCAAGATCTCGCGGACGTTGGCCACGTCCGTCTGCGTCACGCGCTCTCCATCGGGCAGAGACAGGCCCTGGCTGGCACAGATTGGCCCTGTGATCTTCTGCTCTGGGACCAAGAACGTGTAAGAGCACTTTTTGGGTTCCCCGTCGTCTGCGAGCCTCCTCTTTCGGCTCGGGACGGGCCCTCTGGAAGCGCTCTGGCTCCGTTCACCGGTGAGGACCCAGAGAAGTGCGCACAAGATCCAGGCATGAGGACTCATCGCAGCGGAGCAGGAGACCGACCCTGAGACACACACACACCACAGAGACACACACACTGCACTTACTGGATGATGCTGCACATCGGTTGACATGTTTTCCATTCAGTGACACTCTTCCGAAATAACAGAAACACTATGAAAGATTTGCTGTTTCATATTCAGTTATAAGAAGCATCAGCGTGATTAGAGGATTAGTTCACTTCAGAAGTAAAATCTCTTGATAATTCACTCTCCCCACGTAATATACAAGATGTTCATGTCTTTCTTTCTTCAGTCAAACAGAAATTAAGGTTTTTGAGGAAAACATTCCAGGGTTTTTCTCCATATAGTGACTTCAATGGGGTCCAACGGGTTGAAGGTCAAAATGTGAGTTTCAGTGCAGCTGAAGTCACTATATGGAGAAAAATCCGGCAATGTTTTCCTCAGAAACCTTCATTTCTGTTCGACTGAAGAAAGAAAGACATGAACATCTTGGATGGCGTGGCGGGAGAGTAAATTATCAGGAGATTTTACTTCTGAAGTGAACTAATCCTCTAATCACACACTCAGGGGCAGTGAGTCTGAACATAATGCAGTATTAGTGTTGGAGTTTCTGTGAGGAGCGTTTGGCCATCACACGTCAGCTCACGGTCAGGTGAGTTTGCTTTCCATCTTATTAGTGGTCCAGTTTTTCCCTTCTCTGCTCATGAAAGGTTTGGTTTCTCATAAGAAACCCAGTGACTCCTTCAGCATAGGCAGCGTATCGCTGTCATTCACAGTGACTTCAGGCTTCGGTGCTGCTTCATTTATACTTGCTTTCTAAATGTCAGTGATGCTTTAGCTTCTTTAATGCAGCTTTACTGAGAAATGAAGAACATGACATTAAAACAAGAGATTTCACTGTAAGTGTTAGGCTGTGTGTTTGTCATATTGAGTCTGAAGGATTGTCTGTACAGGAAAATAGAAATGTGTTTGTCGTGAGCAGAACTGCAGCCTTAAATAGCGCCTGGCACGACCGATGAGTTCAGTCACAATAATATGAACATTATTCCAGCGGTTTGGTGAAGGCGCTCAGGACTGGCTGCTTCAGGATTTTCCATCACGAACACTGCTCTTTCACAATGTCCAGAAAACAAAACGAGGGAGGGGAAGGATCCATCCCGAGTCAAAGAAAAAGAAAATAAGTTAGGTCAGATTTTCTTGTAGTTCTCTGTCCTGTCATACGGGGATGGAAAAG
>CM043359.1:49414524-49617024 GCA_023718395.1 Leucaspius delineatus
CCAGATCACGACACTGGCAAACACTGATCAGTGATGTTAGGAGGATCGTTGTGCACATTTACAGCTGTAAAGACAAACTGCATTTCTATTATCCCTGAAATATGAAGTACACACTATATGTAAGCTTGTTTCTGCCCAAGAATAAAAAATAAAAAGGGTAATTTTGACTTTGATCTTGCATTTCCGAGTTTATATCTTGCAATTCTGAGAGATTATCATTTATTACTTCCAGAGCCATGTTGCTGCTGTATTTTGCTCAGGCTAAATGTCCCAAAAAACCTGGTTGGGTAATAAAGACCTGACTGTAAACCTCTGAACACCACAGCACTCTCAAATCAAAGTACATGTGTAGGAGGAGAAAGTACGAGGAAAGTGTTTTTTGCTTCTGAAATGTAAGTAAAAGTATTATTATTCAGTCTAAATTTCACTTGAGTAAAGTACAAATCCCGTACAATAATATTAAATTAGGCTACGGTAATCAAGTGTTTCACACTGTGTTTAACTCACACTGGACTCGTGCTTCTAATGTTGGGTAATATATATATATATATCTGAAAGCATATTGAATCATCTGAGTCACCGCTTGAAGCAAGCATCGGCCTGATGATATATCTGATATCTTCTTGTGTTTAGTTTATTGTTGAGCTGTTATTGTTCTGAACAGAACTGAGAGATGGTTTAATCAGCAGCGAGTGTTGCTCTGCTGCCCTCTTGTGTTCACAATCATTCAGCTCCAGTACTTCCAGCATGTTTCCAGATTTAAAGTAATTAGCAGACGAGAAAATCATCGTGTTGTTTTACCTGGAGTGACACCATGGGCGAGGCTAGCCCCTTTCTAGGGGTGCTTCAGCACCCCTAAAAATGAGCTCAGCACCCCTAAAACTTGGAGTAAGAAATGTTGTTATTCTAAAAAATTTGTTCGTCTTTGACAAGTTTAAATAATGTCCAAAACGTTGTGATTAAGTGTAGGCTACACAAATTCGTGTTCGCAGAAGCTGCTGAGCGCGAATTTTAGCAGCACGAGTCACGACTGACGCCTCAGTTTACGGTCAAGTGCGAGTTAAGAAGATGTAAGTAGCTAAACTAAACATTTTATATTTGACAGTTTTTTTTAGGTCATTATGTTAAACGAATGACAAAAATAATTCGAAAACTAATAAACTTTTGTCTAATTTCGCCATTTTGAGCTGAAAATAGGCCTATATAACGTGTAGCCTAATTATGTCATTGTGAGGGGACAAGAAACATTAACAAAGCCGTTTTCATAGGCACAATATTAATAATACATGTGTACATGTTGAGAATTAATATAATACAATTTGTAGCCTTCAGTAAATTAAAAAAAAGTTCAGCTTTAGGAGGGGAAGAGACAGGGCAAGATCAGGAGACTGAGAGATAAAGACAGATGGAGATGAGGAGAGAGCAGGTTTTGACACAATCTGCCCACTGACATTGTTTTAAATCTATTTCTTATCCTTTTTTGGCCTTCAAACGTCTTGAAATGCACATATCAGAGAAATAAAAATGTTTAACCCCATTTACAAATTTATGACCTCTTTGATTATAAAGCCCTGTCTACGGCCATATATTAGGCCTAGATCAATAATGAATGTGTACATATTGTGAATTAATTTAATAAACTTAGTTACCTAGCTTTCCTGGTAGCTTTGTCTGAGAAAATGATTCATAAATCAACCTATCAGTTGACCCTATGTTTACTTTCTTCACTGACAGACAAAAATAAAAAGCGTAAATCAGTCAAAGCTCAGCTTTAGGAGGGGAAAAGACAGCAAGAGAAAAACAAAGAGAAGAAGAGTGTGATGCTGATGAGGGGAGAAATAAACAGCTGCCCGCGCATGGTTTTAAAGCTATTGTTATCCAATGTTTTGGCCTTCAAAACATCTTAAAATGCACATATGTAGATCAGAGAAATCTAAATTTTCTCGGGGGAGCATGCCCCCGAACCCCCCTAAATACCTCACATTCGGGACCTCAGTGATTATAAAACCCTGCCATATGCATGTTACTGGATGAATGAATGAAACTACTTAATAATGAGCATTAGACCATAAACTAACTTTTTTTCTTTTTTTTAATCATACCCCCTAAAATGAAAATCCTAGAATCGCCCCTGAGTGACACAAGAAAAGAAAGCCAGAAAAGCTTTGGTTAAAGGCGTCAGATGACAGGCGAGCTGAAGAGGAGTGTGTACGATGGAGGATTATATCACATTATATTGATTAATTCATACTTAACTAATTATGACTATAATGAATAGACCATTCATTAATGACTACTGCATCTGCTGCTAATAAACATTATATATGATTAATAGATTAATGGCATCATGTATTAATTCCTTAATAACATAGTATTAATTAATACTGTAAAGTATTGTGTTAAGGGTCAAAGCCATGTATTTCAACTTCCAGTTGTGTGTTTTAATTAATCATTAGCTCATCTCTGTGAAAAAGAAAGCCTGTAATACTCAGAATTGTTTGTTTGTCTTTACGAGTGTGTGTTTGTTTGTCTTTACGTGTGTGTGTGTGTGTGTGTGTGTGTGTGTGTTTGTGTGTGTGTGTGTGTGTGTGTGTGTGTGTGTGTGTGTGTGTGTGTGTTTGTGTGTGTGTGTGTGTGTGTGTGTGTGTGTGTGTGTGAGTGTTGTCATGTTGAGAGAAGGCCCAAAAGAAGTGAACTTGAATTGTTCTGATAAATGCCCTGAACTGAGATCTCTCCTAAATGACTTTAAAATTGATAAAATTTAAATATTTATGGACAATCTTTTAGTTGAACGACTCCAGAAACACCATGCCAGAACAGTCCATAAAGCCAAGAAAACGGAGAAGAGGAAGAAGAAATGGACCCTTCTTCCCGGGAACGAGCTGATCTGGCAGATGATGCGAGTTATCAGACGAGTGGAGAAGATGAATATAAAGTTAATAAACATTGTGTGTCACGTTTAGTTTTTGTGTTCATGTTATGTTTGCCTGTGACACCCAGTTTGCCCACGTGTTTCATTGATTTAATCCCCGTCGTCTTATTTATCTTTGACGTTTTATGGCGGTTGGCAAACCAGCTTTTGGTGCATATTCCGCCACCTACTGGGATGGAGTGTGGAGCACTGACCTTCAGGGAAACTACATAACCAACCTATAAAAAAAACACCTATATGTACTTCTTAAATCCTATCCATTAACTCTGTGTCTTTGATTAAAATTAAAATAGAATATTAAACAATTTTACATTTGTATCTTTGTTTAACAAACTCAACTCAACTGCAGTGAAATCTGGTTAACTCCTATATCTATAAGTCGTAGTCTTTCATTGTCATAACCTTTACACTTTATCAAAACATGTTCAACTGTTTCAGGAAGATCACATCTGACACAATATCCAGATTCATGTTTCCCAGTCATATGCAGTGACCGGAGAAGAGCAGAATGCCCAATTGTGAGACGTGATCTTATGCTGTCTACTCCCAGGACTTCTCCTCTCACTCCCAACTATCCTCTGGATATTATATAGATGTTGTCCTTTATTTCCACTGTCCCATTTTATTTCCAGTTTGCTCATTGGACCATTCGCCTCTATGTCTGAGTGTTTTAATGCTTGGACCACCACTTCATGTCCTTCCACCCCTACATGAGCGGGTACCCATACAAATGAAATATCTGTTCTGGTTTGATATATTCTCAACAAACTTTGTAAAATATCGGATAAAATGTCTTGCCTAGTCGATGACTTTCCACTCTTTAAACTTGATAATGCTGCAAAAGAGTCTGAACATATGACCATATTTTAATCTCTTCCTCCCACTGAAGAGCCAGTAATATTGCAAGCATTTCTGTTGTATAGACTGATATATGATTAGATGTTCTTTATACACTGCTGACGCTGTATGTCCAGTCTCAGGATCTTTTGATCCATATAGATCTGAATTACTGATATATATTTCTGATCTAAATATTTATGTACTGTTGTACCTTTAGGTTCTTGTCTGTTTTTATCATTTATACTAAAGTTGAAAATCAACCGCAGGCATTGGGAATAGCCATGGAGGTGTTGCAGGCAATACTACAGTAGAGCAAACTTCACAGTTACTTATTCCAGTTTGATGAGCCTCTTTATTTGCCTTCCAGCCAAAACGGTTCAGATTTGTGTACTCGTGTTCCCAACAAGTTTCTAGTACTCTTTTACCTGGATGTACTCCTGAATGCCCTTTTACAGCTGCCCAGCTTTAACCTACGAAACTCCGACGGCATCTCGCCCAGTTCACCCTGTAGAGCTGATATACAGTAGGTGATGTTTTAAATGCTCCACTACATATTCGTAATGCTTGATTTAGTAATATATTCACTTTATCTAGCAGAGATGCTGATGCTGTTCCATAACTCATTCTCCCATAATCGACTGTAGACCTCATGAGTGCACAGTATATTCCTTTCAGAGACTGCCGATCAGCAGCCCAACCTATACCTGCCAAACACCTCAAAACATTCATTCCCCTCTTACTTTTATCTATTATCTTTTGGATGTGAGTTGCAAATGTTATTTTTGAATCCATCCAAATACCTAAAAATCTGAGTACTAATTCCTGTTTCAGGTCTTGATCATATAACCTTAATTTGATAGATTGGGTTTTCTTCTTTTTTGAAAAACATATTACTTTAGTTTTTTTTCCACTGATAATCGAAATCCCCACTTATTGGCCCATATTTCTACTTCTTTAATAGTATTCTGCATGCTTTTTTCTACATAGGATACATTTTACGATTGCATATAACGATTTTCCAATCCCAGGCCCAACACTATCAAAAATATCACTTTTCATAATGTTTAACAATATAGGGCTGCAAACACTATCTTGGGGGTACCATTTTCAATAGCATATATCTTTGAGTACGATGACCCCACCCTTACTTGGATGGTAATATCAATTAAAACATCCTTGTGACTGTGAGAGGGTTTATGTCAGAAAGCCAACTTGAATGCCCTAATTGTGAAATATTACATATTTTTGAGGCATGATTCAGACCTGCCTAGCAGCTAAGGTGTAGTTATTAATATCTGTATGGTGGTTTTCTAACAGCTCGGCCTGCTTCTCTGACCTTTGCCATTGCTTTAAAAAGACTTGTGTCCTCTGACCTTAGAGAGGGCGGCGAGAAACCAGCTGAATGAACTAGGATGTGGTTTTAACAGCTGCGAGTGAACAGTCAGATGTATAGTACGCTTTCAAGCGTAAGCTGCAGAAACTAAGATGTGTGTATGTGTGCTTCTTGCCTTGCCCTTGGATATTTCCGAGGCCAGTCGTTCACATCATAAGGAATCGCTGCATTGTAATGACATCCCCAAACTCTTAAGGTGACGGGGACAGAATAAAAGGGTTTGTTTTCTGTTTCTGGGGGCCACAACTCGGGTGAAGACACGCTTCTCTGTTATTTTTTCCTTTTGGAATTATTGTCTTTGTATTAATTTTTCTTCAGTAAAACGAAGCCATCCTTTGGTGATTTGGAAACCTTTCAAGACAAGTCTCAGAGTGATATATTTTCAAGAAATATGTTTTTGTTGTAGTTTAGATATTGATACCAGGACTGAGCTGGATAAAGGACACCGGCGAGGACCTGAAACAACGTCCAGCATCTTTAGCCTGCAGGTAAGGACAATTTATGATCGTTACAGATTATGCGAATGATTTGGAGGTTACAGAGGTATACAAATACAACTGAGTGTGTGAGAGCAGGACAAAACCTGTCCTAATTGAAAGAAAACAAGTTAACAAAAAGATTGAGTCCAATATTTGGTGATGTAGCATAGTGAGAGATTTATAAGCAACCTTTTGTAGGCCGGTCATTATTAACCAGGGACATTACAAGTGTTACAATGTGGAAACAAATTTTTGGGAAGTTGCGAGACTCTGGGTGTGTAAAGTCAGTATATTTTAATCCAATGTAATAACAGAAACTAGCATTTTCAGGTACGGGAAAATATGTGCTCTAGAAATAAACTTGACTGTTTAACTCTAGTAAACTCTGGGGTTTTAAACGAAGCTCAACACTGGACATTAGTTAAGTGTGCAGTGAAATGCATTAAATGATTCTGACCTTGTTGTTGCATCTCTTCAGTCTAAACTCTGCAGTGGGTTTTATGGCAAGTGATACGGGTGAACGCAGGGCTGCCCACGATCACACTGTTCTCACGCTCTCACACCACATGTTCATTTCTCACGCAGAGACAGAACACACACTGCTTCTCTTTCAGTCTAACATCAGTCTCTTCTGACAGCAGTGTGTGTTTCTGTGACATGATTCATCAAACACCATCACTGAAGATTCAAGATGAACCAATATATATATATATATATATATATTATTTATTTTATTATTATTCCTGAGTGTTGTCTGAGCGTTCAAAACATGCAGTGTTTTAAAATGTTTTAAAAAATGTATTGGTAATGTGAACATTGGGAAGATTCCATTGTATCATTATTCAGTCATTATGGGAATGTTACTTTTGAATGTTCTGAAACAAGAAGCAACATTTAAAACCGTTACTAAAAGTTTCACAAAATAATGCTCCATGAACGATATATAAATAATGTTTTTGTGCTGATGTTTTGAGAACATTATTAAAGACCAGATAACTTTGAACAAACGTTTTATTAACTTAAGTTACTGGAAGCAGGGCCGGTTCTAGACATTAGGAGGCCCTAGGCAACATTCATGTAGGAGGCCCCCCACCCCCAATAAACAACACTTGAAACAAATATGATTCCTAACCTTTTTATTTATACAACAATTTAAATTTAGTATATTTTTACTTACACAGTACATAAGTTTGGACACATTACTATTTTTACTGTTTTTGAAAGAAGTCTCTTATGCTCATCAAGCCTGGATTTATTTGATCAAAAATACAGAAAAATAATATAGTGAAATATTATTAAAATGTAAAATAATGGTTTTCTATTTTACTATACTTTAAAATATATTTCTGTGATGCAAAGCTGAATTTAGTGTCACGTGATCCTTCAGAAAACTTTACAATATTCTGATTTATTATCAAATGTTAGAAATGGTGCTTGATATTTATTTTATAACCTGTGATACTTTATTAAAAAGTTCTTTTTAAAAAGTCTTCACTATCACTTTTTATATATTTAACACATCCTCGCTGAATATTCCTGTTTTCTTTTGTATTTTTGATAAAATAAATGCAGGCTTGCAGAGCATAATATGAAACTTCTTACAAAAACATTAAAAATAGTAATGGGTCCAGACTTTTTACCGGTACTGTATGTACATATTAATCAAACTTTATCTAAGGTAATCTCTTTTTTGTTTAATGAAGATGTTATTGTTGTTGTTGTTATTTTGCTGTTTTATTCAATGTATTCACAGTTCCAGAATACCACTCCAGTAGATGAACATAAGTGCTTTTATATATATTTTTTTCATAGCTGCGGTATGGGCAGGATTTCTCCCTCCCATTTAATCAATATTGACTGCAGATATTGTCATATTATTAATATCAGTAATATGATATTATGTATTGCGTTGTTACCTTAAATATGCTATACACAAATCAAGTGGAAGAGAAAGACACGATCGCTACTGAGCAGAAAAAAAAAATTCTAAACTGATATTATTGGCGTAAGTAGGCTATGATATAATGATATAATCTAATCATCAGCAGAATTTAGAAGATAGACCCATAGATATGAGATCCTTTATCTGAAACATTTAAAAATGTTGTAGTGTGTTGGATTTTTAACTTTGAATACAAACGTCTTGTCTTTTACTTTTGTAGTTTTTTTACTAGTCAGCTCCCGACGCAATGTTATTCATTGTACGCGCAAATTCAAAGCGTCGCGTCTGGGCACGTTAATGACGTCTTGACTGGTGGACTATATACAGTATATAGGGGATGTTATGGTTATGGAGGCCCCTCCTCAAAGCCCGAGGCCCTGCCTGGAAGAATGTTTGTTCATAACTGTGCCAGAGCGTCCCCTGTTTTCTGTGTGATCCTCCACATGATCCTGGTGTTCGGACCCCGATGATCGTCACTTGTGGTTAAGTTTCTGATTGTTTTTACTTTAAATAATTTATTTTAATTCTATATTTATTTAATTAATAATCTTTTACAGCCACCAGAGGGTTGAGAAACACAAACCAACAGCAGCTTCATCATCTTCAGTGCATGAAGCAAAATCCAAACACTAATACGATCAGATCATCATGTTGAATTTCTTCATCTGGAAGTGTAAGAGGAAATTCATGATTACATTTATGATTCAGTCCCAGTCTGGTCATAATAATAGGCAGATCAGATCCTCAATCTCACACTAATGTGTCTGACCTCACATTATAATGAGCGTGAACTAATATAATGCCACATAACCTCTGTGTGTGTGTGTGTTATTCTGCACTGTGATGTGTAGTGTGCTTGTTTGATGGTGTGTTTGCTGAGACTCATCTGTAGCCTGAGGAGAAACACACACCTCTCCTCATGATCAAAGTCACGAGCTCATCCGTGGAGAGAGATGTTTCCATCCTGACTCTCTTCTGCTGCTGTTCGGTGGAGAATGAGGGAGGAATGTGCTGCAGGTCCACACAGGTTCAACCCGGAGCATGTACAAACACACACACACACACACACACACACACACACACACATACACACACACACACACACACACACACACACACACACACACACACACACACACACTCTCGATAGAGGACAGACACTCCACAGCACAACTCGCTGAACGAATCTTTAGCAGATAAACTCATCTGAAAGCACTTCCACTATCATCATAGATCAGCTGAACAACACCTGAGAACAGAGTAAAGCTGAAGTGTGTTGCAGCGTCACCATCAGCCCGACACTCTCACACAAGCTGCGTTTACGTCCATTTATTTTTTTTATGCGAATTTGCGCATGAACTACGACGGAGACACATTTACCGAATGTATAGTTTTTGTTTCATGTTCCCTGGTTTGTCATGTGCTCCGCTTTGTCATGTGATTCCCTTGTCCTCATGTGATCACATCATGTCCTTCTTCTCTTGTTGTTTTCGTTGGTTCATTGTCTTGATTGTTCACAGGTGTGTCTTGTTTAGTCATCAGTACTTGTGTATTTAAGCCCTCGTGTTTTCCTTGTTAAGGCTGATTTATACTTCTGCGTCGTTGTCCGCGTTGACGCACAATTACACATGTAGCCTACGACACAGCTACGGCGTGAGTTCGACACAGAAGTGTACATTGGGCTTTACTTTGTCTAGTGTTGTCCCTGTAATCATTGTCAGTCAAGTCAGTTGTTTATTTTCTATCTGTTCACATTGGAATTTAATAAATACTGCACTTGTTGTATCAAACTCACCTACAGTGGACTACTTACAAAACCCCTCAAAACACTCATGTGACTTTGCCTCAGGGTCAGCTGTGATTGGATAACTGGAGTAACCAGTGGACCAATGGCATCGCAGCATCTCAGATGTTGGTTTGGTGATTCTGACACGCCGGAGTCGAAGTGTGTGATCAGAATGATTTGGTTGAAGTGAGCATCCCAATTCTCTGTCTTACCCCTTCCCCATAGTTTTACACGTTCACGTGAGACATGCAAAACTAGGGGGAAGGGGGAAGGGGGAAGACACAGAATTGGGATTGGGCATAATTCCCTCCAGAAGCGTCTCACACGAGTGTGTTCCCGAACACCAGCATCCGAACGCAAGAGAGCATGACAGCGTTTACTGTGTTTCGTCTGACGCTCTGAGACACACTCATTTATGATGGAGGGAAAAACAGCCACATCACAGAAACGTATTACTTGAGCTTTCCTGTAGCTCTAACAGTAGAGCATTGGTGCTTGCAACGCCAAGGTCATGGGTTTGATTCCCAGGGAAAGCAAGAAGGAGGGGAGCTATCGGTTTCACTGACCAATGGCAGATTGGGGGCGTGTCCATTATTTCAGCTCTGGAGACACTAGTGGAAATGACGCACTTCAGCTTTACGGTAAGAATAAACTAAATAATGAATTAACATTTGGGCAGAAAATGTATTTATTAAAATATTTTATTGAGTATCGATGAAGCAACACATTGATTTAAATCTTTTGAAACCTCGTGAGAAGTTTTGGTATTACAACACATAGAGTAATACAAGTACATACAAAAACTGATTGGCACATCACTGGCAAGCAGACAGAGGTGTGTGTTCATACAGCAGACAGAGGTGTGTGTTCATACAGCAGACAGAGGTGTGTGTTCATACAGCAGACAGAGGTGTGTGTTCTGCCGTTCCTGATTCACACACGCTCCGCTCCTGGCCGCGCTGCTGCGCGTGTGGGAGGCGGGAAGGTTTTCCCAGCGGCTTTGCTGGGACAGTTACAGCACAGCATGCTTCCACCGATGACGGTCAGCGCCGACGCTCCCCAGCCCACGTACAGAGCCTTGCCGAACTCATACCTGTCGGCACACCAGCAACAACATCAGCGCCTGACCACTGTACCACATGACCACTTAGAGCCGGACCCGTCACATGACTTCAAGACACAATTCAATTCATCAAAAACAAAATGCACTATAATAGATGGATTTACCAGTGTATTATTGAGGTGTTAAAAATGAAGATATTAGACGTAAAGCACTGAAAAAGCTAATTATTGAGCCAAACAATAATACTTGAGAAAAACTCAAATACATTTGGCTGTAATAAATTAAAAGCATCCAAAGTATCATTTGAAGAGTGAACGCTGCCCATCTCGTGGACTCCTGACGCTTACCTCGCGTTTGTTGGAGTGAACGGATCGAAGAACTTCCGTCTTATGCTTTCTCCATACCAGCTTGTGGCAATAAGAGCACAAACCCTTGTAGAAATAAGAAGAGGTTTGACATGAACATGCTGCTGAGCTCCTGTTTCAAAGGGGTCCTATTATGCCCTTTAATGAAGTCTGGATTTTGTTTTTCGAGTGCACTAGAATATGTGTTTTCATGCTTGATTGTTCATTAAGCGCATTATTTTTCACATATTTTACATTATTATATTCTCTGCCCAGACTGGTTGAACGCATTATTTTCGATGAAGCCCTTCCCTCTGACTGGAAGCGATTGGCTCGTGTTCGGGAAATGTCCCACCCCTTCATAACCGCAAGCTCTACTCGGATGTAAAAATGAACGATGACGTCAATTTCAAACCATTTCGAGCCTGATTCAGACCCTGACAATGTTAACGAACAAGAGGATCATCTTTGCAAGCACTGATTTCACAGGATGTTTCTTATAATTTTCTTATACGTTATAGATACGATGTTATCCACCATTTAAATTATATTTGTCGGAAAACTATGGTAATAGAAACTGTAAACGATCATAAAATCATGGATAACTTTCCTAAGGAGTGGTGAACCATCTTACAAAAGCAGCATGTGCAGCGCACAGATAAACGTTGAGGCTATAACATTCAGGAACAGTGCTTCAAGTAAAATGTAACCACTCTAAGTTCGTCAGCCTTTGGAAGGTCAAACAAATGAGTTTTGGAAATGTGGGAAAAACAGTGTCTCTTCAACATAGTGACAGCACTGTCTCCTCAGCTCAACCTTTTTGCGTACTCCGTGGGCGGGGATTATTTAAATGAGGAACATTATGACTTCATAAGATCCGGAAGAATCGTGTTGTAGTCCAAACGAGACACTCGCTGTAGTTCTTGGAAAGTGGATTCTGTTCAATAAAATATCTCCCTTTGGAGTGGACTTTGAGCTCTGTAACCCTGTCGATCTTTTTTATGCTCAAACAGCAACATTACACACTACCTAAAGTGGAAAAAGTGGAAAACCAAAATAGGACCCCTTTAATAATTCCAAAACTTTGTTGACCTCGTTAAGCTGAGCAATGGCACACATGAGTGGTTTCTGTAATGAATATAATAGCAACATATCTGCGATGACGAAGAGGACGCCTCCAGCCACGGCCACCTTGTTCTTCTGCTCTTTGTTGTCAGACAGGCAGGTTGTGCACTTCATCCCGACGGCGGCGATCAACAGGCCGATGCCACACAGGAAGGTGGCGAGGATCATGAGGGCGCGGGTGCCCTGAACTTCCCCTGAGAGAGAACCGAGAGACATCACATCATCACATTACATTACATCAGCACATCGCATCACATCGGCACATCCATCACATCACATCACACCATCCCATCCCATAGCACCGCATCCCATCCCATCCTATGCCATCACATCCCTTATCGCATCCCATCCCATAGCATCCTATCACATCCCGTCCTGTTCCTTCCCATCCCATCCCTTCACATCCCATTCCCTCCCATCCCATCACTTCACTTCACATCCCATCCCATCCCATCCCGTCACATCCCATTCCATCATATCCCATTGCATCCCGTCCCTTCCCTTCACATCCCGTCCCGTTCCTTCCCATCCCATCCCTTCACTTCACTTCACATCCCATCACATCCCGTCCCGTTCCTTCCCATCCCATCCCATCCCATCCCTTCACAACCCATTCCGTCCCATCCCATCCCTTCACTTCACATCCCATCCCATCCCATCCCTTCACATCCCATTCCATCATATCCCATTGCATCCCGTCCCTTCCCATCACATCCCGTCCCGTTCCTTCCCATCCCGTCCAATCCCATCACATCGCATCACATGGGCTGCTTCATCAACAGTCCAGGCTTGTTCACTGAAAGTGTAAATTGCAGGTTACATTTTTCTCAAAGATAATGCAATGTGCTTATTAAACATAAAGATAAGAACCGCCCACCATTGTTTTGTATGTTTTTTATTCCAAAATGTTGAATATAATATGAAAAGTTGGTACTTTTTACAGTGGTTTTAAGCACTCCCCTTCACACTAGGCTGGGCGTGACTCATAAGAGGGACTCCAAGCCTAGAGTTAGCGTTAGTCTAACGGCAAATTAACCATGGTTTTTTTGTAGTAACTGTGTTTTTTTTTTTTGTAGTTACCATGGTTTAACTATGGTTTTTGCAGTAAAACCATAGTAACTGCAAATTAACCATGGTTTTACTACAATAACCTTGGTTTAACCATAGTTTCAACCTTGTTTACTTAAACCTGACAAGAAACACTATTCCGTTAAAAAAATAAGATCTTGATTTCACAGTGACTTTATCAAATGTAAGAAAATGAGTCACTCATCGTGTGACTGCTTTCAGTTGATTAAATTGGTTATGCTGAAATAAAACATTATAAAAGAGAATCATTCTTGCCAACTCTGCATTTGATACATTTACTGAAATACCAGGTACTCAGCTAATAAAAATATGTTTTAAGAATGTTATTTCTGAATGTTCTCTGAATGTTCAAAATATCTTGGTTTTGCGAATGATAAGGGAACATTCCATTTTATCATTCTTCAAAGATTATGGGAACGCTACTTTTGAATATATAAAATAGTATATCCCAGCTGCACTGATCAAAAATGGTAACTTAAAAATTATATCATTCACTAGTTAAATTCAAGTAAAAAATATTGTTTTAAATTGTATTGTAATACTGCTGAATCAACCTAAATACATTAATTTATTCCAGCAAAATACATTTTTATGGTTTTTTTAAAGTTCTGTGAACTTTGGCTAAAGTTATTAACAAAAACGTTATTCAAGTGACGTTAATGTTAATATAACGTTCGTTCAGTGTTATCTGGTCTTTAATAATGTTCTCAAAAATAGCATAAAAACATTTATTCATCGTTTATGTGTTTTTTCTCAAACATTTTAAATTGACGTTCCTTTTTTAAATGTTACTTGTTTCAGAACGTTCAGAGAACATTCAAAAGTAAATTTTCCATAATGACTGAAGAATGATAAAATGGAATGTTCTCCGAAAGTTCTGAAACAAGTAACATTTAAAAAAGTTTGGCGAAAATCCAACTAAAATTGTTTAGGAAAAACGTTCAATGAATGATACAAATAGCTTATTTGTTAGTGCTAACGTTTAGAGAACATTGTTAAAGACCAGATATATCTGAACGAACGTTCTATAAATGTAACAGGAAGAACGTTTGTTCATAACAAACTTGTTAATATATATATATATATATATATATATATATATATATATATATATATATATAATTTTTTTTTTTTTTTTTTTTTTTTTTTGTCTTCGCATAGGCTATTGTTACACAAATACAGTTCGAGCTCAGCTCAAGATTAAAGTCTTAAACTCATACATCCCGAGGTTTTTCAGTGATCTACATCTTCTGAAGAATTCGCGGCATTCCCCAGACTTGTCTAAACCTGCGCAGGAATAAGCGCTCTCACACACACACACACACACACTGATGAACGGAACTGAATGAACGGGCGCTCGCACCTGGTATCTGCAGTAGGGAGTCGTAGACTTTACACTGGAGCTGGCCTGTGCTTTGGGACACGCAGGACTGCCAGAGCCCCTCGTACATGGCCTGGGCTGTGATGATGTTGTCTCCGGCGTAGGAAGAGATCTTCCACTCGGCCATGGCTGTAGAAGCGATGAGACCCAGGAGACCCAGAAAGGCCAGGATATACCCGAGGAGCTGCAGACCCGCGTTGGCCATCGGTGCGCTGAGTCAAAGCCCGCTGGAGTGAGTGAGAAGAGCTGAGAGCTGCTGACACATGAATGAAACTCCTCCAGCATCATCATCATCATCATCCTCCTCCTCGCGAGCTCTGAAGCCACACCTGAAGATCCGCTGCGCCTCCTACCGCTCGCGCTTCACAGACACTCATATACTCGCTTTATCCATTAGCTCCACTAATAAAACAACAACGACAACTAAACGTATATTAAAGAATAATTATATGACAAAAACATCAAATAGAATAGTAGGCTAGGGGTGAGCGGGGCACAAACTAACTAAGTTGGGGTTGTAACACACTTTTTTTTTTAAATACTTCCACACATGCCAGCATGACGAAGCTAGTGTGTTTAGGGTAGAGTGGGGTAAAACGCCCCCCACCTGTTTTTCCCAAAATAACCACTAAAAGTAATCAATATACATTTTTACTGTTGCTATGCACTACGTTGATAACGGTATACAAATCTCTATGGAGAAGCTGACACCAGCGACACATTTGAAGAGAAGAGGATTACATGGTAAATGCTATAATTTTCAGATATTAGTAAATAAGTGTTTAAGAGAATATTGATTTGTTCTGCAGGATATCGCAGTGATGTATGATAGATGAATAGTGAAGTCTGTAGTTTGAGATCATATGTTATTTATAAGGAATAGGCTATAATTATATTAAAAAAATTAAACATTTTTTTAAAAAGTCATAGCTTGTGGGGTAAAACGCCCCCCCCCCCCCCCCGGGAGCATAGTTTCTCTATCATAATTACTATAATAAAATATTTATGTCTATCAAATCCTTTGTTTTACACTTAATGCAGTATAACTAGGTGGTAAAATCAAAATATTTGAACAAAACATGAAAAAATTACCTCAAGTGAACATTAACTAGCTAGCTTGCTAGCACAGTTAGCTCACTGATGGAAGGTAGTTAAATTTGGCTATTTTGGACATTGCTGAAATAAATATTAATATATATATATATATGTTTATACATTACTTGCCTTTTACTTTTAGAGATTAAAAACTATTGTCTGTTAATTTTGCTGTTGATCTATGAAGCAAACTGGTTTGTAAGAAAGGGGGCATTTTACTCCACCTTGGGGGGCGTTTTACCCCACCGCTGGGGCAAAACGCCCCCTTTGTACAAAAATATTTTCAGTCAAAATACTAATTAATTATGAAGGCTGAGCAATTTTAATATTTGGTGAATAACTCCTGCCATAGTCACTCAAAACCGGGATGGCAATTCTAGTCACATTTATGTTTTGATTCACTGTAATGTCACATTTCCCTTAAGGGGGGCGTTTTCCCCCACTCTACCCTACTATTTTCCATATCAACACTAGAGAACATGGCGCCAAAATTCAGAGAGCTTTGGAAGATATCACTGAACATTTATTTTAACAGTAGCAAGCTGGCTAAATGTCTTGTGTACATTTTCATCTCTGTTTTTATTTATTTATTTATTATACAAATCTGATATTATTTTAATCTTATGTCTGTTATTTAACAGTTGATATAGTTATCTAATGTTGTTTTGATATAGTTATCTAAAGTTATTTAATGCTGATCTAACCAGCAGAAACACCGAGTTTAAACCCCAGTTGCTCAGGCGGGGCATATGTTGTCACACCGTGTTACAATGAGCCCCTATTAGAACTATGCTATTATATTCTATTAATTCTATTGAGAAACCACGAGAAAAAGGTGCATAAAGACTGAGAGTCAATGTTCAGAAATTATTAATGTATTATTATGTTTTGAACTGTGCTGTATAGCTGTGTTTTGCGATGTGTTTATTGTCAAACTCAAAAATTTGTTTATTTTGAATTATTAAAAAAAGGCATTTTATATGAAAAAGTTAATAGTTTGTCTTGTATATTTTTTTGATTAGATCAGATAGCGTTTTAATCTGACATATGGTCATGTTACAGTGAGCGCCACCTATGGGGCATGTTGTCACATTTCACTTCCATTCTTTCAGGGTATATCAAGAAAAAAGTAAACACTGTATTAATAAAATAAAAAAAAATTAATTGTACTAGACATGTGTGAGATTATTGTGGGAAAAATAAATACCCACAAATACTTTGAACCTTAAATAGATTTACACAAACCGAGAAAGTCAAGAAGCGTTAGGCTGTTCTCTCTCTCCTCTCACAGCTGCACTGATCAAACATGGTGACCTAAAAATGATAACATTAACTGGTTAAATTCACTAAATTAACTGGTTGCAGTCAAGTAAAAAATATTATTCATTAATATTGTAATATTGCTGAATCAACCTAAATACATTCATTTATACCAACCAAATTCATTTTCATGGGTTAAATCAAAGTTCTGTGAACTTTGGCTAAAGTTATGAACAAACGTTATCTGGTCTTCAATAGCGTTCTCAAAACGTTAGCACAAAAACATTAACACATCTTTCATGGAGTGTTTTTTCTGGAACGGTTTAGATTGACATTCCTTTTTTAAATGTTACTTCTTGTTTCAGAACGTTCAGAGAACATTCAAGAGCAACGTTCCCATAATGACTAATGAATGAGACAAAGTAATGTTCCCTTAATGTTCACATAACCAAGAAAAAAAAAAAAAAAGCATGTAAAAAACTGAACGTTTTCATGACTTAGAAAATGTTGAATATTAGAAAATCTGTTTTACTGGAGCGTGTGTTTGTCAGCTGGGATGATATCAGAACGTTGAACGGCTTCAGTAGTTGATGTACATGTCAGAAAATTATGAAGATTATTTTAACATGATCCTAAAACAACAACATGTTTAATGAGGAGATATTGATGAGATGACAAGATCTATGACAGAACCAGCAACTTTATGATGTTTCTGATGTATGAAATTGAATAAATATGAATATGATGAGGGGCCTGTCAACTTGATTTTGTTTTCTTATTAAAGTGCCCCTATTATGCTATTTTAAAGTTTCCTAATGTTGCTGTGGAGTCTCCTACAACAGGTTTACATGCATCAAAGGTAAAAAAACTGTTTCATTTTCTCATAATATACAAATTTGCACATCACCACATTTTCAATGATTCTCCAACGACTCGTCAGATGAATCAATCTCTCTAAATCCCTCCTTTCCGCGAGCTACTCTGCTCTGATTGGCCAGTCAGCTCAGTCTGTTGTGATTGGTCTACTCTGCTCTGATTGGCCAGACAGCTCAGTCTGTTGTGATTGGTCTACTCTGCTCTGATTGGCCAGTCAGCTCAGTCTGTTGTGATTGGTCTACTCTGCTCTGATTGGCCAGACAGCTCAGTCTGTTGTGATTGGTCTACTCTGCTCTGATTGGCCAGTCAGCTCAGTCTGTTGTGATTGGTCTACTCTGCTCTGATTGGCCAGACAGCTCAGTCTGTTGTGATTGGTCTACTCTGCTCTGATTGGCCAGACAGCTCAGTCTGTTGTGATTGGTTTACCGCGTACAGTGCGTCGAAAACCAAAACTCCCATTACCATAACAACATCAGCTCTGCGTATCCTGAGGCTTCCTACACTGTAAACTAAACACAGTAACGAACAATGACGTCAATTTTACCATATCAATGCGAGCGTGAGTCCGATGATGAAACACCGGAAGAACTAGTTATTCAACCCGACCCTCCATCAGGACGACTCGAGCAGGACTCAGTGTTTCTCAGTGAACCCGAACCTCCATCAGGACGACTCCAGCAGGACTCAGTGTTTCTCAGTGAACCTCCATCAGGACGACTCCAGCAGGACTCAGTGTTTCTCAGTGAACCCGACCCTCCATCAGGACGACTCCAGCAGGACTCAGTGTTTCTCAGTGAACCCGACCCTCCATCAGGACGACTCCAGCAGGACTCAGTGTTTCTCAGTGAACCCGACCCTCCATCAGGACGACTCCAGCAGGACTCAGTGTTTCTCAGTGAACCCGAACCTCCATCAGGACGACTCCAGCAGGACTCAGTGTTTCTCAGTGAACCCGAACCTCCATCAGGACGACTCCAGCAGGACTCAGTGTTTCTCAGTGAACCCGAACCTCCATCAGGACGACTCCAGCAGGACTCAGTGTTTCTCAGTGAACCCGAACCTCCATCAGGACGACTCCAGCAGGACTCAGTGTTTCTCAGTGAACCCGACCCTCCATCAGGACGACTCCAGCAGGACTCAGTGTTTCTCAGTGAACCCGACCCTCCATCAGGACGACTCGAGCAGGACTCAGTGTTTCTCAGTGAACCCGAACCTCCATCAGGACGACTCCAGCAGGACTCAGTGTTTCTCAGTGAACCCGACCCTCCATCAGGACGACTCCAGCAGGACTCAGTGTTTCTCAGTGAACCCGACCCTCCATCAGGACGACTCCAGCAGGACTCAGTGTTTCTCAGTGAACCCGACCCTCCATCAGGACGACTCCAGCAGGACTCAGTGTTTCTCAGTGAACCTGAACCTCCATCAGGACGACTCCAGCAGGACTCAGTGTTTCTCAGTGAACCCGACCCTCCATCAGGACGACTCGAGTAGGACTCAGTGTTTCTCAGTGAACCCGACCCTCCATCAGGACGACTCCAGCAGGACTCAGTGTTTCTCAGTGAACCCGACCCTCCATCAGGACGACTCCAGCAGGACTCAGTGTTTCTCAGTGAACCCGACCCTCCATCAGGACGACTCCAGCAGGACTCAGTGTTTCTCAGTGAACCCGAACCTCCATCAGGACGACTCGAATAGGACTCAGTGTTTCTCAGTGAACCCGAACCTCCATCAGGACGACTCCAGCAGGACTCAGTGTTTCTCAGTGAACCCGAACCTCCATCAGGACGACTCCAGCAGGACTCAGTGTTTCTCAGTGAACCCGACCCTCCATCAGGACGACTCCAGCAGGACTCAGTGTTTCTCAGTGAACCCGACCCTCCATCAGGACGACTCGAGCAGGACTCAGTGTTTCTCAGTGAACCCGAACCTCCATCAGGACGACTCCAGCAGGACTCAGTGTTTCTCAGTGAACCCGACCCTCCATCAGGACGACTCCAGCAGGACTCAGTGTTTCTCAGTGAACCCGAACCTCCATCAGGACGACTCGAGTAGGACTCAGTGTTTCTCAGTGAACCCGACCCTCCATCAGGACGACTCCAGCAGGACTCAGTGTTTCTCAGTGAACCCGACCCTCCATCAGGACGACTCCAGCAGGACTCAGTGTTTCTCAGTGAACCCGACCCTCCATCAGGACGACTCGAGTAGGACTCAGTGTTTCTCAGTGAACCCGAACCTCCATCAGGACGACTCCAGCAGGACTCAGTGTTTCTCAGTGATACTCTTCTCAGTTTGAGGAACATTATGAGATGTTGCAACTGTAATTCCTCACCATCAGCATTAACAAGTGCATGTCCATCAACAAACCCATTATATTACTTATAGGCCTACTTATTTATTTACAGAGTATTTTTCTAATTTATTGTGGTGAACATGTGGAAACTGTATCAATAACAGTGCACACATTAGCCGAGCTCTAGCGTGAATGACTGGTGTAACATAAACGTTGGTAAAACAGATCTTGCTCCATGCTTAATCTTTCCTCAGAGTAGTGAGAACGACAGACTGCATTAATAGACACAGTTATAGGTAATAGTGGCCCACAGCTGATTAGCAGAAGTATTTCAGTTATCTGAGAAGCAGTCGTCAGTGAAATAAAGGGAACACAGCAAAAGTTTAGGATTATACTGCTGTGATACCGTGGTAAAGATGAACTTTAACCTCTGATTCTCCACATGCTCGTCCTTGGGCAGTGAAAAACACTGGCTTTACCTTCACATTATAGAGTACGGGGTCTCCTGGACATGATGCTCTCCAGTGTCCACAGGATCAGCTGCTGGTTTGAGGTTGGAGTTTTCCCTGGTGTCTGCGCGCGCAATATGCTAATGTTTCATCTTGACGTCACAACGAAACGGCTTATGACTCGTTTGAAAAACGATTCACTTCACTGACTCAGAGTCGACTCTTACTTTTGAAAGACAATAACATTATATATGGTGAACTTTTTAGATTTAAAACTTTGCAGGATGTTTTCATTCACTCAGAGCTGTGTTACACACTACATGAAAGGCCATTCTCAAAAATCCATAATAGGGGCCCTTTAAACTTTCACAAACTAACAGATGTTGGGCCTGTTAAAATGTGAGATTGAATTTGTAAATGATGTTGATTTATGTGATTTTCTATGGTGAACAGTGTTCGCAGCTCTGAAACCCACCTGAATTCTGTTTACCGTAGCAAAGCAAATAAATCAAAGCCTGCACATCTGGTGTTGCTCAACGGTCTGAGTGGGTCAATCCATTAGCCTCGCTCCGCTCAAACCTTCCTCTGTCCGGGGTTTACCACCACATCAGCTCTGGATTCGGGAGAATTCTTCATTAATGCTGAACTAAGTTAATGATATTTTGACCAGCACTCATTGTGTTTCAGCAGTCTGATGTCACAGATCGACTCGACCAATCACAGTCAGTCTCATAGATCGACTCGACCAATCACAGTGAGTCTCCTCAGACAGACAGATCATCAGACGGAGATCCTCAGAGTCACTCATTTCTCCTGGAGCTGATGTGTGCAACAGCGGTACGTCACAACACTGTTTATTTCCAAAGAAGAGCAAGGCATTTCTCATTTTCATGCATTTTGTTTCTTTATTTCATGCATTTTAAGTTGTAGTCCCCTGATCCTATTTTATGACCAAATTTAAATGTTCAGTAACACTTTACAATGAGGTTCATTAGTTAACATTAGTTAATGTATTAACTAACATGAACTAACAATGAGCAATACATTTGTTATTGTTACTCTACTTGTTAATGTTAGTTTATAAAAATCCAGCTGTTCATTGTGTGTTCATGTTAGTTCACAGTGCATTAACTAATGTTAAGAAATACAACCTTTGATTTTAATAATGTATTAGTAAATGTTGGAATTAATATTAACTAAGATTAATAAATGCTGAAGAAGTATTATTCATTCTTATTTCATGTTAACTAAGGTAGTTAACTAATGTTAACTAATGAATCTTGTTGTAAAGTGTTACCAAATGTTCTTTTTGCATAATTTTAATGTAAATACTTTTCATTGGAATAAATAAGCCGATAAATGAGATCTTAACAATTCAAGACTGAATTCATTACCATTAGTCGGGTATCATGAACAATAGACAATTATTTTACAGCTTTTATTAATCTAGGTTAATGTCAATTTATAAATATACTGTTGTTCATTGTTAATTCATTGTTTACGCAATAATAAGGTCCTGTTAGTTAAAGTTAGTTAATGCATTAACAAACACTATCTAACAATTAGCAATACATCTGTTACAGTATTTAGTTATCTTTGTTAATATTAGTTAATAGAAATAACTGTTCATTGTTAGTTCAAATTCGTTCAGGTACAATAGTTATTAAATGTTATTACTGACAATAAGTTAGTAAATGTTGACATTAACGTTAACTAAGATTAACAAATGCTTTAGACGTATTTTCCATTCTTAGTTCATGTCAGTTGTTAACAAGTGAAACCTTATTGTGAAGTGTAAATGTGTGTAAAAGTAATGGGTCTGATTTCCGAGGGAATATACTGTAAGGTTAAGCAAAACCTTTCATTTGCTTTCAATCATCAAGGCCTAATGTGCATTAGATGACATCCAGCATGTTTTCTTCTTCTCACTGTAATGAGTCTTCGTGAAAATGTGGAGATCTTTGAACCTCACGTAACATCTGCAAACTGCATATGAGAGGAAAATGCTATTATCTTTGGAAACTGGAAGAGACGCAGCGACTGCAGCTGACCTGTGGCTTTTCTGTTCCCAGAAGTCATGAGCAAACCCTGGCCTGCGCTTCTGCTGGTCCTGATTCAGCTGCACTGCAGTCGTGGCTGTCCTGAACTGTGCCAGTGCTTCTCGGCTGCTAAGGTGGTCTGCGCAGACGACGCCATGAGAGCGCTCCCGCTCAACATCTCAGCTCAGGTCAGAGAGCTGATCGTAGTGGCGTCGGGCCTCACGCGTCTGGACGGACACTCCTTCAGAGAGAACCTCAGACTCAGCAAACTGGTGTTCCTCAACGGCCAGGTGAAGTCTGTCTCGGGCGACGCCTTCGACCGGCTGCCGGAGCTGCGGGAGCTGGAGATCAGCGGGAACTCCTGGCTGAGGCTTGAAGTGCAGGCCTTCGGCTCGCTGGCCAACCTCACGAGACTGATGCTCAACCACGACAAGATCGGCGTTCTGGACGCCGGCATCTTTGACTCTTTGCAGAAGCTGGAGATGCTGCAGTTGAGAGGGAACGACTTGCTGTCTCTTCCCGTTCGTCCCTTCCATCGTCTCCACAAACTGCAGGAGCTGGACCTGTCCTTCAACCACATCGGCTCGGTCTCGGCGGATGTTTTCCAGAACAACTCTCTCCTGAGAGCGCTCTCGCTGCAGGCCAACATGATCCCGCAGCTTCCGGAGGGGATCTTCTCCCACCTGGATCTCCTGGAGGAGCTGAACCTCCGAGGCAATCGCATACGCAACCTGAGCGTCGACGTGTTCCCGCCCAGCCTCCGGAAGCTGATCCTCAAGAAGAACGATCTGGCGCAGCTCCACCCCTCGGTCTTCCACAAACTGCTGCACGTTACCTATCTGGACTTGTCTCAGAATCGGCTCTCCGAGGTTCCTGCGAATCTCTTCCAGAACCTCATCTCGCTGAAAAAGCTGGATCTGTCCGAGAACCGGATTACGACGCTTCCCGGCACCGTCTTCAAAGGGCTGTTCGGTGTGAAAGCCATCCATTTGCAGAAGAACAACCTGAGCTCACTGGAGAAGGATCTGCTGAAGGATCAGCATGACATGGAGCAGCTGTACCTGTCCACGAACCGGCTCCGGAGAGTCCCGCACGGCTTCTTCGACGATCTGGACTACCAGTGCCTCGTTCAGCTCCACGGGAACCCCTGGGACTGCGACTGCGGTATACGCTACCTCTCCGACTGGATCAGGAACAACCTCAGGAACGTGGAGGACGTGACGCGGGTTTACTGTCAAGCTCCCGAGTTTATCCGAGGGCACAGCCTGGTGTCCCTGGACGAGGAGCGGATCGTCTGTGGGAAAAACTCCAGCTCTTCCGAGACAAACGTTACCGAGATCCCAGTTGATGGCGATGATGGCGATGGTGGCATTCACTGCTCGCTCCGAGACTTCAAAGGCCAGGCAACCGTTCAGTGCAAACTCACTAAATGCACCAGCGTGAAGTTTCAGGCTCTTTTTGAATTTGGGGATGGAAGTGAATCAGAAAGAGTTGTGAGCAAAGAGTGGCCAGCGCCTACCGGATGCTCCAATGGGACGGCTTAGTGCTCTCGTTTAACAGCACACACGGCAAAGAACCAACCGTCATACACTCTCAGAGAAAAGAGCAAAAACTGTACAGTTAGGTACAGCTTGTCCCTGTAAAGCCTGACATATGAAATTATAGTAAAAGTTTTTTTTTTTTTTGCAAATGGAACATTTAAGGTTTGTTGAACCTTTAGACAAAATATAAAAGAAAAAAAGAAAAGTTTGCATAGGCGTTTTAGGTTTTATATCATATTTGGGACATCAGGCTCTTATGGCTCAAATATTCTGATATCCTGAGAATATGGAGGGAAAACAGCTCAATTTTATTCAGAGGCTCAAACTGAGCAAAAATATGCAATTTGGTGCACATGCTGATATTTATATAAACTTCTGATGCTTGTAATGTAAATCAATGAGATCTTTATAACAGTATAGCAGACACTTACATAAAATTCATATAAATATTGGTAGTCACTCTATATCTGCCAATAATATGTCTTAGTAAGTTGATATTATAATGCTTAGTTTTATGATCAAAGCTCTGTAGTTTTAAAACATGTAATGCAATGCAATGCAATGATGATTGAGAGACGAATAAATAAACATTTCTCCATTTTCTATAAAATGATGTATGGATAATCAAGTAAACCTCAGTTGCTTCCATCCAGTAAGTGTTCTTCTTGAAATATAACTAACAACAATATCAGAGTTATTTTTACATTTGCTTGAAAGACACGTGAACCACGAGCTGAAGGAGGACGTTTGTACTGTAATACCAAAAGGCACTTTACTTGCTAAAAAAGCCTAAACTATCAATCGGAGGACAGAAGGACTGTAGTAGATTGTGTGGTTAAGAGGTTAATCAGCAAAGTTTTGATCATGTTGGTAATTTAGACGCCTTAGAAATGTGCATATCAATTATAATGCAGTTATATGGTTAAAGTGCCACTATGAACTTTTAGGGTGAATAAAGTATAAACTTGTCGCTTTAAGGGTTCTGCCCCAATCACAAGCTGACGTTTTTTGCCATCTTTTCTGACAGAGTCCCAGAATGCTTTGATGTAGAGCTGATTCTCTCCACTGGTGTATGTTAATGACTAACCCAAGCGTAAGCCAGACTCATGACAGCCGAGATGAATCAATGAGGGACGTGATAAGAGAGGTGGATGAACTGGACCCATGCGGGTCAAAGAACAGTCATGAGACTCATCCACAACACAGGCCCTGTTTACTGCTGGTATAAGATGCGTTTTGGTCGATCGGATCACAGGGAGACACATTCCCGTTTACACCTGGTGTTTTAATCCGTCTCTTTTGTCCACTTTAAACCACTTCTGTCCTGATTTCTTCGAGGGGAGGGTCTATGGGTGGGTTAATGTATGGGTATTTTTAGATCTTTCGATCTAATGGACGAAATAAGCTCATGCAAATGACCACACACACGAATGCAACCGGAGAAGAAGAAAAACACACACGGAGAGCAGCAGCTTAAGTTTCTCATCTTCAAACCAAACTGTCGGTCTTCAGCCGACAAAGTATAAATCCCATCTGGCGAGTGTGCTTCCCGTAATGTTTCCGCATTAGGTCAGTAGGCAGAGAGTAGGCGTTTTGCAGGTCTTCTGTGGCTGTTTGCAGGTCATTCGACCACATGAGTGTTTGCACTATGAAAGCAAGTCGAATGCATTTTCGACTACCTCTGGAAGTTGTGGAAAGTGGACAAGCTCAAAACGTTTTAGACCTTGTTTACACCTGTATTTAGCGTCATCTACTTGTGATCCGATCGACCAAAACGCATCTTAATACCTTAGTAAACAGAGCCACAGTGTGTCAACAAGCCGAACCATTCATTCATCAGTTGTACTTACATGCCATCCAAAAAATAATAATGTGCAATTGGAATAGCATTTGTGCTGCCTTTGTGAGTTTGAGTCAGCTCTCTGGAGCAATGAACCGTATTTTAAGTGTTTAAAGGGGATCTATTATGCCCCTTTTGCAAAGTGTTGATTTTGGGCTCTACTAGAATAGTTTACTTTCCGAAGTGGATCTCTGATGCTGCGTCTTGGTGTTGATGCTATGGGGAACGCCATCAGCATGACCGGTGTCACATGTAAACACACAGCAATATTCATTGACAGACGGTAGTCCAGGACGTTGCACACGGAGTGCCTGTGAGGATAAACGGCTGTCCGAGTTACACGTCATCAACTATTTTGTCTGCAGGTGCCGTTTCTTTGTAGCACGTGGAAAAGAAGATTCCAATTTTTGGATTTGTCAATTTTTTAGAAAGTCCATGTCTCTGTGTCCTCGTTTTATGACACCTGAGGACACCCACGGTTTTTGCGTTGTCTGCTTGAGAACGGAGCAGGGCGTAGCGCTCACAGGTCGGGCTGGCAGAGAAATTTGAGAAAGGGATTTCGCTTTCTCAGTCCTAACTTATAGGCTCTGCCGATCTTCTGGATCCGGAAGCCCGCTCTTCGGCATCTTCTGATCCAGCAGAGAGCATGTTGCTGGCGGCGTCTAACTCCGTCTAAGGCTATGGCCAGGTTGAATCTGACCTAGTCACGTGAAAAACAGGATCTCACTTCCTTCCGGTAGACTGGATGAGCGATTTCTGGTGAGCCATGATCATCCCTCCCCATGAGCCTTACTTTTCTTCCAGATCTTCTCAACGAGATGGAGAAGTCCTGGAAGAAGCCATATTCAGCATGCATTATTCCCTTTCAACATTAGAATTACGCAAATGTGAAAGGATTGCGTGAGTGAGGATATGTGATATGGCTAGCTATCTCTCGTAGAGTGAGGCACCCTCATTGAAGGCTCCGGCAAGGCGTGTGCGGCAGCGGGTCAAGCTGGTGGTGCCCTGCATATCAAGCTGACCTGCTGAAAGACTTGGATCAGGGGCAGGGATTGTCTCCTGAAGTGGTTGCTGAACTAAGCCGCATCAGACTTGGCTTTCCGTGCCACCAAACACATGGCCACTGATATCAGTCATTTGATCCCAGGATGGTGGTTGCAGAAAGGCATCTTTGGTTAAATCTTTCAGGCATCAAAGATAAAAAAGAAAACTTTCACCCTCTGGACAGGAGATACATCCCTAGCGACACCAAGACCAGTGTTGAGGTTCTACGTTCGAAAGGGAATGTCTCAAGTTGTGTATGCAACCTGGCAGGGGCGCCGCTAAGGGGGTGGGGGTGGGAGGAGAGTTTGGACGATTCCAAGGGCCCACACACTTTTGGGGCCCCCAGAGATTGCGGTAGGGGGCCCAACCTCATATTCTTTCATATGGCCCAAAATCCCCTGCAACCCGGTTCCCTGAGAAGGAGAACAAGATGCTGCATTTTGTTGCCATGCCTTAGGCTTACCTGTGTGTCTCCTTCAGACGAGAGTTGATGAGTTGACTTAGGCACCCTTGTGATGTCATGGACTGCCGTCTGCCAATGAATATTGGCGTGTTTCAGACACTGGTCAAACTGATGTTGTTTCCCATAGCGTCAACACCAAAACAGAGCATCTCGTTCCCCTTCTCAGGGAATTGGGTTGCATACACAACTTGAGATGTTTTGATTCTTGAATTTTCAAAAAACACATAATTTTCCCATATTCTCCATTGTTGCAGCTCCTCTCTTCCCAGTCTGTCAGTAACGCTCTGTTCAGTTCCTGTCTCTATGAAGCCCCTCCTCCTGAAAAGCACACTGTGCTCTGATTGGTCGGCTGGATCAGTGTGTTGTGATTGGTCGAGCGCTTCGAGTGTGTTTGGGAACTGTCCCGCCCCTTACCATAACCGCCAGTTTAACACACTACTAACTAACTCAACCAGGCCCCGCCCCTTTATTCTGCGTATGAATTATTATAATGAGGAATATTGTGACGTGTTCGTTCCCGGAAGAAACTCAAGACTACAATGGAGGCGTTTCAGGAGTTCAGAAACACTGACACTGATATAGAAAATTACTCCACTTGGAGTGACTTTGTGCTTTGGAACTTTACACATTAAAGAACTAAAAAAAGTAAAATAATTTTTTTTCTTTTTTTTATTTAACCTTTATTTAACCAGGAAAAGTCCCATTGAGTTACAGTAACTCTTCTCCCAGGGAGTCCTGGCCAAGACAGGCGGCCAAAAAAAATAAAAAAAAATAATAATACATAAAAGACAGGACAAAGATTACACACTACACCACAAATCTCCATACACTATACACACACAAACAAGACATTATACTTAACATAAGCAAATACAGACATACAATTTAAAGGGTACCTAGTTAAACGCAATTACACCGTTCAGTCAGAGTTGACTTTAAAAGGTTTTTTAAAGTATTAATAGATGGAAGTGATTCTAGATTTAAGGTGTTTTGGACTTCATTCCAGACATTTGGTGCATATAATGAGAAAGTTCTGTTCTTGTTGATGGAATAATTAATAGTATTTTTTTTTTTTTGACAACCTTGTCCTGTAAACACTATTTTGGTAAGAAAGCACATTTGAAATGTAGAGGGGTAATTTACCCATTAGTGCTTTAGCAATACAAATCAATAAATGGACTTTCCTTCTGGGGGCGAGGGAGGACCATTGTACAGTTTCATACAGAGCGCAGTGTTAAACGTGTCTTAAACTTGTCTTAGCTTGCACACAGCAGACATTAATACCAGGGCAGGAACACCTGACGGCTGCAGTGCTGTCAGCTCACCTGTAGGTGGCGTATCGCACACAGAAGCAGCTCATTCATCAGGGTTAACTATAGCCTACACATGAATCAGTGCAGGAACAAGACATTCACAAGCAGATCAGCGTCTCATGTGCTGCTCTCTGATGTCTGGAAGCACGGTAAATCATTGACCAGTTATCAGAGATCACCACACACAAAGCCATGTTATGTAATGCCACATTCCTGCGCCTTCAGAAGACCAATGAACGGCTGTCTTCAAGTGTCTGGCCCGAGCTCATGTGACTAACAGCGTTCGGTTACACCTACAACAATGAACAAAATGTGAACGCTAAAGTTATATTGAGCCAGAGGATGGTTGTATTACTCAGATGCTGCTCTTTAAAAGCTCAGGAGACTTAATCCTTGAGGAAATAACAATAGACAGAAATGAGACATAGTTGGCATCCAGATGACATCTACACTGCACAAGATGATGTTCTTCCTCAGAATGTTTGTCTTGTTTTCCAGTACAAACATTCTTAAGTAAAGATACATTTACTGGAGAAGAAAAATGACTGAAGATATCAAGTCAAGTCAAGTTTCTTCTTAAAATAAGAACAAATATCAGAAAAGAAACTTAATTCAAAGGGAAATTTTTCTGAATCCATTGGCAGATGTGCTTTCTTGTTTTAAGCATAACCACTTCATTCTGATACATTTTTCAAAACACAAAACCCAGTGTCGCAAGAAATTTGCTCCTCAAGTCTTGATTTAAAAATAGATATTTGTACTGAAAAACAAGACAAAATGTGTAGTGTGTTTAGAATGTGAGCACAGATTTGAGACACTGTTGAGATCTTCTGAAACATGTGAGATTATAAGACACATCTGAGGCCTCCACATGATCTCAGCGCTGACAAACAACTGGAAGGCTAGAGATCTAACTTGCGAATTTCTTCTTTGTAGGGAAGAAATTTTGAAAGTGTTATTTAATTTTTTTATATTGCATATTTTTTTTTTAAATACATATTTTTAATGTTGTCACATTTTTATTCGTATTATATATTTTTTATATATTTGTTTATACATTTCCTTTTTAATATTTTTAATATATATATATATTTTTTTTTATATATACATTTTTATTAGTTTGTTTCCTTTTGGTTGTAATTTGTAAAATTTTAAAGTAATATTTTTAAAAAAACTAAACATTTTGTTATATTGTACTTTTTGTTTCCTATTAGTTTCATCTTAGTTTTTAAATACATATTTTTAATGTTGTCACATTTTTATTTTTATACATTTCCTTTTTAATATTTTTTAAATATATAGTTTTTTTTTTTTTTTTGTATAAAACATTTTTTAGTTTGTTTCCTTTTGGTTATAATTTGTACAATTTTAAAGTAATATTTAAACATTAATGTTTAACTTTTTGTTTCCTATTAGTTTCATCTTAGTTTTAAATGTGTTGCTGAAATGATGACAGTTTTTGTGAGATTGTTCCTTGTTGAATGATGTGACAATGAGAGCTTGTGTGTTTCTAAGCACATCATATTGATGGTTCAGTGCGTTTGTGTTTGTCTTGAATATCTCATTCGGCCGATCAGTGTGAGTGTGTGTGGAGGAATCTGCTGGTATTGTTGGAGTCCCTTCCCCCATCCTCGTGTGTGTGTGTGTGTGTGAGGCAGGGAGGCTCATGGGAACAGCAGTGGAGGGAGAACGAGAGCAGAGGGAGGATCCGTCTTTCTTTTCACTAACTCTGGATCTGAGTTGGGAAGAGACTAATGAGAAAGCAATGATCTGCTCGGAGATCTGGACTAAAGTTTGAGACTTCAGCACAGACGGCCTTCAGCAGATTTACAACTAAACTATGACAACGTGAAGTGAGATTCCTTTCCCTCTCATCTCACAAACACAAGACCAGCCAACTCTCCAGCAAGCCAAGGTAAGCAGCAGCTCTCTCGCTCGCTCTCTCTCTCTGTTCTCATGAATCAGTCTTCACACTGCGTTCAGGGCTTTTATTGGTTCTGATGACAGCTGTATTGAATGGCTCAGATCTGTGTGTGTGTGTGTGTGTGTGTGTGTTCTCTTCCAGAGCTTCATGAGTTTGTCACATCAGAGGGTTTTCCCCCCTAAAATCTCAAGACACAAATGAGTCAGTCGTGTCCCTGCTAACAAAATATATGGTCTAATAACATGATGAAAATGTTATTATTAAGTTATGCAAATGTAATTTCTGAATGTTTGAAAAACGTGTTTTCTAGGTTATGTGAGCGTAAAGGGAACTTTCCATTCCATTATTCAGCAAACATTAATGGGACGTTACTTTTAAATGTTCTGAAACAAGTAGAAACATTTAAAAAACATAAAACGAATGTCCATCTAAACCGTTTCAGATAAAGCACTCCATGAATGATGTTTTTGTTCTAACATTTTAAAAACATTATTAAAGGCCTGATAGCTTTGAACAAATGTTCTATAAGTGTAGCGGACGAGTGTGTGTTCACAACTCTGAGAGAACGTTATGTGAAGTCCCGTAAGCTGATGGTCCAGAGAGAGTTCTGCCTGAGTTCTGGTTTACCCCTTCTCCACCAAGGCAGTGCTGGTGCTGGTTCAGAGCCAGACCCTAGTTTCAAACCAGATCTTTGTCTTTCGACTCCCAAAGCACCAGCTCTGAACCAGGAAAAGTGGTTCATAAGTAGAACCAAAACATTGCTGGTCTAGAAGTAAGAACCGCTTGCGTCAGGGAGTTATCGTGACCAACAAGAAGAACACAAACTTGTGAACGCCATTTTTTAAATAGCAGCCAATCGAGTTAATAGCAGCTCGATTGTAATCTCCATCTATGCCGGTTATGGCGAGCTGCACGAACGCGCTGGATTCGCCGTGTTTGGATGCTGATGTCAGGTTCGCAAAGCCATGAGCATCAATAGTAACACAATGACCGCCATTGTTGATGGAAGGCTTGTTGGAGATGCATCGAAGCGGCGCAGACCGATCGGAGCTGCGGGAGTGTGTGGAGAGCATACGACTCCTTGTGCTTTTGGACCGCTCTCACAGTGCTTCGATGTCATGCGCCGATCGGTCTGCGAGAAGACGAACCATCTCGAACAAGCCTGGTGTGTTTGTGTGTGGCGCTGCCGTGCTAGCGTTGCTGGGCAACATGAGATGTATACAGTGACGTAAGATCTGGCTCTGTGGCGGCTCTCTGGCCTGTTCTGCTAGAGTTCTGCTAGAGTCCTGATAGAGTTCTGCTAGAGTCCTGATAGAATCCTGATGGAGTTCTGCTAGAGTTCTGCTAGAATTCTGCTAGAGTCCTGATAGAGTTCTGTTAGAGTTCTGCTAGAGTTCTGCTAGAGTCCTGATGGAGTTCTGCTAGAGTTCTGCTAGAGTTATACTAGAGTTCTGCTAGAGTCCTGATAGAGTCCTGATAGAGTTCTGCTAGAGTCCTGATAGAGTCCTGATGGAGTTCTGCTAGAGTCCTGATAGAGTTCTGTTAGAGTTCTGCTAGAGTTCTGCTAGAGTCCTGATAGAGTTCTGCTAGAGTTCTGCTAGAGTCCTGATAGAGTCCTGATAGAGTTCTGCTAGAGTCCTGATAGAGTCCTGATGGAGTTCTGCTAGAGTCCTGATAGAGTTCTGCTAGAGTTCTGCTAGAGTTATACTAGAGTTCTGCTAGAGTCCTGATAGAGTCCTGATAGAGTTCTGCTAGAGTCCTGCTAGAGTCCTGATGGAGTTCTGTTAGAGTTCTGCTAGAGTTCTGCTAGAGTCCTGATAGAGTTCTGCTAGAGTCCTGCTAGAGTCCTGATAGAGTTCTGTTAGAGTTCTGCTAGAGTTCTGCTAGAGTCCTGATAGAGTTCTGTTAGAGTTCTGTTAGAGTTCTGCTAGAGTTCTGCTAGAGTCCTGATGGAGTTCTGCTAGAGTCCTGATAGAGTTCTGTTAGAGTTCTGCTAGAGTTCTGCTAGAGTTCTGCTAGAGTCCTGATAGAGTCCTGATAGAGTCCTGATAGAGTTCTGTTAGAGTTCTGCTGGAGTTCTGCTAGAGTTCTGCTAGAGTTCTGTTAGAGTTCTGCTAGAGTCCTGATAGAGTTCTGCTAGAGTTCTGTTAGAGTTCTGATAGAGTTCTGCTAGAGTTCTGTTAGAGTTCTGTTAGAGTTCTGCTAGAGATCTGCTAGAGTTATACTAGAGTTCTGCTAGAGTTCTGCTAGAGTTCTGTTAGAGTTCTGTTAGAGTTCTGATAGAGTCCTGATAGAGTTCTGCTAGAGTTCTGTTAGAGTTCTGCTAGAGTTCTGCTAGAGTTATACTAGAGTTCTGCTAGAGTTCTGCTAGAGTCCTGATAGAGTTCTGCTAGAGTTCTGTTAGAGTTCTGCTAGAGTCCTGATGGAGTTCTGCTAGAGTTCTGCTAGAGTCCTGATGGAGTTCTGCTAGAGTTCTGCTAGAGTCCTGATAGAGTCCTGATAGAGTTCTGTTAGAGTTCTGTTAGAGTTCTGCTAGAGTTCTGCTAGAGTTATACTAGAGTTCTGCTAGAGTTCTGCTAGAGTCCTGATAGAGTTATACTAGAGTTCTGCTAGAGTTCTGCTAGAGTCCTGATGGAGTTCTGCTAGAGTTCTGCTAGAGTACTGATGGAGTTCTGCTAGAGTTCTGCTAGAGTCCTGATAGAGTCCTGTTAGAGTTCTGTTAGAGTTCTGCTAGAGTTCTGCTAGAGTCCTGATGGAGTTCTGCTAGAGCCCTGATAGAGTTCTGTTAGAGTTCTGCTAGAGTTCTGCTAGAGTTCTGCTAGAGTACTGATAGAGTCCTGATAGAGTCCTGATAGAGTTCTGTTAGAGTTCTGCTAGAGTTCTGCTAGAGTTCTGCTAGAGTTCTGTTAGAGTTCTGTTAGAGTTCTGCTAGAGTCCTGATAGAGTTCTGCTAGAGTTCTGTTAGAGTTCTGATAGAGTTCTGCTAGAGTTCTGTTAGAGTTCTGTTAGAGTTCTGCTAGAGATCTGCTAGAGTTATACTAGAGTTCTGCTAGAGTTCTGCTAGAGTTCTGTTAGAGTTCTGTTAGAGTTCTGATAGAGTCCTGATAGAGTTCTGCTAGAGTTCTGTTAGAGTTCTGTTAGAGTTCTGCTAGAGTTATACTAGAGTTCTGCTAGAGTTCTGCTAGAGTCCTGATAGAGTTCTGTTAGAGTTATGCTAGAGTTCTGCTAGAGTTATACTAGAGTTCTGCTAGAGTTCTGTTAGAGTTCTGATAGAGTCCTGATAGAGTTCTGCTAGAGTTCTGTTAGAGTTCTGTTAGAGTTCTGCTAGAGTTCTGCTAGAGTTATACTAGAGTTCTGCTAGAGTTCTGCTAGAGTTCTGTTAGAGTTCTGATGGAGTTCTGCTAGAGTTCTGTTAGAGTTCTGTTAGAGTTCTGCTAGAGTTCTGCTAGAGTTATACTAGAGTTCTGCTAGAGTTCTGCTAGAGTTCTGCTAGAGTCCTGATGGAGTTCTGCTAGAGTTCTGTTAGAGTTCTGCTAGAGTTCTGCTAGAGTTATACTAGAGTTCTGCTAGAGTTCTGTTAGAGTTCTGTTAGAGTTCTGATAGAGTCCTGATAGAGTTCTGCTAGAGTTCTGTTAGAGTTCTGTTAGAGTTCTGCTAGAGTTATACTAGAGTTCTGCTAGAGTTATACTAGAGTCCTGATGGAGTTCTGCTAGAGTTCTGCTAGAGTTCTGCTAGAGTCCTGATGGAGTTCTGCTAGAGTTCTGCTAGAGTTATACTAGAGTTCTGCTAGAGTTCTGTTAGAGTTCTGTTAGAGTTCTGATAGAGTCCTGATAGAGTTCTGCTAGAGTTCTGTTAGAGTTCTGCTAGAGTTCTGCTAGAGTTATACTAGAGTTCTGCTAGAGTTCTGCTAGAGTTCTGCTAGAGTCCTGATGGAGTTCTGCTAGAGTTCTGTTAGAGTTCTGCTAGAGTTCTGCTAGAGTTATACTAGAGTTCTGCTAGAGTTCTGTTAGAGTTCTGATAGAGTCCTGATAGAGTTCTGCTAGAGTTCTGTTAGAGTTCTGTTAGAGTTCTGCTAGAGTTATACTAGAGTTCTGCTAGAGTTATACTAGAGTCCTGATGGAGTTCTGCTAGAGTTCTGCTAGAGTTCTGCTAGAGTCCTGATGGAGTTCTGCTATAGTTATACTAGAGTTCTGCTAGAGTTCTGCTAGAGTTCTGCTAGAGTCCTGATGGAGTTCTGCTAGAGTTCTGCTAGAGTCCTGATGGAGTTCTGCTAGAGTTCTGCTAGAGTTCAGCTAGAGTTCTGTTAGAGTTCTGCTAGAGTTCTGCTAGAGTCCTGATAGAGTTCTGCTAGAGTTCTGTTAGAGTTCTGTTAGAGTTCTGCTAGAGTTCTGCTAGAGTTATACTAGAGTTCTGCTAGAGTTCTGCTAGAGTTCTGCTAGAGTCCTGATGGAGTTCTGCTAGAGTTCTGTTAGAGTTCTGCTAGAGTTCTGCTAGAGTTATACTAGAGTTCTGCTAGAGTTCTGTTAGAGTTCTGTTAGAGTTCTGATAGAGTCCTGATAGAGTTCTGTTAGAGTTCTGTTAGAGTTCTGCTAGAGTTATACTAGAGTTCTGCTAGAGTTATACTAGAGTCCTGATGGAGTTCTGCTAGAGTTCTGCTTGAGTTCTGCTAGAGTCCTGATGGAGTTCTGCTAGAGTTCTGCTAGAGTTATACTAGAGTTCTGCTAGAGTTCTGTTAGAGTTCTGTTAGAGTTCTGTTAGAGTTCTGATAGAGTCCTGATAGAGTTCTGCTAGAGTTCTGTTAGAGTTCTGCTAGAGTTCTGCTAGAGTTATACTAGAGTTCTGCTAGAGTTCTGCTAGAGTCCTGATGGAGTTCTGCTAGAGTTCTGTTAGAGTTCTGCTAGAGTTCTGCTAGAGTTATACTAGAGTTCTGCTAGAGTTCTGTTAGAGTTCTGATAGAGTCCTGATAGAGTTCTGCTAGAGTTCTGTTAGAGTTCTGTTAGAGTTCTGCTAGAGTTATACTAGAGTTCTGCTAGAGTTATACTAGAGTCCTGATGGAGTTCTGCTAGAGTTCTGCTAGAGTTCTGCTAGAGTCCTGATGGAGTTCTGCTAGAGTTCTGCTAGAGTTATACTAGAGTTCTGCTAGAGTTCTGTTAGAGTTCTGTTAGAGTTCTGATAGAGTCCTGATAGAGTTCTGCTAGAGTTCTGTTAGAGTTCTGCTAGAGTTCTGCTAGAGTTATACTAGAGTTCTGCTAGAGTTCTGCTAGAGTTCTGCTAGAGTCCTGATGGAGTTCTGCTAGAGTTCTGTTAGAGTTCTGCTAGAGTTCTGCTAGAGTTATACTAGAGTTCTGCTAGAGTTCTGTTAGAGTTCTGATAGAGTCCTGATAGAGTTCTGCTAGAGTTCTGTTAGAGTTCTGTTAGAGTTCTGCTAGAGTTATACTAGAGTTCTGCTAGAGTTATACTAGAGTCCTGATGGAGTTCTGCTAGAGTTCTGCTAGAGTTCTGCTAGAGTCCTGATGGAGTTCTGCTATAGTTATACTAGAGTTCTGCTAGAGTTCTGCTAGAGTCCTGATGGAGTTCTGCTAGAGTTCTGCTAGAGTCCTGATGGAGTTCTGCTAGAGTTCTGCTAGAGTTCAGCTAGAGTCCTGATCATTGAGATCTTGGTGAATCTGAGCACAGTTGTTTGTTTGGAGACTCTGTTGGAGTCAAGCTTCTGTTTCTCAGGAGCAACATCTGAGACATGAGCAGAAGTGTGTGTTTGCGCTCACTGACTCTCACTGCAGGAGGAATAATGGAGGCTCGGTGTTGTGTGTGTGTGTGTGTGTGTGTGTGTGTGTGTGTGAGTGTGTGTCCTCAGGGTTGGGCATTTAATGACAAGTGCTGCGAGAAGCTTTACTCCAGGAATGTTCAGTGTGTCTCCACCCACCCACACACACACACACACACACACACACACACACACCCTTCACTGCTATCACAGCCACTTTCATTGATAAATCTCACTGGAGATCCTCAGTTTGGCCCAAGAAGAACACTCTGTCGAGTGTTTGTGTGGTAGTGATAAATCACAGTCCCTCACACACACACACACACACACACACACACACACACACACACTCACACACATAAAGAGAAACACATGTTCAGCAGTGCAGCCGGATGAACTGCAGCGGATGAGACAGAGAGAGTTTGAAGGGTTAAAGAGCTGGAGCTGGTGAAGGAGAAGCAGAAGCTCACTACGGGAAGCATCCGAGAAAACTGACCAGTGTGTTCACACACACACACACACACACACACACACACACACACACACACACACACACACACACACATACACACAACAGTCAGAACACGTCCTCACCTGAGCTTCAACACTGATCCTCTACAGTATGAACCCGATCAATACATCATCTAGTGAAAGAGGCTGTGATTGAGTGTTGATCTGAGAGACACGTGTGTGTGTGTGTGTGTGTGTGTGTGTGTGTGTGCAGCTCCACATCTCTGTATCTGCTTCAGCTCATGCGCCTCATACACTGAAACACATCCTGCTCTATCATATCTAAAAAGCATTAAGTTATAATTCTTCAGTTATTCTACAAATACTCTCAGTTATTGCTCTAGTTCAGTGTCTGTCCATGAAACGAGAAATGGACTGATCCACACTGGTCAACACTGATAATAATCATAAATGTTTCTTGAGCATCAAATCATCATATTAGAATAATTTCTGAAGGATCATGTGACACTGAAGACTTGAGTAATGATGCTGAACATTCAGCTTTAAACACAGGAATAAATCACACTTTACTATATATTCACATAAAGAACAGATGATTTACATCGGAATGATATTTCACTATTTTACTGTATTTTTGATCAAATAAATGCAGCTTTGCTGAGCAGAAGAGACTCTTTCAGATTAAAAATCTTACCGACCCCAAACTGTTGACCGTTAGTGTGTGTTCAGGTGTCTGTCAGAGGCACAGATGTAAACGCAGTGTGTGTGTGTGTGTGTGTGTTCACCTGTTCTCTCAGCTGCTTCAGGTGTGTATTCAGTAGGACAGCAGGATTGTGAGCTGTCAATTACAGCATCTAACGCAGGTTGTTGTTGTTGTGTGTGTGTGTGTGTGTGTGTGTGTGTGTGTGTGTGTGTGTGTGTGTGTGTGAGAGAGAGAGAGATCTGACCATCTGCTTCTCTGCTGTTTCTTATGAATATAAATCCTGTCTGATGCATCAAGGGTTGTTTCCTATTTCTTCTAACATGGCCTTCTTGGACGTCCCGGCTCACAAAATTACATTCTAGCAACATTTTTCTAACATTTTTATTAACATTATTGCTGAATGTTCTCTGAACATTCAAAATCTCCAGTTTTTTAAATGTTTTATAAGCATTTCTTCTTGGTTATATGATTGTTTAGGGAACATTCCATTGTATCAATCTTCATACATTATGGGAACATTACATTTATATGATCTTTGAAACAAGTAGCAAAATTTAAAAACTGTTAGATGAATGTACGACTAAAATATTTCAGGACAAAATGTTCCATGAACAATGTAAGTAATTGTGTAATCCCTGTTCCCAGTTCCATGTTCTCCGTTCCCCTTTCCCCGTTCTCTGTTCACTGTTCTCTGTTCCCTGTATCATCTTTGTTCTCTTTTAATTCATTTTATAACTGTATCATATACAGTGGGTACGGAAAGTATTCAGACCCCCTTAAACTCTTTGTTATATTGCAGCCATTTGCTAAAATCATTTAAGTTTATTGTTTTTCCTCATTATTGTACACACAGCACCCCATATTGACAGAAAAACACAGAATTGTTGACATTTTTGCACATTTATTAAAAAAGCAAAACTGAAATATCACATGGTCCTAAGTATTCAGACCCTTTGTTCAGTATTTAGTAGAAGCACCCTTTTGATCTAATACAGCCATGAGTCTTTTTGGGAAAGATGCAACAAGTTTTTCACACCTGGATTTGGGTATCCTCTGCCATTCCTCCTTGCAGATCCTCTCCAGTTCTGTCAGGTTGGATGGTAAACGTTGGTGGACAGCCATTTTCAGGTCTCTCCAGAGATGCTCAATTGGGTTTAAGTCAGGGCTCTGGCTGGGCCATTCAAGAACAGTCACGGAGTTGTTGTGAAGCCACTCCTTCGTTACTTTAGCTGTGTGCTTAGGGTCATTGTCTTGTTGGGCCCAGTCTGAGGTCCAGAGCACTCTGGAGAAGGTTTTGGTCCAGGATATCCCTGTACTTGGCCGCATTCATCTTTCCCTCGATTGCAACCAGTCTTCCTGTCCCTGCAGCTGAAAAACACCCCACAGCATGATGCTGCCACCACCATGCTTCACTGTTGAGACTGTATTGGACAGGTGATGTTCCCCATTCTCCATTCTCCGTTCCCCATTCTCTGTTACCTGTTCCCCGTTCTCTGTTCCCTGATCCCCTTTCCCCATTCCCCATACTCTGTTCTGTTCTCTGTTCCATTCCCCGTTCCCTGTTCCCTGTTCCCCATTCTCTGTTCTCTGTTCCCTGTTCCCCATTCTCCGTTCCCTGTTCCCCGTTCTCTGTTCCCCCTTTCCCTTTCCCTGTTACCCCTTCCGCTTTCCTCGTTCTCTGTTCCCCTTTCCCCGTTCCCCGTTCTCTGTTCCATTCCCTGTTCCCTGTTCCCCATTCTCCGTTCCCTGTTCCCCATTCTCCATTCCCTGTTCCCTGTTCCCCATTCTCCGTTTCCTGTTCCGTTCCCTGTTCTCTGTTCCCCATTCTCTGTTCCGTTATCTGTTCCATTCCCCATTCTCTGTTCCCTGTTCCTCGTTCTCTGTTCCTTTTTCCCTGTTCTCTGTTCCCTGTTCCCCGTTCTCTGTTCCTTGTTCTCTGTTCCCTGTTCTCTGTTCCCTGTTCCCTGTTCCCCGTTCTCTGTTCCTTGTTCTCTGTTCCCTGTTCCCCATTCTCTGTTCCCATTTCTCTGTTCTCTGTTCCCCGTTCCCTGTTACTCATTCTCCGTTCTGTTCCCTTTTCCCTGTTCTCTGTTCCCTGTTCCTTGTTCTCTGTTCCCTGTTCTCTGTTCCCTGTTCCCCGTTCTCTGTTCCCATTTCTCTGTTCTCTGTTCCCCGTTCCCTGTTACTCATTCTCCGTTCTGTTCCCTTTTCCCTGTTCCCCGTTCTCTGTTCCCTGTTCCCTTTTCCCTGTTCTCTGTTCCCTGTTCCCCGTTCTCTGTTCTCTGTTCCCTGTTCCTCTGTTCTCTGTTCCCCGTTCTCTGTTCCCTGTTCCTCTGTTCTCTGTTCCCTGTTCCCTGTTCCCTGTTCCTCTGTTCTCTGTTCCCCGTTCCCTTTTCCCTGTTCTCTGTTCCCTGTTCCCCGTTCTCTGTTCCCTGTTCCTCTGTTCTCTGTTCTCTGTTCCCTGTTCCCTGTTCCTCTGTTCTCTGTTCCCCGTTCCCTTTTCCCTGTTCTCTGTTCCCTGTTCCCCGTTCTCTGTTCCTCTGTTCTCTGTTCTCTGTTCTCTGTTCTCTGTTCTCTGTTCCCTGTTCCCTGTTCCTCTGTTCTCTGTTCCCCGTTCTCTGTTCCCTGTTCCTCTGTTCTCTGTTCTCTGTTCCCTGTTCCCTGTTCCTCTGTTCTCTGTTCCCCGTTCCCTTTTCCCTGTTCTCTGTTCCCTGTTCCCCGTTCTCTGTTCCCTGTTCCTCTGTTCTCTGTTCCCTGTTCCCTGTTCCCCGTTCTCTGTTCCCTGTTCCTCTGTTCTCTGTTCCCCGTTCCCTTTTCCCTGTTCTCTGTTCCCTGTTCCCCGTTCTCTGTTCCCTGTTCCTCTGTTCTCTGTTCCCTGTTCCCCGTTCTCTGTTCCCATTTCTCTGTTCCCCGTTCCCTGTTCTCTGTTCTCTGTTCTCTGTTCCCTGTTCCCTGTTCTCTGTTCTCTGTTCCCTGTTCCCTGTTCTCTGTTCTCTGTTCCCTGTTCCCCGTTCTCTGTTCCCATTTCTCTGTTCTCTGTTCCCTGTTCCCCGTTCTCTGTTCCCATTTCTCTGTTCTCTGTTCCCCATTCCCTGTTCTCCACGGTGTTGACTGCACTCTGTGGGTGTGACTCTCGTCGGCTCAGTCGTGTGTGTGTGTGTGTGTGTGTGTTCCTGTGTGTTTCTTCTAGCTGAAGGCTACAGAAACCTGATCCAGCAGCAGCTTGTTTCCACAGGCCCGGATCTCACACACGTGGTCTGGTGTTTCTGTGCCTGCAGGAGGTGAAGCTTCTCACACACACCTTCACCCAGGCATGTGTGTTAGACCTGCGGAGGCACGTCATTGAACACACACCACTGCTGTTCAACCTCAGATCAGGCCTTCCTCTCAATGAAACAACACAGTCAATGTGATTTCATCTGCTTCAGACACAAACCTCTGATCCTGGGCTTTTAGATCGAATCGCTCAGCTTTAGTCTCCTCAAAGCACAGATGTTCTCATGGCAAAAATTATTTGCTTAGGGTTACAAAGGAGTATGAAATACTCTTGCACTGTGATTTACTGTTAGCCAACATCCCGACGGCATCCACGTTTAGATGAATATGTAAATATGTGCTGCAAAATAAACACAACAGAAATGACAGTGGTGAGAGAACAGCAGTCCAGAAAGCATCAGATCATAGAGATGCACTGTAGATATGTTTGACCTCGTGAATGTCTCGTCACGTTTATTCATACAGCACTTTATACAATAGATTGATCTAAAGGCAGCAGCTTTACAGTATTAAACATGATAAACAGTGTCAATGTCTCTTTCAGTTAGAATCACAGCTTGTTACTTCTATAAAGCGGCTCTCAATGTGTTCATGTTCTTACTCGCGTCTGAACAGAAGAAATGAACCAGAGAAGATTTACACCTCAAAGAAGGCGGAGCCTCAGAGTCACACCCACCTATTACATAATTGACACATGAACCAATGGGAGTTCGAAGGTGTCTAGTGACACACAACAACTTTTCGAGAAGGTTCACTTTGACAAGTTATTTCAAACTCCAAACGAACTTCGTTTTGGCCTGACTTTGTTCGAGATGACATCACAGCAGTTCATTCTTTGATTTTACTTGACGTATATCAGAGTCTTCAGACTCTAAATGTTCTGCCGAAGGTTTTCAGGTCTTGCAGTTTTCACACGATCCAGCTCTTAATAAGCCGAATCAGCGCTAAAGATGTCTGTCCACTCATGCCTGTTTTTTCACACCACTCGCGGTGATGGTGATTTACTGACCCTCCTGTCGTTCCAAACCCATAAGACTTTCGAGCTTCCGAACACAAATGAAGATCTTTTTGATGAAATCTGAGAGATTTCGGTCCTTTACATGCAGTCCCACCATTACCGATGATGACACATTGCCATGGCTCAGTGTTTGCTGTATGCAGTGAGCTATCAGAGTCTCTCTGAACGCCTCCAGCTCCACCTGTCTAGATCTGATACAGGACTGATGTGTGTCTGTTGATGCAGCAGCCGATCTTACAGGCTCACAGCAGCGTGTGTGTGTGTGTGTGTGTGTGTGTGTGTGTGTGTGTGTGTCAACAGCAGCAGTGTAGCAGATCTAGTCCAACAAACACTGAATACATTAACATTGCCATATTGAATAACAATATTTTGAGAGTTGTGATAATTGGAATAAAAATCAAGTAAGAGTATTTGAGCCAGTAAGAGTCAGATCTGATTTAATCACATTACAAATACAAAATTCTCCTTTTATTTGCAAGGCACAGTTAATGGTCCAGTGTTCAGGGGTGTGCGGTATATATATCGTCTGCCATAATATTGTAACTGTTGTTTTAACAATGTGTAATCTGACACTATCGAGTATATCCCTCACACACACCCAGACAGCGCATGCATACACTATGTGTAGTCTAGTAGATTAGACTAGTAGTCTATTAAACTGCTAAAATGTCCCCAAAATTCATCATCAGGCTGCAAAAATGCCACTGTATGTCTTTTATATCTATATCATTTAATATTGTTAATCAATATCACATGAAGAGTGCTGTTTTTCTCCAGATATCAGCATGAAAACAAATGTGATATTGATTTTTTACTAGTTACATTTTTCGCTCTATTTCACCAACAGAAATAGTTTGAAACAAAGCCACAGGACTGCAATTGCGTCTCTAAAACACATGTCGGTGTTTAATTACTGAATGAATCAGCTTTTTGAACGAATCAGTCATTAACAGTGGCTTGCTGCCACCTACTGGCAGTTTTAATTTTACATTTAAAGTATCTTGTCATTTTTGTAAATCGTTTCAAATATCAATATTCATCGTTTCATGTTTAAATCATCAAAACGTGATGCATTTGTAATGGCAGGTTATTCATTGATGTCCCTCTGATCTGCATTAAACAGTGTAAATGCATCTAATCCACTTCAGATGCAGCTTCTGTTTCCTCTGCATTGCAAAGATGAATTGTGTTGATACAGATTTAATTTGATTGGTTAAAGCCCTATTGTCAGGGTTTTACAGAGGATGCAGACAAGATGGTAAGGTTAATAGTTTATTTTCAGGGAGTGTGGAGATGCAGACAGATGGTGAGTAACAGAAACACAGAATAACAGTGGATGCTTAGCTGGTTGGTAATGTCCTTGTCTTTCTTTCTCTTTGCAGATGATGTCGGGCTGAAGGCAGAACAGGATGGCAGGCAGGATGGATTGGAGAGGATGAAATGACAGGTAGGAATCCAGGTAAGTGTTCGGAAGTCTGTGGGTCATGTTAAGGTGAACATCGACGAGACCAGACAAGGAGTGAAGGGAGAGTGTTGAATATAAAGGGTGGTTAATGAGGGAGTGCAGGTGATGATGATTGGTGATTGGGTGAGTGAGTGCAGGTGTGCGCCATGGAGGATTCTGGGGAATGAAGTGCACACACAGATGAAGGCTGAAGAACGTGACCGTGACATTACTCCCCCCTCCCGTAAGGCGCGTCCCGCGCCGAAGAAGGCAGCATACGGGAGGGAGGGTGGGCATCCTGGAGTCCGTGACGGGAAGGTGGAGCAGGTTCAGGAGTACGGACTCCAGGATGGTGGCAGGACAGACAGAGGAGGTGATCAGGACGGTGCAGACTGAGCAGGGAACCAAGGTGAAGCAGACTGATCAGGGGACCATGGTGATACAGGCTGAGCAGGGGACCATGGCGGTAAGGACCTTTCGGGTGGCCATGGCGGTGCGGACCCTTCGGGTGGCCATGGCGGAGAGGACCCTTCGGGTGGCCACGGCGGAGAGGACCCTTCGGGTGGCCACGGCGGAGAGGACCCTTCGGGTGGCCACGGCGGAGAGGACCCTTCGGGTGGCCATGGCGGAGAGGACCCTTCGGGTGGCCACGGCGGAGAGGACCCTTCGGGTGGCCATGGCGGAGAAGACTGATAGCCCCCCCCCCAAAATTCCTTTGGGGAAATATCAGGCTTTAACACGGGACTGGAAGAGGCAGGGGGCGAAAGCGGCTCTGGGCTGGACAGGACCAGTGATGAAGGCGGCTGTGAGCTGGGCGGAACCAGCGGCGAAGAGGGCTGTGAGCTGGGCAGCGATGAGGGCTGTGAGCTGGGCAGCGATGAGGGCTGTGAGCTGGGCAGCGATGAGGGCTGTGAGCTGGGCAGCGATGAGGGCTGTGAGCTGGGCAGCGATGAGGGCTGTGAGCTGGGCAGCGATGAGGGCTGTGAGCTGGGCAGCGATGAGGGCTCTGTGCTGGGCAGCGATGAGGGCTCTGTGCTGGGCAGCGATGAGGGCTCTGTGCTGGGCAGCGATGAGGGCTCTGTGCTGGGCAGCGATGAGGGCTCTGTGCTGGGCAGCGATGAGGGCTCTGTGCTGGGCAGCGATGAGGGCTCTGTGCTGGGCAGCGATGAGGGCTCTGTGCTGGGCAGCGATGAGGGCTCTGTGCTGGGCAGCGATGAGGGCTCTGTGCTGGGCAGGACCAGCTGTGAGGAGGGCATTGAGCTGGACTGGACCAGCTGTGAGGAGGGCGTTGAGCTGGACAGGACCAGCTGTGAAGAGGGCGTTGAGCTGAATGGGACCAACAGTGAAGGCTCTGTGCAGGGCAGGACCAGCAGTGAAGGCTTGGTGCTGGGCAGGACCAGCGGCGAAGAGGGCTCAGTGCTGGGCAGGACCAGCTGTGAGGAGGGCATTGAGCTGGACTGGACCAGCTGTGAGGAGGGCGTTGAGCTGGACAGGACCAGCTGTGAAGAGGGCGTTGAGCTGAATGGGACCAACAGTGAAGGCTCTGTGCAGGGCAGGACCAGCAGTGAAGGCTTGGTGCTGGGCAGGACCAGCGGCGAAGAGGGCTCAGTGCTGGACTGGACCAGCGGCGAAGAAGGCTCTGTGCTGGACGGGACCAGCGGCGAAGAGGGCTCTGTGCTGGACGGGACCAGCGGCGAAGAGGGCTCTGTGCTGGACGGGACCAGCGGCGAAGAGGGCTCTGTGCTGGACGGGACCAGCGGCGAAGAGGGCTCTGTGCTGGACGGGACCAGCGGCGAAGAGGGCTCTGTGCTGGACGGGACCAGCGGCGAAGAGGGCTCTGTGCTGGACGGGACCAGCGGCGAAGAGGGCTCTGTGCTGGACGGGACCAGCGGCGAAGAGGGCTCTGTGCTGGACGGGACCAGCGGCGAAGAGGGCTCTGTGCTGGACGGGACCAGCGGCGAAGAGGGCTCTGTGCTGGACGGGACCAGCGGCGAAGAGGGCTCTGTGCTGGACGGGACCAGCGATGAGGGCTTTGAGCTGGACGGGACCAGCGATGAGGGCTTTGAGCTGGACGGGACCAGCGATGATGAGGGCTTTGAGCTGGACGGGACCAGCGATGATGAGGGCTTTGAGCTGGACGGGACCAGCGATGATGAGGGCTTTGAGCTGGACGGGACCAGCGATGATGAGGGCTTTGAGCTGGACGGAACCAGCGATGATGAGGGCTTTGAGCTGGACGGAACCAGCGATGATGAGGGCTTTGAGCTGGACGGAACCAGCGATGATGAGGGCTTTGAGCTGGACGGAACCAGCGATGAGGGCTTTGAGCTGGACGGAACCAGCGATGAGGGCTTTGAGCTGGACGGAACCAGCGATGAGGGCTTTGAGCTGGACGGAACCAGCGATGAGGGCTTTGTGCTGGACAGGACCAGCGATGAGGGCTTTGTGCTGGACAGGACCAGCGATGAGGGCTTTGTGCTGGACAGGACCAGCGATGAGGGCTTTGAGCTGGACGGGACCAGCGATGAGGGCTTTGAAAACTCTGGCTCTGGCTCGGGGAGAACGACGCTCACAGGCTCTGGCGGGCAGGCGACCGGCTCTGGCTCTGGCGGGCTGGCGACGCTGTCAGTCACAGGCGCGGCGGGCATGACGCTCATAGACTCAGGGGCGGCGGGCACGACGCCTACTGCCTTGGTCTCGGCAGCTCTGGCGTGAAGTGCGGGCTCGGCTGGACTGGCGTGAAGTGCAGGCTCGGCTGGACTGGCGTCAAATGCAGGCTCGCTAGTGCTGGTGACTGAATTCCGGATGATGATGGGTGGCGTGGTGAAGATGGCTGGAGATGGTGGTTGAGTGGCGATGTCCTCAACATCACCTACGGTGAACCTTGAGCCACTCAACCTCAACACATGATCTAGATACTGGGCAAATGAGCCTGGGATTGCCTCCGCTGGAGCTTGCTGGTACAGATGGTTATCCAGTCCGCCCCAAAATACTGTTTTTAGGACATCATCTGTCCAGCTTACCCCAACAGAAAGCTCCAGAAAGCCGGCGACATATTCCTCGATTGAGCAGCCATCTTGAAAACAATGAATCAGACGATCAGCTGGGGTTAGGGTGAAGTGAGCAACTTCCATGCTTCGTGTGGGTCTGGTCTTCTGTCAGGGTTTTACAGAGGATGCAGACAAGATGGTAAGGTTAATAGTTTATTTTCAGGGAGTGTGGAGATGCAGACAGATGGTGAGTAACAGAAACACAGAATAACAGTGGATGCTTAGCTGGTTGGTAATGTCCTTGTCTTTCTTTCTCTTTGCAGATGATGTCGGGCTGAAGGCAGAACAGGATGGCAGGCAGGATGGATTGGAGAGGATGAAATGACAGGTAGGAATCCAGGTAAGTGTTCGGAAGTCTGTGGGTCATGTTAAGGTGAACATCGACGAGACCAGACAAGGAGTGAAGGGAGAGTGTTGAATATAAAGGGTGGTTAATGAGGGAGTGCAGGTGATGATGATTGGTGATTGGGTGAGTGAGTGCAGGTGTGCGCCATGGAGGATTCTGGGGAATGAAGTGCACACACAGATGAAGGCTGAAGAACGTGACCGTGACACCTATTGTGTCTTATTATTAGAATTTAATTTATTGATTAAATGTAAGAATTTTACACAAAAGATTATGCATAGGCTACATATAATTAGGTTCGAAAAAAAATCCCAGAAAATATTACGATTTTTTGTCAATATCACACACCCTACATTAGGGTTGTTACATTTGAATGACCTCTTGACCCCAACACATGAGCCACACACACACACACACACACACACACACACACACACACACACACACACACACACACACACACACACACGTTTACTCAGCTATCTAAATGAGTACATTCCACAGGCTTCTATTGTTTTATACACAGCATGTAAAGACTAATCCTAATCAACACACTAACCCTGACAGAAAACTTGTAACTCTGTAATGTCAACAAAATCAAACATGAATTATGAACCTGGATTTATCCAGTGTTCAGAGTTCAGTTCTGGAAATTTAGGAAATTAGTGCATATTTAATTGGATAATACCTATTTGCATATTTAAACATAACCCGTGGAGTCTGTGAAGATGTGATAACTCTAATGCTCAATCTACATGATATTTTTTGTAAAACTACAAGTTTAATTGAATGCAGGAAGATATTGAGTTTTGGGGAGAATATTGTCATCTCATGTCTAAAGGCTATGCAGTTATTCTGCAAGTAATCAAAGACAGGGTTAAAAGATTAGCGAAACGGGGTTGCAGAAAGATTTGAAATCCTTCGTGATTCAATCTGATTCATTCGGACAGTTCACTCACGCACTGAATCATTTACAGCGATTCTGAAATAGAATCTGGATAGTTTATAAGAAACTTTAGAAGATTGAGTGAGCAAAACAGGGACATGTCTCCTGTCGTCCGTCAACGCGTGTGAGCGAGTCTGGACTGCAGGTAAAGAGTGTTTACAACCATCAAAACACCAGAGTTCAGGGAAGCTATAAGACGTTAGCATGTTTTTGGTCTTGTTCTGGTGGAACATTAGGAAAGGCATATTGCTATGGCAATTCACAGTGCTTTACATAGATAGGAATAAAAATAATCACAAAATAAAAGAAAGGAAAATTAAAACAGTTATTCAAAATGCTTTACATTGAAAGGTCAACCGGGTTTTAACATTAATAGAAGAATGATTGGGAATATATTACCATAGTTTTACACTCAGATATGTCTAAAGCTCTGCCCTTGTGAAGAAGAAGTGCACTTTAGCATACTTTTAAAAACAGGATAGCCTACTTATTATGGAAATAATACAGTGCGGAGTGAGTGTAATGCTTTTGGACACTTAATAGCATGTTACTTGCAGTTAAATTAACATGTAGCCTACATCTCAAATGTAATTTTAATAATTACTTCTATTGTCTTTGAATGTACTGACAACTGACAAGCATGGTATATATATATAATTTAATGTCATTTCTATTGAAACGTGTGTCACGTTAAAATGATAAAGTTGCAATGAAGTACTTTTAAAATACATTAACTTTAAATGTAATATTGAATAACACAGTAGGCTACAGTTAAAATTATAATCAAGTAATTTACATTAGAAGAAATAAGTGTTCTTCTTTAGATTATTGGACAAAATACTGTTCTGTCATTTTTTATCGAAACATATTTCGCTTAGTTTTTGTGTAGAATGTATTACTTGATTGGAGTGGTACACAACTCGGTAAAGGTTTTGCCTCTTGCTGTGTGAATACCAAAAAAAAAAAGTCGCTCTTGTATTGTTAGCGCTCACAAATTAGCGCATTTATAAATGAATTTCATCTAGTGGAAGCGTTTGGTACTGCACACAAACAGACTCTCACTGAAAGCTCATTTTATCAGATATCTATGGAAGCTTGTTTCCGAAAAAAGGTAAAAAAAAGGTAATTGCGAGTTTACATCTCACAATTCTGACTTTTTACCTCAGAATTACGTGATATAAAGTCGCAATTGCGTGTTATAAAGTCAGAATTGTGAGATATAAACTATTCTGAGGTAAAAAAAAAAAAAGTCTGTCTTTTTTTTCCCTTAGAATTGGACTTTATATCTCACAATTGTGAGTTTATATATATCTCACAATTCTGAGAAAAGATGTCAGAATTGCGAGATATAAACTCGCAATTATGTGTTATAAAGTCAGAATTGCGTGATATAAAGTTGCAATTGCGAGAAAAAAGTCAGAATTCTGACTTTATAAAACGCAATTGCGACTTTATTTTACGCAATTCTGACTTTATAAAACGCAATTCTGACTTTATAAAACGCAATTCTGAGAAGTAAAGTCAGAATTGCGAGATGTAAACTTGCAATTGTGAGATAAAAAGTCGCAATTATCTTTTAAAATGTTTTATTCTGTGGCGTAAACAAGCTTCCATAGATATCAACCTCAAATTTGGAACACAACTTGTTTAGATTAATGTATTTGATCTCCCCCCCCCCCCCAAAGTTTTAGATTAAAAGATGTTTTGTAAAAAAGTATTGAAAACATGTGGTAATATTTGACCAACACACGTATGTTCAGCTGAACACCTGAACGCTCACTGATGGTGCACTAAACCCTAGTCAAATATTACCAAATAGTTGTTTCTGTTACAATGAAATGATTGTATTATATTTTAGTTTGATAATCCTTAATATTTTGTATTTTTAGGGGATTTTATGGTGCTAAATTATATTTAAGTAGTAGTTATAATCTATTTATTCACTTTTTAAGTACCTGAAAATGAAATTGAACTTAACCTGTGGTAAATCTCGAATGTTTTGGAAGTTTTAAAGACGGCACGTGGTACATTCTGCTGATCTGAGGCTCAGTGGTGGTCTCGCTGTGTGCAGATGGAGGAGGGATACGAGCTGGACCTCACCTATGTGACGGAGCGCATCATCGCGGTGTCCTTCCCTCAGGACTGCTTCGAGGAGACGTACCTGCGCAACCTGAGGGACGTCACACGCATGCTCCGCTCCAAACACGCAGACAACTATCTGGTGAACACGCTTTCTGTCTTTCCCTCCGCCGTGTCTCCGAGCATCGGCACGGCCTAGTGTTTCTAACCCTCCCTCGCTGCGTTTCAGGTGATCAACCTGTCGGAGAGAAAGCAGGAGCTCACCAAGATGAACCCGAAGGTAGTGTGGAGCATCCGCTGAATCACACACACACACACACACACACACACATTCAGGGATCAGCTCCTGAAAGAACCATGTTTTCGCAGTGCAACGAACATTTTAATAATCTAAAGAACCTTGGAAAGTTTCCATGGATGTTAAAGGTTCCTCGTGGAACCAGCGATGCCAGTAGAAAAGCTTTATTTTTAACCTTCATCCTTCCCTCGCACTTTGTAACACATCTTTCCCTTTTTGTCCAGAAAGCTTATTTTATTTCATTTTGATAATACTTTTATTATTTTTTAATGCAAGTTTTTTTATATAAATATTTTTTATTTACCTTTAAATTACTAGATTTGATCAATAAATAATAAATAAATAATAATTTAAGCACATTCCTCACATTCTTTCAACTTAAATTCAAAATAACTCACAATTTCATGCATAACCCTTTTATTTCAGCTCTAAATATCTTACATTGGGTGTCTTTGCCGACCTCTAAATATATAATAAATAATAAGATAAGATGATATTTCATGACTCTAGATGGCCTTATATCTCTTATGGAGTAAGTGAGCTGTTCCTCTGGGTCCTAAAGTCATTTCTCTTCAGTGTGCATCAGATGCACATGTAGATATTATAAAATAATTTTTTGGTGAAGTTTTAGCATTTTTATGTTTTTCTATGTTTACTGAAGCATTCCTCACATTCCCTTCATTCCTAAGGGGGTCAAATTGACCAGCGAGGGAAAGATTTGTTACTTTTTAAAATTTCACAAAACTCCTCGAATCAATTACATTGTTTGTGTGTGTGTATTCGTGGTTCAAGTGTGACTAAAGTTCTAGAGTCTTGGACCCTCTGATGAACACTCAGTTTGTAAAAAAAATGAAAAGATGAGTTTTTGGGTCAAAATGACCAGAGGGAAGGATGAGTGTTAAGAGTGTGTGTGTGTGTGTGTGTGTGTGTGTGTGTGTGTCTCCTCAGACGCTGGACACGGGCTGGCCGGACCTCCACGCTCCTCCTCTGGATAAGATCTGCACTGTCTGTAAGGCCATGGAGAACTGGCTGAGCGCTGACCCGCTGCACGTGGTGGTCATTCACTGCAGGGTGAGGCGCCTCTCTCACACACACACACACACACACACACACAGACGCAGATCAGTGTGTGTGTAACACTTCTCCTCTCTCTGATCCACCAGGGTGGGAAGGGTCGGATCGGAGTCGTCATCTCCTCATTCGTTCACTTCACAGACGTCTCTGCCAGGTACTAGCGCTCTTCACACACTGTGTGTCACATGATCTCTGCCAGGAGCAAAACACACCAATCCAGTCAGAAAAACACACCTGTCACAGAATCTGCCAACATTTGGATGAGTAAATCAGACGTGGGGCTGGACACTTCATCAAATGTCACTTTACTTCAGCAGCATTTCACCATTTTATCTGAGAAAACTGTCAGATGTCAGAAAACTGTATTTTTTATTATTATTTGATTACACTTGTAAATATTAAATAAATTGTTATTATTATATTTGATTATATTTATTTATAATCAATATTTGTATATTATTATATATTTGATAACCAACGCACAACACATAATTTCTGGAAAACAAAGCACTTCATAGGCATTATTATTGTAAAAAATAAATAAATAGTTAAGTTGGAGTTTTATGAATTCAATTGATTCGACATGATTTTTGGTTATTAAGTTTAATTAAACCAATTAAAAATGGAAAACATGGAATATGGGGAAAATAAAATGGAATTTAGAAAATTATTTTTTTTAAACTTGTTTTTAAATGATATACGTTTCGTGATTTCAATAAATTTGAATTACTTTCATTTAATTTAAAGTCCGTAAACGCCGTCTTCAGCGTGTTTGAATAAGCGAGTGTTTCAGTGATCTTCAGTCACAGGTGTAGAGAATCATGCCTTTACTCTGAGCTCTCTCTAGCTGATCTAACTCAGTGGCTTTTATTAATGTGTGTAGTTTGATTGATATGAGTTGGATAAGCCCAGCTGATGTGGATGTTCTGGATGTTCTGGTCCTGACAGTGCAGATCAGGCGCTGGACCGCTTCGCCATGAGGAAGTTCTACGACGACAAGGTTTCTGCGCTGATGACTCCATCTCAGAGGAGGTGATGCCCTTCACACACACACACACACACACACACACACACACACACACACACACACACACACTATTACACTGATCTGTTCTGTAATGGTGTTGAAATAATGTTGGGTTACACTTTATTTTAAGGTGTCATTGTTACAGTGTAATTATATATTTAAGTACTGAGTAATATTAAGCAACTACATGTGCTTACTATAGGGTTAGGGTTTGGTTGAGGGTTAGTTGCATGTAATTATGCATAATTTACTGTTATTACTATGGTAAGCACATGTAGCATATGACTGTAACAAGGACCCTGTGAAATAAAGTGTTACCAAATGTTGCACTTGTTCTGTGAATAATGAAAACTGTTGGTAGTCTTGATGGGCTGGAGAGGAGAACATATAATCTCTTCTTTTTGTGAGTATCATATTTATCATATTTTATGGCTCATATAGTCTGATAGAGTGAGATTATGGAGGTAAAACAGCTGAATGTTATTCAGAGGCCCAAACTGAGCAGAAACATGCAGTTTGGTGCTGATATTTATATGAATCTCTGATGCTTGTAAATCAGTGAGATCCTCATAACAGACTACTGACATAAAATGCATATAAATATCAATATCTGCCAATAATATGTCTTAGTAAGATGATATTTAAATGCTTGGTTTTATTATCAAAGCTCTGTAGTTTTATAACATATAATGCATTGTAATACAGTGATGGTTGAGAAATGAGCAGATAAACTTTCCTCAAAAGCCTGATGATCATATTTGATACTCATGATTATTATAATAAATGATGTCTGGATAATCAAGTAAAGCTCAGGCGCTTCAGTCCAGTGGAAATATTACTAACATTATCAAGTCTCATAACTTGAGTTCCCTTTCCGTCGGTCACTCCGACATGCGTAACCGAGACGGTACGTAATTAGATTAGTACTAGTACTTTTTCAAGTTACTAGTAAAGTAATGCATCACTTTTAATATTAAAAACATATATTATAAAATATATTTTTCAAAGAAGTAATGCAAGTTACCTTGTTTTCCCGTTTATTGACTGACAGCTCTCCTGTCCTCATGTTGAGACTAATCGAAGTGCAGAGGTGTGTGTGTGTGTGTGGGTGTGTGTGTGTAAACATTATGGTTATTGTAGTTCTAGACTAAATGTGTGCATTTACTCATCTCACTTACACACAAAAAAAGATTCAATATTCCTCAAAATGAATATAATGAGTGAATCAGAATACTATGCAAACCTCCAATAATTAAATATGTTAGATAGGGCTAGCATTTAATATCACTTTATTGACCAATGTACTTTACGTTGACTACTAAAAATGACTTAATATTTGTAGTTTTTACTGGTGAAGTGTTGAAAGTTGAAAGGTTAGTTTGAGCGGCGCCCTCTACTGTACACGCGTGAATCTGCACTTCTGGTGTTAAAGGGCTTTACATTTGCCCAAAAATAGAACTTTTTTATCATAAAAGGCCCAGACCAGAGGAGAAAAAGTAACGCAAAAATAATGTAATGTATTACTTTTCTTAAAAAGTAACTACGTAACGTAATTAGTTACTTTTTAAGGGAGTAAAGCAATATTGTAATGCCTTACTTTTCAAAGGAACTTTCCCCAACTCTGCGTGTGTGTAAGTAGACAGGAAGTGTTTTGAGAAGAGCTGTGACACACACACATGATCATGAGCTGTGTGTGCTGGTGTGTGTTCAGGTACGTGTGGATCCTCAACAGTCTCCTGAGCGGCTCCATCAAGATGAACACGTGTCCTCTGTTCCTGCACTGCGTCATCCTTCAGGGCTTCGACCGCGCCGCGGGTCAGTGTGTGTTTACTCGCTCACACAACACCCGTTCACAACATTAACACCCTTATTCTCAACACTTGATTCTCCCAGTAACCCTGTGCTTCTCCTGCAGTGTGTCAGCCGTATGTGAAGGTGTATCAGGCGATGCAGGTGGTGTACGTCTCAGGAATATAGTGAGTTACTCTGAACATCAGCATTACTGCACACACACTGAAACACTGAGCACAGCCCAGACACACACACACACACGACACTAAAGTATTGCAGTACACACTGATTTCACAACACAAAACCCACTGAGACCAAAAAACAAGAAGAAACTTGATTATTGAAAGCAGAATTCCAGAAGTCGCAGGGAGTGTCAGTCTACGGCTTTTCACTGTGAATTATAAGACGGTTTGTTGTTTTACACTTCCAGAACCTGTACAATTATAGATTTATTACAGCTTTCCCACTCACTTTTAACCGATTACACTTTTACAGTTTTGCCATTAAAATTACGATCATTTACAGGTTTGATTTAATGACGCTGTCTTATTTTAGTGTCATTGATGTACTATTATAGCTTTTGTTCATATTTTGAATTAGATTTTATTTGAATATTTTCTGTTTCATTTTAATTTTAAACTTTTAGTAATTTTGTTGTGTGTGTTTGTCATATTTATTGTCTATATAGTTTTAAAGTATGTTTTAATGTTTCAATTGATGTTTATTTTATTTTTAAAATGTATTTTTAGTGCTGTCAAATCGATAAATCGCATCAACATAAAAGTTTGTGTTTATAACACACACACACACACACACATATATATGATATAAACTCAAACTTTTATGTTCGATGCGATTAATCGTGATTAATCTATTTGACAGCAAAAGACTTGTATAGTTGTATCTTTAGCTAAGGACGATAGCCCTGGTCTGACAGACAGGTATTGACATGTTGTTGGCATGACGTGTAAGATATGATGTTTGATATTTCTCAGCCACATGGGAGCCGGTCACAGAGACAGGATCTGTATAGCACTGGAGCCGGCACAGATGCTGAAGGGAGACATCATGGTACTGACTAACACCAAACACACATTCACCTTACTATACTGTACGTCTGTCGATAACAGTGAGTAACAGGAAGAGCTCATCAGAGATAGTTTCAAACACTGTCAGAGCTTCAGACGCCTGATAACGGTGATAAAGACTTCCTGTAGACAGGACTTTATGAGTTAGCTGAAGAATAAAGGGATGTTGACACGTGAGCGCATGCAGAGAGTGTGCCTCAGACGAGCCAGAGACTGTGTGTTGCTCACGGCGGCTCTGTCTGCAGGTGAAGGGCTTCCGTCAGAGCAGCCGGTCCGAGAGAGACGTCATGTTCAGGGTTCAGTTCCACACGGGAGCGGTTCAGGCCTACAGCCTCGTGTTTCAGAAGGACGACATGGAGCACGCCAACAAAGGTCAGCGCGGGTCACCTGAAGGTCACCGCACACACCGGTTACACTGCATCACAAGAACACCACACACACAGTGTAATCACCATGGGGACATCTCACAGTCAGACTGGGAGCGGTGAAATATATGATACAGCAATAACCTAACCCAATAGTAGTTGCAAAGTTACTGATAGGTCATAGAATGTCTAAAGAAGACCATTAAAATAAACCGTTACCATTAGTTTTTATCTCTCGCATTTACCTTTTTATTTTTGTGGCAAAACCAGCTTCTACAGGATTGTGATATATATATATATATATAGCCCGAAGGCCTAAAACTGAAGTACAAACATAAGAAGCATTCATACAGCGAATATAGGCTATAAATGAATGATATTTTCTCTTTGTCTAAATGTTAAAGCGAGTGTCTTTGTCCTTGGTCTTAACTGAGGTGTTCGGTTCAGTACACGAGCGACAGCATCAGAGGGTTTCCAGATGTTTTCTGCCTGTGTTTCAGCATCTGTCGATGGTCTGATGTTTCTCTTTCAGACGCCAGGTTTCCAGATTATGGCAAAGTGGAGCTAGTGTTCTCTGATGGCCCAGAACCGATTTCAGGTGCGTTTGTAATTTCCTGCTAATCCTAAAGTTGTTGAATGCCAGCGTTTCTCCACATCAGAGCCTGACGGCCTTGTTTGCACTTCATGTCCTGAACAAAACTTGTACTGAATTGATCTGAATGATGACTCTGTTGTCTTCTGTAGAGCTGCTTTACAGCTGTTGTGTGATTGGCAGGTTCAGAGCGCTGGCTGAACGGTCCAGATGTGACGGTCGACTACACCAGCACAGATTCACTCTCTAAATGGGACTCGTATGGAAACATCTGCAGTGAAGGTAGGGAAGATCCGAATGATTATTAGTGAAGGACATTCACTTGAGCTCTGGCTACACAAACACACTAATGTGGTTGAGTGAATGATTCAATGACCCCTGAAAGAGAGACTTTTATTGAGGGACTGGTCATTTGATATTTATTTAAGCCATTTCTGATACTAGTATTGTTACTGTATGAGCCTTTAGGTCCTGACTGAAGCACATGCTCACTTCCTCCAGCTTTATAGTGCATGTGCAACCGAAGAGGTTTGGTCGACCAAAATATTATTAGTCGTTTAGTTGCAGAAAAAAAACACTCCACAGGAAGTGGCGAAATCCCGCAGGCTGTAACGGACAGATCGATACAAACATTCGCCTATCGTTCATCCTCAAATATGGCGTATCACTTGAAGCATGTAAGTAGTCCGCTCGCTCTAATGCTAACATAGATAAATGTGCGCTGTTATTAGGTTCATATCTGTGTTTGTGTGGAGAGCCACTTACTGCATGGCATTCAGGCGCCGGTGCATCCCTGCATTTAACTTAAAATACTCCGTCATTCAGATAAGAGTAACGCAAACTGTCAATGGTCTACTTTTTATTTATGTAAACTCACAATAACTACAAAACGTTGTACTTTTGTAAAATAATGACGCTTTCTGCCATCTCACTCTCAGTGAACTTGAGCGCATCACATAAATGAACCGAAACTCAGTGTATACTCGCCTCACAGACATGAGAAATATATCTATAGAAAGCTTGAATTGTCTACTTTTAAATAATATTCTCAGATTATGTAATCCGTATGAACATACATATAGATGACGGGTTAGCATCATTGACGTAATCTCTGCAGCTGAAAACACAGAAAACATTATCAATAAATTATTAAAACGTGTAAACAGTTTACTTCTGTTTTTTCATAATTATTACGTTTGCCGGCGCTCTGTGGCAACATGTATGCGTGCGTTAGAGCGCTGATTAGGCCATGTTTAGGCAATTAAAGGCTCATTATTATGATTTATGGCTTTCACTAGTCGACTAGAAAAGACTTTAGTTGAGGGCAGCCCTATATATACTGTATACTGTACAGCCCTAGCTGCCTCTGAACACTACTTCAGTTTATTGTATTGCATAGTTGGGCAAAACTCAGTCTTTTTCTGTACTGTGGCTGTGCTGTCACACACACACACCACACACACTAAAACCACCCCAGAAGTCCAGCATGTTTTCCTGACTGCGGTGAGGCTTATGGCAGGACAGAACTCACACCCTTCTTAAACTGGCAGGCACAGGAATAGTTTGGCCACAATCACACAGCTGTTTTGCATGAAACACATTGATGGAAACTAGTTGCAGCACCTTTAATAAAGAGGGCTTGATCAAGCACAAACAGACAGCTGTGCATTCCTGCGGCAAACGCCAGGCCTTGTTTTCACACGCAGACGCCTAAAGCTCACAGGAATTCAGCATCTCGTCCTGAGCTCTGCCTCTGTTAATAAGGGCTAGAGGAAACAGCACTGGCAGACTCATGCCAGAATAAGGTGATTTTAGTGCTGCTTCCTTAGGGAAGTGCACCACTATTGCTCATAGTTAGTGAAGTGATTTGAACAGACCACCAGACCTAGTGTGAATCCCAGTGTGAATCCCAGTGTGAATCCTAGTGTGAATCCCAGTGTGAATCCTAGTGTGAATCCCAGTGTGAATCCCAGTGTGAATCCCAGTGTGAATCCTAGTGTGAATCCTAGTGTGAATCCCAGTGTGAATCCCAGTGTGAATACCAGTGTGAATCCCAGTGTGAATCCCAGTGTGTTAAGCCTAGTGTGAATCCTAGTGTGAATCCCAGTGTGAATCCCAGTGTGTGAATCCCAGTGTGTGAATCCCAGTGTGAATCCTAGTGTGAATCCTAGTGTGAATCCCAGTGTGAATGCTAGTGTGAATCCCAGTGTGAATCCCAGTGTGAATTCCAGTGTGAATCCTAGTGTGAATCCTAGTGTGAATCCTAGTGTGAATCCCAGTGTGAATCCCAGTGTGAATCCTAGTGTGAATCCTAGTGTGAATCCCCGTGTGAATCCCAGTGTGAATCCTAGTGTGAATCCCAGTGTGAATCCCAGTGTGAATCCTAGTGTGAATCCCAGTGTGAATCCCAGTGTGAATCCCAGTGTGAATGCTAGTGTCCCAGTGTGAATTCCAGTGTGAATCCCAGTGTGAATCCCAGTGTGAATCCCAGTGTGAATCCTAGTGTGAATCCTAGTGTGAATCCCAGTGTGAATCCCAGTGTGAATCCCAGTGTGAATGCTAGTGTCCCAGTGTGAATTCCAGTGTGAATCCCAGTGTGAATCCCCGTGTGAATCCCAGTGTGAATCCTAGTGTGAATCCCAGTGTGAATCCTAGTGTGAATCCCAGTGTGAATCCCAGTGTGAATCCTAGTGTGAATCCCAGTGTGAATCCCAGTGTGAATCCTAGTGTGCTTGTTGAGGAGAATGAGCTACTGCATTAATAAGTGATTTCACCCGCTGGACGAGAAAACAGCTGGAAAAACCTCACAATCGCACATTGAAAGAGGAACTCGAGACACATCTACAGACCAGAGGATCAGGAGTGACTCTTTATACCTAGAAACCACACAGAACTGCATAGCAACGCCGTGGCAACCACCCACAACAACTGAGCCATAGTGGGGTGAAAAAATGCCAACGCCATTTTTCTCCATAAAATGTTTCTAATGTCTGTTGACTGGTATTGGACTGGTATTGTGACAGACACTATGAGAACGGTAATGAAGCTTTGATACGGTTCAGTCCTGCTTGTTTCGTACAGTGACAGCAGTGTGTTGGTCAGCGCAGTGTGTGTTTAGCTGAACTGGTGTTGACTCACACAGTTGTGATGCTGAGGCTTCGGCAGGAAGAGGGACTGGAATTGTAATTACAGTGTTTTGTTTTCGCTGGCTAATTCGGGCTGCTTCGGATGACAAAACACAAGAAAAACACCATATAACTTCCTCCCACGGCCTCCCTCAAGATGCGTCTGGAAGCCAAGAAATGAATGCACTTCTTTTGCAAACTAAGGCGAAATGCTAGAATGACTCTATCTGAACGTTGCTGAGATGTTTCAGTGAGCGCTTTAAAGAATATTCTTGGTTCAATCCCATTAACGTTTGAGTGCTTTAATAAGAATCTGAGCTTGGCATTCCTGCTTTGAAACCTTCTCAGAGTTGCTGAGTTTGCTCTCTTCAGCTGTCAGTGTCTTGTTCTCACACTGATGGACAGTAAAGGTATTTTCTGTTAATGAACACTGATGGAGCTGAACTCACACTGAACCTGGACATTCCTCTACACGTTGAGCACATCTGCTCTCTCAGCAATGAGCGAGGGATCCAGGCTCTGTTAATTGAAGGCCTGGATGATCTGTTAGTTGTGGAAAAAGTCTGCTTTCATCTTCGGATTGAAGAACTGCTCTGCTTAGTCATTTCTCATCTCAGCTTTAAAGGACAGCCTCATGTTTCAGGCCCTTTGAGTGACGTCTGATTCATGAACCAATCAATGTTGTGAACCGATTCTTTCCAATGATCCGCTGCAATGTAAGGAATGACTGACTGTAGTAAAACAAAACTCAAGGTAGCTATTGGACGGCATATCGGTGCCTGCATATTTTACTATAGCCATACTTATAACCAAAAGTTATAAGTATGGTTATAACAATATATTTTATTAGTTTATATAATGTTAATGTAGCAGTCTCCTTGATCAAAGTAATGATAACCACTATAATAATACAGGTGGTACAATAGAAAGTTGCCTGTCCATAAAACAAGGCCAGTACTCGTACAATATATTGACAGAAACTCTGATAAAACATCTAATATAATATAAATAAATATTAGTGTTCAATGTTGCTTACAAAAAAAATGAAAAAATACACAGAAATTTTGAATGACCTGCATATAACACATCCTCAGCCCCGCCCTCTTCTCTCATGCCCCGCCCCCTGTCCTTACGTTTCATCTCCAAATATGGAAGAGCAGCCCCACCCTCTTCTCTTATGCCCCGCCCCGTCATGACATTCCATCTCCATATATGGAAGAGCAGCCCTGCCCTCTTCTCTTATGCCCCGCCCCCTGTCCTTTCATTCCATGTCCATATATGGAAGAGCAGCCCTGCCCTCTTATCTTATGCCCCGCCCCCTGTCCTTTCATTCCATGTCCATATATGGAAGAGCAGCCCGCCCTCTTCGCTCATGCTCCGCCTCCTTTCATGACATTCCATCTCCATATATGGAAGAGCAGCCCGCCCTCTTCGCTCATGCTCCGCCTCCTTTCATGACATTCCATCTCCATAAATGGAAGAGCAGCCCTGCCCTCTTCTATCATGCCCCGCCCCTGTCCTTACATTCAATCCCCATATATGGAAGAACAGCCACACCTTACATACCATCTCCATATATGGACGAGCAGCCCCGCCCTCTTCTCTCATGCCCCGCCCCCTGTCTTTACATTCCAATCTCCATATATGGAAGAGCAGCCCCGCCCTCTCTTATCATCTTCCCCCGCCCCCTGTCATTTACATCCCATCTCCATATATGGAAGAACAGCCCCGCCCTCTTCTATCATGCTCCGCCCCTGTCCTTACATTCCATCCCCATATATGGAAGAACAAATGTAGTTTGCATTTCATGCCACTATGGAGCTGTTTACACCTGGCCACTTCTTGTGTTTTCTGTGATGGGCTAGCTATCTGATCATGAAAAGGTGTAAATGCCCTCCGAAACGCATTCGAGACGGATTTAAATCAGATCGCTCAAACCAATTTCAGGAGGAGGTCTGAGACGCATTCCAGACGAAACTGGACACGTGTAAATGCATCTGGTTGTTGAAACCACATATGTACATTTTACTCCTCCCAACAATGCCTCAAAATAAACGTGTGAGAGCGTGTTTTAGGCTATATGTCATGTTATAGCCAGATATGACGGCGCTACTGCAACATGCATCACCGCAGCTGATCATCTATTCATTAAGCCAACGTGCAAACTATCGTAAATCAGAGTGAAAGTAAGTCGCAGACGCTTAACACACAATCATCTTCATTAAAAGTAAAGAAACGAAATGATCTTACCAGTGCTGTTGCCGCTCTCTCTCCTATTGCGGTCTTTGATCTTGAAATTAGCTGATGATCAATCAAATGCAGCTCATATCTGTTGCTTTCGGTGACGTGAACTCCATTAAATCTGCATATAGCGCGGGAATTGAAGATCGAATTCATATCCGTTTTGTGAAAACACATTTATGTGACCAGGAGTAAATGGAATCTTTTTGATAAATCAGATAGATATATGATCTGTAAAAACTAGGGGTGTAACGATTCGTTTTAACAACGATTCGATTCGATTCGCGATTCATGGTTGTCGATACGATTCAAGGACGATATTGGTTCATTTAGAACGATCCGAAACGATTCAGTGACTTGAAATCGATTCAGTAACTTTTTAGCCAAAAATTCTTGTAAGGGAATCAGGTATCAATTAATTATAGATATAAACAAACAAGTAAACAACAATTAATATAAAATGCATTCACATTTTATTTTAATAAGTAGGACTGAACGATTATGACAAAAATGATAGGCTAATTGTTGATTATTCCCTTGAAATTGTAATTGTGATTATTAATTACGATTATCACAACATAGAATGATGTTTTGAATAGTTTGGCCATGGGACCCACATTTCAGCATGGTCATCAAGCCGCGACCCACCTTTTTAGGAATTATAAGCCTATTATAATACATTTGTTTACACAAAAATTGTTGACACACAAGTTCTGTCCCCCTTTACTTAACAAATTTTTTTTAAGAATATGACAAATACTGATAGACAGTAGGCACTGCGAGGTTAAGCTAATAAATAGCAGTCCCAAACTAGTTTTTGTTAATACAATCTTGGTATGAGCCACCACAGTCATATACAAATATACAAAACCAGTAAGTGGCATTTTGTTATGGAAACAAACAACAATTAGGCTACCATGGTGATACACAATACTTAGAAGAACTGGTAAAGAAACATGGAAACTGCTCCTGATAAATAGCAACACACATGACGTACCAATAACGTAATTTATTGGTATTTTACTTTTATTTCTTAACTTACTAATTTACGACGTTGCATGCTCGTATTTCTTTTGCGCTTTAGTGAAGTGATACAGCGCGCTCCGGCGCATTTGCGCGTGCAATTGAAGAGTGCGCGCTACTGCAGTATAGCGGCTGAGAGGACAGGAAAGTCCGTTTTTCTGAGGCGAGAGACTTTGCGCTGCTTGTTGTCTTTGCGCTGCTGCTGGCGCGTCACGCATGGCGACGACGACACAGATAGGCAGACTGAATCGAGTAACGTTTAACGCCTTTATCATTAAAAGTGCAAAGAAAAAACATCCATATAAAGTCTAACGTGCTTAAATCCAATGCGCTATTTCCTAGTATCGATACAATCGATTCATTACCTTTTAAAACGATATTAGATCGATATATGTCGTCCGGAAGGCCAACTTGCCGAGCACAGATCGATCCAGTTGGATCGTAGGAATATAAATCGATACATCGATGTTGTTGATGAATCGTTACACCCCTAGTAAAAACGCATGAAGTGACCAGGTATAAACAGGCCCTAAGTGCATGAGCAGTGTGAGATGTCTTGCTTGTTTCCTTGTTGAGTGAGGTGTGTTTGTCCCCCCCCAGCGGGTCCGATCCTGGAGCGACTGGTGAAGCGTGACGTCAGCAGAGGCTCCACCCCCTCGGGAGCCCCGCGGAGCCCGGACCACACGCTCTCGGCCAGCACCGACTCCGGCCTCTCCAGCGCCCCCGACTGCTGGCCCACCCCGGGGCCCCGAGCGCCTCAGCCCAGCCGGCAGGAGCGGGTGGAGCTCAAGCGGCTGCTCAGCGGCTTCGGCCTAGACGAGGCGAGCCGAGCCCCTCCGCAGAACCACCTGAACGGGCGCCCGCGGCCCAAGGAGCGCGAGACCGACATCCTGGACGACGAAGTCCTGAGCTCGCGGCACGACCTGCACAGCGCGGACAGCCTGGGCACGCTCTCCTCGTCCTACCACAAGAGCAGCCAGAACTCGCTGCTGTCGGACGGCTTCGGCAGCCCCGGGCGTACGGAGGAGACGCACACGGGAGCCATGGAGGAGTACGAGCGGAGAGTCGCTCACAGAGGCGCTTCACTCCCCGCCGGCTCTCCGGGCCCCAGGCACCCGTTCCCGCACGGGGGATACTCCACACAGACCTGGGTCCATCAGCAGCAGCTGGTCACGGCACAGCAGTACCTGTACCTGCCAGAGGAGGATGCCGGCGAGCAGCGCTTCCACAGCCACACGCAGGAGCTCCTGCCCAAACACGCCGGTCAGCACACGCAGCTTTCTCTCATTACAGTTATGCTTTGGTTTAAACCTTTTCACAAAAGCGTCAAGGCCCCCTGAATATTTTGTTGAATGGATAACATGCAATATATCAAAAGAAAGAACAGAGCCTCTGCTTTTAAACAAAAAATGTGTTTTATTCTTGCGTCATGCATTCTGTTTTTTTATCATCACTTAAATGTGGGTAAGTTTCATAAAAAAGAAACATTTTGAGCAAAAATTCAACAGCTCAACAGCAAGAACTCAACTCAACAGCTTTACATGGGATAGTATTAAGACAAAACCTGCCAACACATAAAGACTAAAACACTGGATAACAAGAAAGTAACAAGGTACAGGTGAGACTAATTCATTGTCATAGTAACAAACAATAGTAACTATGGAAACAAAGGCAGATAGGAACTAGATGCAGGGAGAGAACACAGGCACAGCAAGACAAAAGAATAAAAAAAACTGTCCAAGTACTCTAAACACAGGGAATCTTGACAGTTACTTAATGCAGGTCAATATAATAACTTTGGGGCTTTTTACAACTTAATTTCGCCTTAAACTTAAATTAGCTGTAATACAAAAGTAAGGTTTCCATTCAAAATAAAACTAAAAACATTTTGTTTGATTTAGTTTACTTACTATAAGCAAAGACAACTTCGAAAGACGTTAAAGTCCCCCTGAGGTGAAAATCCAGCTTTTAATGTTGTTTATATGTCTATGGCCCAGCCCTATTCGGACGGGACACGTTTAACATGGAGAGGTGGGGTAGAGTAATAATTACCAGAGCTTCTCTGTGATTTTAGTCCCGTCTGAATGCACATCTCAGTGATCATCTCGGACAATGTCAGTAAAGATTACGGCGACTTTTACCTTCAGTAAAAAGGTCTGGAAAAATGACCTCAGGTAATACTAATCTCGTATGAATAGACCCGCTGTAAATATGTACGGAAATATTCCGTCATTTCCTGTTTAAAAGTAGTTTCCTGCGGTTTCTCAAGTATGGAGACGCTTGAAAAAGCATTCAGTTGTGTTCTAGACGCTGGGACGAGTCTGTGGCAAAACTCAAGTGATTTCCACACACCATTCAGATCAGAAAGAAGATCGACAGCACTTGTTAGAGGCACAAAACATCTTAGACAAGTGCCTATTACCAACACAATCCAATCTGAAGTTGATTAATACATCGTTCGACTGGATATAACTGTTATATATATATATATATATATATATAAAAATATAGGTTATATGTGTTTGCGCACGTGATATCAGGAAGCAACGTAATACACACATAATGACAGGAGGGTGACGGGGTGTGTAAATCGAGTTACTCTCCCACTTCTGCTAGTTTTACTGAGATATCTTACCCCATGCGAATTGCCCATTATTATTACAGACGTCCTGTGGTAAAATTACATTACTCCATCTCCCCTTATCAAATTAATCCTGTCCGAATAGGGCTTATGGGGTGTTTTTAATATTCTTTAAGACAAACCATGTGTAAATTCATAAGTCGACACCATTGCTGAGTATTTTCTCCTTAAAGGGATATCCCTTTAAAACTGCAGTGAACCAAAGACAGTCTCAAAAACACGCTTTGAAATCGCTGGTGTTTCTGATGTCACAAACTACCTTGTAACCAATCAGATCAACGTGTGATCGTCAACCAGTGGATCTCTGAGCTGAGTGAGTGAGTGGAGGCGGGGCTCATTTGCATATTCATAGAAGTGCGCATACTAAATGAGGCAAGGGTGTCGAGTTACATTCAAGATATTTTAAGGTATGACAGATTTTTTTTCCCCAAGGAAAATATTTAAAGATGTCATTTTGGTGATCAAAGATGAGTTTTAAGGGATTAAATGAATGACTACAGGGCGACTTTAATGTTTCTTGTGATCTCAAGAAAAAACCCGCAATAATTTCTGCAGTCAGTAAAGCTGCCAGTATCTGTTGTGCACATCAAGCTAAAATACTATTTAAAGTCAGTTGATTCTTTTCCTTTTTTCTATGGGGAGTGTTAATTTGCTCTTTGACAAACTGAACAAAACCGGTTTAAAACCATGATTTTGTATTAGACCAGTATAAATGACGGTCATGTGGCTGTTTTCAGAGCAGAAAGAGCCCGCGGTGAGGCATGAAACCCCTCGGATCCAGGAGCCGGACCACAAACATGACGAGGAGTTCAGCTCACTCACGCTGGACATCGACAACTCCATTCACCAGCTCAACCAGCTCATTCTGGACCTGGACCCCAGCTTCGTGCCCATCTCCACCAAACCCAGCACAGCCCCAGGGGACGCGCAGAAGGACAGCGAGAGGAGTCGGCAGATGGGTAAGATCATGATCAGACATGCTCAGCATGAGGTTATGTGGTTCCTCTCAGCATGAGGTCCAGTAACGGCCTTTTCAGGGGTTTGACCTGGAAACCTTTGAGTTGCAGCTCAGATCTGCATCAACAGATCACAGAGTGTGACACAAACAAGCACAGAATAATTAATATTCATTTGGTCATTAGCATAAAATAAGCCTGAAAGAGTTATTGGGAACATGAAGCAGAAGTCCTGCATTAATAAATACAATGATTTTGAATCTGTGTGAAGAAGTGTCGCTGTTCCTGTGCTGTCAGTCATCTTCACATCTACTGTGATGTGTGTATCCAGCTGTTGACCCACAGTATTACAGATGTGCTCAGGTTAGCCGGTTAGCAAACGCTCCGCTTCCACCCGGTGTTAAGATGCGTCTTTGTTGGTCGGATCACAAGAGGACGACAGGTGTAAGCGGGTCTAAAACGTTTTGAGCTTGTTCACTTTCACCTCTTCCAGAGGTAGTAGAAACTCATTCGACCGGATTGCTTTCGTAGTGTAAACGCTCATGTGGTCGAGTGTGTTCAAACAGACACTAAAAGGCCGTCTTCTCTCCGCCTAATCGCGCTAGATGAGAAACGTCCCAAGCACAATGTTCTCTCAGCATTCCTGATTTCTAATGCCGAGTTCACAGACAGGTTTTGTGAGATCACCGACAAATGCCCGAAATCAAAGGCAAATCGTTGCTCGTTCACGCGAGTGATCATCACGCCGTGTGAATGATCAAAGACGTGATCCGAGAGAGTCGCAGACGCCCGTGAGATATTCGACACGCTGAACATCTGAAGCTGTCGGCGATTCACAATCCTGCTGTGCGAATGTGTTCTGACTGAAAACTACATCGGCGATGACCGACAGCCAATGAGAGAGCAATACAGGACAGCCGGGAGTTCGGAGAGGAGTTAAAGACCAGAATATCAGTATTTTAATAGATATATTTACAATTATATCAAACAGAAACAAAGCACAAACATTTGCTTGACCAGCAGCAACAGCAGCACATTGCAAAAGTATTTATTTACCCGAAACGATATCACGGTATCAGCTCTTTCCAGCTGATGAAGGATAAAACATGGCAGCCGGTCAGAGTCCACCCTGCTTTACAGAGCGCCAGCATTTACAGACACAGACGATGAAACTGCAGCGCTTACAGTGACCAGAGGGATGTTGTGGACGCTCTTATAGGTGTCTTTATAGTTCTGGATGTTGTGTAACTGGCCTTTACTCTCAGCACAGATGAAGATCCTCAACAGAAACAGGTTTGAGGAGTCATGGCTGTTATCTCTCCACACTCACGTCTTCATTCATGACACACTACGAGCCAGACGACGAGTGATGTCTCGTTCACACTCACGCCGTGTGTGTCCGTGTTCATGTGTGTTTCCTCAGATGGTGTTCAGCTCAGCGCAGCTCGTGGACACGCGTCCTGGGCTCTGGATCTCACACACACACTGACGCCCAGCGCTGACCGCGACACACACACACAGGTACAGCAATAACCTTTACTTAAGTTCAGTCAAGTTCTCGTTGCCTCATAGACTGGGCTTTTTACTCTAGTTTTAGTCATGCTAGATTATGGTTAAACTGATCATCTCAATTATTTTGCTCAAAATCGTAATCTTGATTACTGATCGTGATTGTTGTCGTGAGAGAAATTTCATTACATTTCATCAGAATTACTGCACTTTCGCCTATAAGCACAAATCAAGAGGATGTCGACTCATACACACGCTTTATTGTACTCATTTACTCGTCCAGTTCCCTGATTTATAATATCATCAGAGAAATTAACACACACTCAGAGTCAGTGAAACTCCTTCTAGTAATTGAAATGATTCTAAATTACGTTGAAGTCCCTCTGTAACCAATCACTTTACACACACTCGGAAAATACCAACACAGTCAAATAACATCTGTGTTATTCCTGCATTAGGTGAATTGCTTGTTAACTCCAGTGATTGTGTGTGTGTGTGTGTGTGTGTCAGTGTGCGACAGTGTTCAGTACAGACGGTGTTCAGTTCTCATCTCACACTGGCAGTGACGTGATGCCCTTAACACCAGCGTTCCCCATCTCACCATCCACTCCTTACGGTAACACACACACACACACACACACACACACACACACACACACACACACACACACACACACACACACACACACTCTCTCTCACACTGGCAGTGATGTGATGCCCTTAACACCAGCTTTCCCCATCTCACCATCCACTCCTTACGGTAACACACACACACACACACACACACACACACACACACACACACACACACACACACACACACACACAAACACACACACACTCTCACACTGGCAGTGATGTGATGCCCTTAACACCAGCGTTCCCCATCTCACCATCCACTCCTTACGGTAACACACACACACACACACACACACACACACACACACACACACACACACACACACTCTCACACTGGCAGTGATGTGATGCCCTTAACACCAGCTTTCCCCATCTCACCATCCACTCCTTACGGTAACACACACACACACACACACACACACACACACACACACACACACACACATACACACACATACTCTCACACTGGCAGTGATGTGATGCCCTTAACACCAGCGTTCCCCATCTCACCATCCACTCCTTACGGTAACACACACACACACACACACACACACACACACTGCTGCACTGATGTGTGACTGATCTGCTGTTGTGTGTGTTGATCCAGGGAAGAGTGTGACGATGAACTATCCTCCATTCAGACAGACTCTGTCTCCTTCATTCGGATCCTATAGAGCTGAACATGGTAAGTCACACACACTCCATACACTCATACACTCACTGTTCACCCCCATAGAGACAAATACATTATACTTTGAACAAATATATAATACTTTGTACTGGTTAATGATATTATAGGTCCCCCTGTAAAGGTATGTGTAGAGTAGTGAACTACACTTGTGACTCATTGTGTACCTGACACACACTGTGAGGAGGGAAGGCTGAAGGGCGGAGATGCACCAGTGTTTTACTCACTGTTAAAGGTAGGGTAGGTAATCCTGTTTAGAAACACTTTTTTTTATACTGGGTGAAATGGTCCTTCCATCCTGATAGTAGTCAATACATTATGTGTTTAGAAAAAGGAATGAAAACAATCAGACCTCTGTAGCAGCTGCAGGACAGTAAAAACTCTGACCAATCACTGCCATTCGGTGCGAATGTAAAGAACCAATCAGATGCCTTCGTGTCTCGTGCCCGAGCCCCACTGCGCGCGCTGCCCTGCGTGCACTCATCACATGTCACCGTTCCCGGAAATATTCAGCTCAAAGCACCTGCATATGCAGTCAGCGAAGGCAAACAAGGCAAAAACTACTTCCTCGGACCCTGCCCGCACTCTTGAACGACCTCCTCTGCTTCGCCCTCGACCCCGGACCTGTCCTCGAACCGACGATGCGGTACTTGTCTCCGGACTCGGAGTGTACGTTAGTCTTCATTAGAGTCAACAATGTTTTCATCATGGAAACTCTTACATGCAAAACACCGTATATGTTATGAATCTTACACGAAATTCACCTTCATCACAGTGTAACTGATGGTAATGGAAAAACGTGTATCAATGCAACCTGGTTTTAGTTTTGCCTTATAAATATAGCTCGTTACCGAATGAAACTTTACCATTATCGATATGCTAGCTTGATAGTGAGTACTAAAATAAATCTTATTTGTTTATATTCATAGTGATAAAGTTAGGTATTTTATTACATGTGATTCTGCCATGATGTCACTGTATGCACTGCGCTCCTTCCTCTCCACTCGTCTCAGGTAATAAATGCGTCTTCCAGCTGAGCCTGAGCGTTTGGCGTCGCGCGTTCATGTGTTTTGGGGGCGTGGCTTTGGAAGGAGCTCAGAAGGGAGGGGGTGGGAGTGAATGGAAATAATGAGCTGTGTTTATTGCAGATTAAAAGGTCTACAGTCACTCGATTTTTATATTTTCCTTTTCAGAGTACTTACATTTTAATTATGTATTGGTATATAAAGACAGTTTAAACAAATTTGGAATGTTTTTTTTTTTAGAAAAATCCTACCTACCCTGCCTTTAAATGTTTCTAGAGTGAGCCATGATTGAATTAACGCTTTTTAACTTTTTTGAACCGGAGGAAGTACCTTGGAACTTTTTTCTTTAAATGCATTTATTAATATTAATTCATGTTAATCTGAATATTTACTGATACATTATTAAAATCAAAGTCGTATCTGTTAATATTATTTAATGGATCTGAACTAACATGAACTAACAATGAACAGTTGCATTTTTATTACCTAATGTTAACACATTATTTAAATACTGTAAAAAAATGTATTGCTCGTTATTAATATTAGTAAATGCATTAATTCATGTTACAGCCAGTTTAAACAAGCTTTCAAACACAAGCCAACATATAGCTCTGCCCCACCCTCACCTCATTGGTCAGGCTGCCAACATATAGCCCCGCCCACCCTCACCTCATTGATCGAGCTGCCAACAGATGGCTCCACCACACCTTCACCTCATTGGTCAGGCTGCCAACATATAGCCCCGCCCACTCTCACCTCATTGATCGAGCTGCCAACAGATGGCTCCGCCACACCTTCACCTCATTGGTCAGGCTGCCAACATATAGCTCCGCCCCACCCTCACCTCATTGGTCAGGCTGCCAACAGATGGCTCTGCCCCACCCTCACCTCATTGGTCGGGCTGCCAACAGATAGCTCGCCCCAACCTCACCTCATTGGTCGGGCTGCCAACAGCTAGCTCCGCCCCACCCTCACCTCATTGGTCGGGCTGCCAACAGATAGCTCCGCCCACCCTCACCTTATTGGTCGGGCTGCCAACAGATGGCTCCGGGTTGATGGATTGAACAGATTGGTCGAGCTGATGGATTGAACAGATTGGTCGGGTCGATGGATTGAACAGATTGGTCGGGTCGATGGATTGAACAGATTGGTCGGGTCGATGGTGACACTCAAACAGATGAATGTGTGCATGGAGTGATGTTGCGTGTACAGCTGTGATTCCACTATTGACACACTTCACATTTCATTGTTTTATATGTAAGCAGTGCACATGTTTTCTTTCAGACACGAGAGAGACTGCAGGGTTTATGGGACACACAGCGTCAGATGAAGCTTCACAGCACAGAGCGTACGTCCAGCCTGCCATCGGGGACATCATGTCCTTCTCCGACAGCTACAGGTACAGTCATCATCATCATCATCTTCATCATCATCATTCACGCGCTATCAACCGTCTGTTTATTGTGTGTTTGTCTAAAGATAAAGCTGAGAATAAGATGTTGAGCAAACTGAAGCAGTGTGTCTTCATGTCCGTTACAGTACAGCTGTATTGTAGCCGCAGTATTATTCATTATTTATTCTTTCTGACAAACAGCAAAAGAGAATGTGAATTACAGTGCGTACAGTGTTTATTATACGAGGGTAGAATCCGCAGCTCAGGACTCACTACTCACGAGTACTTAAATAAACTGCTCTTTTACTCTTACTCTAGTTGTTTTTGGGACAAGTTCTTTTACTCACACTACATATTTTGGAAAGTAATGGTACTTTTACTTGAGGATATTTTTTTCAGTACTCTTTACACCCCTGTGAGCCTAATGAATTTAGAACAATATAATGATGTGCACAAAAAAAATCATTTATATTAAACACTGCGATATTCCATAAAATAAACAAGAACAGTCCATTTTGATTTCATGTGGACTTTAAATGATTGAGGATCCTTCAGTTCCGCAGAAAACCCTGAAGAAACTGGAGGATTTGTTGGCTTTTAGGTCAGAGTTGCGCTCCATCCAGGTTGTGTTTAGATTTATCAAATGCTCTCATAAGTTTTATGTTTGTAATGCATTTTTGTAAAGTCATAATTTTCGTTATGACTAATGGCATTTCTTTTTTTGTCAAAGGTTAAGATTTAAGATGTGTTTTTTTGGTGAATTGTATTAAAATGACCACTTATTTTAATTGAGCCATCATAATAATTCCATGACATTAATCGAGCTTTTACTGCCTGAAGAGCCGATTGCAGCTCTGAATGATTTTAAAGGTGACATATCTATGGTGTGCCCAGAATGTGTGTGTGACATTTCAGCTCAAAATACACCCAGATCGTTTATTAGATCTTGTCAAATTTGCCCCTTTTTGGGTGTGAGCAAAAACGCGCCGTTTTTGTGTGTGTCCCTTTAAATGCAAATGAGCTTTAGCTCCGCCTTCGTTCAGAAGAGGGCGGAGTCTTTACACGAGCTTCAGAAACTCTGGCAATAACAGAACAGGCCAATCTCCCTCATCCAGAATCCCAGAATAACCAGGAGCGAGTGCAGCCTTACGGAGAGACTCAGGAAGAGCTTCTGAATGTTAGTGGAGACATTTCTGTAGTTGTTGTGGAGTTACACTGATCATCTCATCATCATGTTTAACTTCTCCACAAGTGTCCACAGTTCCTGAGGTGTTTATAAGACAGCGGTGACATGTTCTGGTCAATAGTGTTCAGTGCTCGTCTGTGCTCAACCACAGAACAGTTTCAGGCTTTGCTGGATCTTTATCATTGCGTTAGAACTGGTCTCTGTTGTCGCTTGTGGAACCAAATGTCGGCTGGTGTGTGTAAACGTGCAGATTAAGGGCCGGTAATATTATAATAAGATCCTCTTCATACGTCAGAAGGAGAGCGAAATCTGATCGGCTTATTTTTTGCCATGCTTGCAGAGAAAGGCTCACCAGAACAAAGTTACTGGGTTTCACTTCTGGGTTGTTAGAAGCACTGGGTTCCCGATTATAGCACTTAAAAATGGAAAAAGTCAGATTTTCACGATATGTCCACTTTAGAGGTGAAAACTACGACGAGGTAACAGAATAGCCCCAGCAGTGCTAGTTTTATAGTTAACAATAGTGTGTGTTGTGGTTGATGCAGGTCTCCACAGTCCATCTCTGCTCATCCCTCGGACTCCGTGAGCTTCGCCCCAGTGTCTTCTGTCCCGTCTCAACACTCTCTCCCTGTGCCGAACGCCCACAGCTCTCCTCTCAGCGGGCCGAGAGCCAAAGCCCTGCAGCAGATGTTCAGCCTGGGCCCGGCGCTGGAGGGACTCGACTGCCAGCCGCCGCCTCAGAGCCTCGCGGGGTTCGACGGAGAGACCTCGCAGGGGTCAGCGTCTACATCTCCCAGCGGCTGCTCCAGTCCTCACAGCAGGAGCTCGCTCAGTATCCCGTTTCCCAGCGTGCTGCCGGAGCTGGCGAGCGGCTCGTCCCCGACTGCTCCGGACCCCCGCGCAGAGGCTGCAGAGGTGCTCTCCAGCAAGCAGCTGACCGTGAACTTCGTCCAGGACACCTCCAAATACTGGTACAAGCCAGACATTGCACGAGACCAAGGTACGAGCGAACCCCGTGACCTCTGGCTTGTGTTTCTGACTCTCATCTGACCTCTGGCTTCTGTTTCTGACTCTCATCTGACCTCTGGCTTGTGTTTCTGACTCTCATCTGACCTCTGGCTTGTGTTTCTGACTCTCATCTAACACTGGCTTGTGATTGACAGCTATAGCGTTGCTGAAGGACACAGAGCCCGGCTCCTTCATCGTTCGGGACAGTCACTCGTTCCGCGGCGCGTACGGGCTGGCCATGAAAGTGTCCACAGCGCCTCCATCTGCACTGCAGCAGGGCAAGAGAGGTGAGCAGAGAAACATCACACACACACACACACACACACACACACACACACACATCTCCAGAGAGACCCAGCGTTTCCTTGTGCGTCGTTACCTGCTCATGCTGAATATATCAATCTGCTAGTCTTGACTGATCTGTGCCGTTTCCATAATATACAACAGTTAAAGTGTAATATACACTCACCTAAAGGATTATTAGGAACACCATACTAATACTGTGTTTGACCCCCTTTCGCCTTCAGAACTGCCTTAATTCTACGTGCCATTGATTCAACAAGGTGCTGAAAGCATTCTTTAGAAATGTTGGCCCATATTGATAGGATAGCATCTTGCAGTTGATGGAGATTTGTGGGATGCACATCCAGGGCACGAAGCTCCCGTTCCACCACATCCCAAAGATGCTCTATTGGGTTGAGATCTGGTGACTGTGGGGGCCATTTTAGTACAGTGAACTCATTGTCATGTTCAAGAAACCAGTTTGAAATGATTCGAGCTTTGTGACATGGTGCATTATCCTGCTGGAAGTAGCCATCAGAGGATGGGTACATGGTGGTCATAAAGGGATGGACATGGTCAGAAGCAATGCTCAGGTAGGCCGTGGCATTTAAACGATGCCCAATTGGCACTAAGGGGCCTAAAGTGTGCCAAGAAAACATCCCCCACACCATTACACCACCACCACCAGCCTGCACAGTGGTAACAAGGCATGATGGATCCATGTTCTCATTCTGTTTACGCCAAATTCTGACTCTACCATCTGAATGTCTCAACAGAAATCGAAACTCATCAGACCAGGCAACATTTTTCCAGTCTTCAACTGTCCAATTTTGGTGAGCTTGTGCAAATTGTAGCCTCTTTTTCCTATTTGTAGTGGAGATGAGTGGTACCCGGTGGGGTCTTCTGCTGTTGTAGCCCATCCGCCTCAAGGTTGTGCGTGTTGTGGCTTCACAAATGCTTTGCTGCATACCTCGGTTGTAACGAGTGGTTATTTCAGTCAAAGTTGCTCTTCTATCAGCTTGAATCAGTCTGCCCATTCTCCTCTGACCTCTAGCATCAACAAGGCATTTTCGCCCACAGGACTGCCGCATACTGGATGTTTTTCCCTTTTCACACCATTCTTTGTAAACCCTAGAAATGGTTGTGCGTGAAAATCCCAGTAACTGAGCAGATTGTGAAATACTCAGACCGGCCTGTCTGGCACCAACAACCATGCCACGCTCAAAACTACTTAAATCACCTTTCTTTCCCATTCTGACATTCAGTTTGGAGTTCAGGAGATTGTCTTGACCAGGACCACACCCCTAAATGCATTGAAGCAACTGCCATGTGATTGGTTGATTAGATCAGTGGTTCTCAATTCCAGTCCTCGTGACCCACTGCTCTGCACATTTTGTATGTCTCCCTTATTTAACACACCTGAACCAGATCATCAGCTCATTAGGAGAGACTCCATGAACTGAACTGAGTGTGTCAGATAAGAGAGACATACAAAATGTGCAGAGCAGTGGGTCACGAGGACTGGAATTGGGAACCACTGGATTAGATAATTGCATTAATGAGAAATTGAACAGGTGTTCCTAATAATCCTTTAGGTGAGTGTACATTAAAGGCCAAAAGTGATGTCCGGAGGGGATGTTTGTTTTTAATGACCCTACAACTTCAATTAAACCATCAAAATATGAGGAAAATACTTATTATGTTTTAACTATTTTAAATATGAGGGAAGAACAAAACACTAAACTTGGTTAAGGTATTTATCTGACAAAATTATTTAGCTAAAATCACAAACTACAGCTACAGTTTTTATTTTACTATGCAAAAAAACTGGTACGTTCATAATTTCTGGCCAAAAGATATGTTGCACAATTTGGCAAGTTTTATTACATTATCACAAAGAAAACAATCGACTCCAAGTACAACTATGCAATAATGTGCTTACAAAATCAAAAAAATAAAAATATTTGAATAAATTGTGAAGATGTCAATATTCCTTAGCCCGCCGTCACTCTGGGTCATACTGATGTGTGTGATGTTTCAGGAGCCGACCCGTCCAGCGAGCTGGTGCGGCACTTCCTCATCGAGTGCACCCCAAGGGGCGTTCGGCTCAAGGGGTGCCCCAATGAACCCTACTTCGGTGAGTCTACCAAACCTGCCACAGATGGGCATATTCACATATACACGAGTACTGCTCACATCAGCTGTGTGTGTGTGTGTGTGTGTGTGTGTGTGTGTGTGTGCTACTCTTCAGGCAGTCTGACGGCTCTGGTCTGTCAGCACTCCATCACTCCTCTGGCTCTTCCATGCCAACTCATCATACCTGACAGAGGTACAGCAGGACAACTTTATTTATATTTTATTCAATTTGAACTAAATTTGACTTTGTTAGACACCAGGGGCCACTCTTGGGAGCCCTCAAACACCTCTGACGAAACTCAGAAAAGGCCAATGAAGTTGGCGAAGTGGAATTTGCATGCCTGGACACTCCCCGGATATCCTGAATACGTCAGAGGTGTTTGGGGCTCCAAAGACCGAGAGGGAAACAAAGCTTTCAGAACATTGAACCAATTGTTTCACAAAGGAATTCCCAGTTTGGGAAAGCATTGAAACTCCACAGGCTGGTGACCTCTGCTGGTCAGAACAGTGTAAATGCAGCTCAGAAACACATTTAACACCTCTTACAAACCAATGGAAAATAGTTAGTTGACAGTGCAATCTACTAAACGCAATTAACAAAATCATCTTATACCATAAAATATAAAGTGCCTGTATAATGTTCTTTTATTAAAATGTAGGGCTTCTTTTGTTTGTTTTGTGGAGAGCTTGATTAAGCAGCCCAATAAGAGAGTAATAACTACAACTCTTCCATGAGTGATGTCAAGTCAAGTCTTCATTTATATAGCGCTTTTAACAATGTAGATTGTCTCAAAGCAGCTTTACAGAGATAAATGTATAGTTTAACGTAAGATTGTTTGGCTTTATAGCTGTTCTTTAAAGCTGTGATGAGTGAAATGATCCAAGATCAGGTCAAAATCACATATTGACAGTGGTTCATTGGTTCACAGAGATCATCGCCCCTTAGTGGCGAACCAAGCCTTGTTCACTGCAATCACATGACTTTGGCAGTTTTATACACTGGTTTCAAACAAATGATTCGCAAAGGTTTCGAAGCTTCACAAAGCCCCCATCGCCGCTCTAGGTTAATGGATGTTTGATCACATGAGTGTTGTCTCTCTTCAGATCCTCTAGAGGAGGCTGCTAGTGCATCTTCACAGTCCATTACCAATTCTGCAGCTGAACTCTTGAAACAAGGAGCAGGTGAGTCCAAAACACGATATTCAGGACAATGACTGAGCGATAACCACATGGATCAGCGACGAGTCCTCATGACTGCTGAAGTCTCAGATCGCGTGTGTGATGTGTGTGTTCTCCAGCCTGTAACGTGTGGTTCCTGGGCTCGGTGGAGATGGAGTCTCTGACGGGTTATCAGGCGGTGCAGAAGGCCACCAGCGAGATCCTGAACACGCACTCGCTCCCGGCCTCCACCGTAGTGCACTTCAAAGTGTCCTCGCAGGGAATCACGCTCACTGACAACCGGAGAAAGTAACTCACTCTTACCTTACCTTACCTTACAGCAAACATTACCTTGCATCCATGCCTGTTACTCAAAGAGATTTGCTTTCGAGCTGCAGTCAAACCAGTTTATTCAGACACCTTCAACATTTCTCACATTATCACAGTTTATTCGCTGTAGTTTAGAAAATGGTGATGACAAGATCTCAGTTGATATTTGACTGGTTTTGTCCATCCTTCTGTTAGACACACATGAATTATGTTGAATATCTGTCAGCTGTTAAATTTAACTACACAATTAGATAATACCAGTTTAGCTCAACCAATCACCAAGCAATGCTTCATTGTGTTCAGTCTGTGTGTAAAAAGAGCATTAGCAATTAAAGAGAAAACACACTTCAGCAAAACATGATCAGCTCAAAGTGTCCCAATCATTTTTGCTCCTAAATTTTAATAAATGTCACTGGTAGTCACTGTATGAAGAAGTTTTGGGTATAATATGTCACAGTTTACTTTATTTTGCTCTCCTCACTCCTGTACATAAATGAACTATAGTGTCCTGCACACACTAGTAAAAAATGATATCTGGTGTCTGAATAATGTTTGGTTTGACGATATACCTTTTTCCAATTCATGCATTCCCTGGGAAACGAACCCATGACCTTGGTGCTGCATTTATGAGGAGTTTCTGGGAGTTTCTCCCTCATTTCTGCTTCAAGCTCTTGATAAATTGTGGCATTTCTTTGTTGTTTAGAATCCAATATTCTGTAATACTTTTGTCTTTTATGAGTTTAATGAAGAACTCTGTCTCGTCTTCTGTCCAAACACACCGCTCCATCTACGTCATGTGACCTGCAAACACACCGCTCCATCTACGTCATGTGACCTGCAAACACACCGCTCCATCTACGTCATGTGACCTGCAAACACACCGCTCCATCTACGTCATGTGACCTGCAAACACACCGCTCTACGTCATGTGACCTGCAAACACACCGCTCTACGTCATGTGACCTGCAAACACACCGCTCCATAGATATCATATAAAGGCTAGATGTCTCGTCCGCGCTGCTGGCCAATGGAGCTCGACATCCGCACACGGCGGCCATCTTAAGACAGGGTGCTCGCTCACTCATAACATGGTGCATGTACTTTTAAATAACCATAACTTGCTCAATTTTCTACCGATTTTCAAACGGTTTGGTTTGTTATAAACGTCAGAGATGTAGCTATTATACTGCATACATATGAATAATTATGTTCAAAATGTTTAAGCATTCAGAATTATAGCCACGTTAATAACGTTTGTAAGAAACCAAACCGTTTGTAAATCCGTCCAGATTTCAGCGAGATAAGAGGATTTGTGTGCGTGCTGCTCACTCACCTTAATTCACAGAGCCCTGTCCTAAGATGGCCGCCGGTGATGCCGGAAGTGACTCCGCCTTAAGACATCTAGCCTTTATATGATATCTATGCACCGCTCCATCTACGTCATGTGACCTGTGAACACACCGCTCCATCTACGTCATGTGACCTGCAAACACACCGCTCCATCTACGTCATGTGACCTGTGAACACACCGCTCCATCTACGTCATGTGACCTGCAAACACACCGCTCCATTTACGTCATGTGACCTGCAAACACACCGCTCCATCTACGTCATGTGACCTGCAAACACACCGCTCTACGTCATGTGACCTGCAAACACACCGCTCCATCTACGTCATGTGACCTGCAAACACACCGCTCCATTTACGTCATGTGACCTGCAAACACACCGCTCCATTTACGTCATGTGACCTGCAAACACACCGCTCCATCTACGTCATGTGACCTGCAAACACACCGCTCTACGTCATGTGACCTGCAAACACACCGCTCCATCTACGTCATGTGACCTGCAAACACACCGCTCCATCTACGTCATGTGACCTGCAAACACACCGCTCCATCTACGTCATGTGACCTGCAAACACACCGCTCCATCTACGTCATGTGACCTGCAAACACACCGCTCTACGTCATGTGACCTGCAAACACACCGCTCCATTTACGTCATGTGACCTGCAAACACACCGCTCCATCTACGTCATGTGACCTGCAAACACACCGCTCTACGTCATGTGACCTGCAAACACACCGCTCCATCTACGTCATGTGACCTGCGAACACACCGCTCCATTTACGTCATGTGACCTGCAAACACACCGCTCCATCTACGTCATGTGACCTGCAAACACACCGCTCTACGTCATGTGACCTGCAAACACACCGCTCCATCTACGTCATGTGACCTGCAAACACACCGCTCCATCTACGTCATGTGACCTGCAAACACACCGCTCTACGTCATGTGACCTGCAAACACACCGCTCCATCTACGTCATGTGACCTGCGAACACACCGCTCCATTTACGTCATGTGACCTGCAAACACACCGCTCCATCTACGTCATGTGACCTGCAAACACACCGCTCTACGTCATGTGACCTGCAAACACACCGCTCCATCTACGTCATGTGACCTGCAAACACACCGCTCTACGTCATGTGACCTGCAAACACACCGCTCCATCTACGTCATGTGACCTGCAAACACACCGCTCCATCTACGTCATGTGACCTGCGAACACACCGCTCCATCTACGTCATGTGACCTGCGAACACACCGCTCCATCTACGTCATGTGACCTGCAAACACACCGCTCCATCTACGTCATGTGACCTGCAAACACACCGCTCCATCTACGTCATGTGACCTGCAAACACACCGCTCCATCTACGTCATGTGACCTGCGAACACACCGCTCCATCTACGTCATGTGACCTGCAAACACACCGCTCCATCTACGTCATGTGACCTGCGAACACACCGCTCCATCTACGTCATGTGACCTGCGAACACACCGCTCCATCTACGTCATGTGACCTGCAAACACACCGCTCTACGTCATGTGACCTGCAAACACACCGCTCCATCTACGTCATGTGACCTGCAAACACACCGCTCCATCTACGTCATGTGACCTGCGAACACACCGCTCCATCTACGTCATGTGACCTGCAAACACACCGCTCTACGTCATGTGACCTGCAAACACACCGCTCCATCTACGTCATGTGACCTGCAAACACACCGCTCCATCTACGTCATGTGACCTGCAAACACACCGCTCCATCTACGTCATGTGACCTGTGAACGCACAACATCTGTTTCCATTGCAGTTTTGCGAAATATTGCTTTATCGAATTGCCTGCAACACCACCTCATGCGAGCGTAACATTGTTTTGGGCGATTTATGTGAGTTTTTGCTAAATTGACGTGTTTCCAGTAGGTGTATTTTAAATTTAAATGTGCACAATTTAAAGGGTAATGGAAACGCGGCTACTGTCACCAAACACAGACATTTAGATGCACAGTTCCTGAAGTCGCTCTGGTTTGCGAGGGCTTCAGCGCTTGTGAGTAATATAGATTTACATTACATTTATGCATTTGGCAGATGCTTTCATCCAAAGCGACTTGCATTGCATTTCAAGATAGACGTTTACATTCCTACCAGTTCTTGCTTTCCCTGGGAATCGAACCCATGACCTTGGCGTTGCAAGCACCAGCGCTCTACTGTTTGAGCTCCAGGAACAGATTGATATTCATGGAGCTGATGAACCCTGTTGTCTTTCTAGACTGTTCTTCAGAAGACACTATGCTGTCGGCACAGTCATATTCTGTGCTCTGGACCCTCAGGACCGGAAGTGAGTCCCTTCTGCACTTTCATGTACTTCATCTTGAGTTTCTATAGGCGTTTTCACTGTTTCTCCATGTTCATTCACAGGTGGAGACGAGACGGCTGCAGCTCAGCGAAGTGAGTACGACTGTGTTTCAGGTGTAGCCCAGAACGGGTCAGTTCTCCTTCATCATGTTAACAGGAGTAACAGCTCTCCCCCCCCGGCAGGGTCTTTGGGTTCGTGGCCCGGAAAGCGGGCAGTAGCATGGAGAACGAGTGTCACGTGTTCGCGGAGCACGACCCCGAGCAGCCCGCCAGCGCCATCGTCAACTTCGTCTCCAGGGTCATGATTGGCTCACAGAAGGTGTGATGTCATGAAGAGGGCGTGGCCTGTCGAGACTAGTGCTGATCAACAGATTTCCTCCAATGAGCTGAAAGACGTGGGACCGTTTTTGATCACATGACAAATGAAACATGTACATTGTTCTGTATATTTTTGTATTGAAAGTGTATGTATCGTGGACACAGACAGGAATTATTCTTACTGAAAATAAATCTCAATGCGTGTACGAGCTTTTTAAAACTATTTTTTAGTTTTCTGTGATTTAATGTATTCTACTACTGATGACATAAACCAAAAACGTCTTTATAAGGTCATTGCTTTTTAGATGTCTATATATTTAGTATTTTATCATATTTTTTACTCGTAAATCTCCATTTGCCAAGTTTTCTAGAGAAAAAAAAAAATCTGAACTGTTTATATTTCATATATAAAAGAAATGTTATGCATATAAAATGTTTTAAAATGTCTCTAGTTTCTCAGTGTAATGTCCTCAGTGCTGGCAGAGTCAGTCCTCACATCTTCTGCTCTAAGACATGTGTGTATCTTATCTTTTCTTCTTATATAAACTGATAGCAGTATTTGTGAAGGAGAGGCGGCGGTTATGTGATGTACAGCAATATCTATATTAAGTTTGTTGAGATTTGGGCTTGGCTTTATGACTTGTATTCTTCTGTGGATTAATGGATTGTTAATAACAGAACTGAGCCAGTGAGCGGCTGTCACATGTAAAGCCTGTTTCAGTCTGTTATAATATACATGTGCTGACTACATGTGCACACTACAGTGAGACACACACTACTTTTAAGGGCTCTGATTATTTATACTTGATCTTGTTGAAGTCACTGGTGATTTTCACAACCACACACACACTCAATCTCAGCATTCGGAACAGAAATAAATGGAAGATTTGTGCTGTGTTTTCAGTACTGAATGTCTGTTCATGTACTTCATCTGTGTCCTTCCATGGCAATCCTTTTACAATGTGGTCAATTCTATGTGTTAGACAATTCTATGTATTATTGTCTCCAAAGTCAGCATTAAGGGAGGACACGGAGCCTTTGCAATCCGTCCGCTCGGTTTATAAACCGTACTCACAAATTCTCAAACGGTTCCCTCGGTTTAACAAATCGTGCCCACGAGCTTCTAATCCGCGCTCTCAGACTTGAAAACCGTGCCTTCAGTTTTTGCAGTCTGTACAAATTCATAAACCGTGCCCACGCTTTCACAATCCGTTCCCACGGGTTTGTAAACTGTACTCACGGATTTGTGGCTCGCCCTCTTGTTAGAAGAACACCAGGAGGTACGTTGTTAACGAATCTTATTGTATATTGTTTTATTGTGTATTAAGTGGAATACATCAACTTGTCTTGACTGCGTCTGCATGCTTAAAGTGATTCTCAGTTGTAGCGGGTATGGGGTGGAATATATACGATTTAATACGACACGCATCAAAATCTTTTGTTTATTTGTGATAATCTGTATTATGACTGATATTTGACGAATTGCTTTGTTCCCTTTTTGTAAGTTTTGGACAAAAGTGTCTTCTAAATATGTAGCCTGAAATGTAATAATAATAATTATTTATTGTTTATAACTATTAATGAGTTCACTTAAGACAGTAATAGGTTTATCATAAAATAATTTATGAATGCTTTATTTTTAAGCAAAAATTATGCAAAAAAATGTTATCCAAAACTGTAAAAGGTTATAGCCTATAAAAATAAAGCATTGATAAATTATTTTATGACAAATATATTACTGTATTAGTAAGTGAACTCATTTATAGTTAAACACAAATAATAATAATTATTATTATTATTATTACATTAGGCTACATATTTAGAAGACGCTTTTGTCCAAAACGTACAAAAAAGGAACAAAGCAATTCGTCAAATATCAGTCATAGACAATAATACTAAAGTGCTAAGATTATCACAAATAAACAAAAGATTTTGATGCACGTTGTATTAAATCGTATATTCCACCCCATACCCGCTACAACTGAGAATCACTTTAAGCATGCAGACGCAGTCAAGACAAGTTGATGTATTCCACTTAATACACAATAAAACAATATACAATAAGATTCGTTAACAACGTACCTCCTGGTGTTCTTCTAACATAAAGGCGAGCCACAAATCCGTGAGTACAGGTTACAAACCCGTGGGAACGGATTGCGAAAGCGTGGGCACGGTTTTCAAGTCTGAGAGCGCGGATTAGAAACTCGTGGGCACGATTTGTTAAATTGAATCAGTTTGAGAATTTGTGAGTACTGTTTATAAACTGAGCGGACGGATTGCAAAACCGTTGCCACGGATTTTTTTTTTTTTTTTTTCCATAGGTGACTTCCCAGGCTCCGTATTAATCTGAGGATTTATGTGGCTGAAATCGTTAAAAAAATGTGTTCGTAAAAAAGAATCTGTTCGATCTGATAACATGCCTTCAGTGCAGTTGACTGTTAAACAAACAGCGTTGTCGTTCATTGATCAGAGAGCTGTCCATTGTCAGTTGTTATTGAAACTCATCATTGCCTGGAACACACAGAAGATGGCATTTACTGCAGAGGCGTGTGTGGGTTAGGGCAGGCGGACGGGATTTTGGGGAAGGGGGGGCTCGGCTGTCCTTACCTACTCTAAGGGGAGGCTCACATTCACCCAATTTGAAAACCCCTGGTTTAGGCTATTTTAAGTCCTATTCATCTTTTTTTTTTAAATTTTTTTTTTTTAACTAACTAAATTTGTAAAATAATGATTTAATTCATATAATGAAACAAGTTTAAAGTGGTTACGGGAACTTTAACATTATTTCTGCTATACGAGACACACCTGACGGGCTTTTGTGCTGCTAATCGCCAGAAGAACTGCTTGCTAGCGTGTTGAGTAAACCATTGATAATCTAACATATAATATCATGTTTATAAGCCGTTCTACACATATAATACCAAAGTGATGTTTATTTATAATGACTCTATAACCGTGAGTTGGCTGGCAGTGCTAGCGTTAGCTCTAGCCTTAATTAAACACAGCTAATCAATGTCTCCAGGATCACCAAAAGCTTCCAGGTGTTCTGGAGCAACACTGCTGGAACTAACCAGTGTGAAGGCTTCATTAACCCATTCATAAACGATTATTATTGCTTCGCCTGTAGCCAGAATATGACATGCTTTTTTTCCACCACAGAAGCAATCTATTAATCGACAGTAATGATCATTATTACAATATCAGGAGCAATAATCAACAATAATGATTTGGTGACAATATTGGAGCTTCACTCTCTAATGATTTGTTGTAGTTTTTTATTTGCATCATGCATTCTTTATGTAAATACATGTACAGAACAGCATTAAATAGTCTGTAAATAAGCATCAATTCCATGTCAGATGCAACTTCTGTTCCACCTTTGCAGTGTAAAGATGGCTTTTGTTGATGTTGATAGAAACTGGATTGGTAACAGTGTATTGTATTGTGAAAATGTTTTTATTTTAATTTTTTTTAATGAAATGCAAGCACTGCGAGTGCATCTGATGGAGAGATTGAAGAGTTCATCAATCGCTTCGGACAGAGAACGGGAAGAAGAGCAGGACCAGACTTACCGTTCCTGTTCTCAGTCTGGGGAAGCACATGTAATGGGGAACTCATGGGTGGGGGTCACTGATCTATATAATGACTGGATGGCTCATGACGTTCTGAACTGCCATCAGGCAGTGAAGCCACCGGAAGTGTTCGAGCGGCCATCTTACGATTCCCTCCCAGCAGAGGCTCCAGCGGCCGCTATACAGAGATTGGTAGCTCCGACGGCACTTTAAAGATGACCTGCTGTGCAGCATACAAGTGTAAAATGACGTTCACTGAAGGATGTAGAAAAACTGCCCACAGGTTGTAATTCAAGCCCTATAAGTAGTAATTCATATGCACAATTGTCGCTATTCCGTGTTGTTTTCACCGAAGCAAGAGTAATGCTTCTTCAAAAAAACAAGAAAAAAAAACACAAAACAACAACAAACAGTCAACAGTAGCCTATAAGAAACTTCAGAGCAGCAATAAATCACAATTAAGTGTCCAATAGCGACACCATTTGACAGCTTCAAAAGAGCTTTGTGCAGAGTCCGTTTACCGTTACATTAACCCATACAATTTGTATTATGCACTTCCTGAACATGCACAAAAAACTTTATTTGGACAAACTACTGTTCTATAAAACACAATCGGTCTTCCGACCTTTAACTATCATGTCAATTGATGTTGATAAGCGCGAGGGAGAGAGAGCATACAGCGCTCGTGTTGTTTGAAGGCGGTGAGAGTGAGTGCGCGCGGCCGGGGCTCTATCTCTCTCTCTCTCTCTGCTCGTTCTTATGCGCCCTGTCCCCTGATCTAAATAATTTGTTGTTACGACGACTTATTTGTTCCCTCGTTTTAATAATCGTGGACTTGTTGAACTAATTCCCTCCCTCATTTTGATTTAACGAATTACAACGTGGCCACAATATAGTAAAACGAGGGAACAAATTAGTAAAACGTGCTGAGGTATTATTAATTTGTGGCCACGAAACAATATTCACCTGAATATTCACCAGTGCACAAAAATATAGGTCTTTAGCATTAACTACTTAATTAATAGTATCAAACTGTTTTTCTTACCTGTGAAGATAGCTCTTCAGTGAAGGCCGACTAGTGTTCTCGTACAGCTTTTTATTCCTTTTGCAAAGAAATTGCCGTTTTTTAATAAGCAGGAAAAATGTACGACTTTAAACAAATACCCATTTAAATGCTTAGGATGTTTGCGTTGTAAAAATGTACAGGGAGACTTTAGATTTAAAAACAGTGTCTCGTTAGGCAATGTTTTCTCAGTCAAATCATAAAATTTCCTATTGATTCAATAGAACGCGTGAGCTCACTAGGGAATACACTTTGCCTTACTGAAACCTGGCTTAAACCAAATGATTATTTCGGTTTTAATGAGTCTACTCCACCAGGATATTGTTATAAGCATGAGCCCCGTCTGATTGGTCGTGGCGGCGGTGTTGCAACAATCTACAGAGATATTCTTAATGTTACCCAGAAAACAGGTCACAGGTTTAACTCGTTTGAAGTACTTGTGCTAAATATTACGCTCTTAGATGTAAGAAAGAAATCCCTATTATCTCTAGCCTTGGCTATCGTATATAGACCGCCTGGGCCTTACGCTGATTTCCTAAAAGAGTTTGCAGACTTTCTCTCAGATCTATTGGTCAATGTCGATAAAGCATTAATTGTTGGAGATTTTAACATACACGTAGATAATCAAAATGATGCGTTAGGGGCTGCGTTTACAGATTTATTAAACTCCTTTGGGGTCAAGCAAAACGTCACTGGTCCCACTCATCGTCTTAATCATACACTCGATTTAATTATATCACATGGAACCAATCCAACCGATATAGATATCATACCGCAAAGTGATGAAGTCACTGACCATTACATGGTAACTTGCATATTACGTACTGCTGAAATTTGTCACGTTGCGCCAAGTTATCAACTAGGCAGAACAATCCTTCCAACCACTATAGATAGATTCTCAAATAGCTTACCTGATCTGTCTCAGCTGCTCAGTGAACCCAAACAAACAGATGAACTAGAGGAAATGACTAGCACTATGAGCACCATTTTCTCTAGTACATTAGACATCGTTGCACCAATTAGATTAAAAAAGGTTAGAGAGAAAACTAGCACCATGGTACAACAGTGCTACGCATGTTATCAAGAGAGAAACCCGTAATTTAGAGCGTAAATGGAAACAAACTAATTTAGAGGTCTTTAGACTCGCGTGGAAAGACAGTATGTCACGTTATAAAAAGGCCCTAAAAGCAGCCAGGGCTGAGCACCTCCGCAAACTAATAGAAAATAACCAAAATAATCCAAGGTTTTTATTTAACACCGTGGCTAGACTAACAAATAAACAGACGTCACCCGAACAAAATATTCCGTTACAGTGAAGTAGTAATGATTTTATGAATTTCTTCACTGAGAAAATAGAAAGCATCAGAAACACAATTGTAAATGTACAATCTTTAATGGTGTCTAATGATTCAGCCTCAATTATCGCCCCTCAAGAAAAACTACAGCGCTTTACAACTATAGGACAGGAAGAGCTAAATAAACTTATCACTTCATCTAAACCAACAACATGTTAGATCCAATACCCACTAAACTACTGAAAGAAGTGTTGCCTGTAGTGGAAGAGCCTCTTCTCAATATTATTAACTCGTCTTTATCTTTAGGTCATGTTCCAAGAATATTCAAGTTGGCAGTTATAAAACCTCTCATTAAGAAACCACAATTAGATCATAATAACCTAGCAAATTATAGACCCATTTCAAATCTTCCATTTATGTCTAAAATACTAGAAAAAGTTGTGTCCGCTCAATTGTGTTCTTTCTTGCAAGAAAATGATATCTATGAAAAATTTCAGTCAGGATTCAGACCGCACCATAGCACTGAAACTGCGCTCGTTAAAATTACAAATTATTTACTTCTAGCTTCTGACCAAGGCTGTATCTCAATACTAGTTTTACTCGATCTTAGTGCTGCGTTCGACACTGTAGATCACAAAATACTCTTAGATAGACTACAAAACTACACTGGTGTTCAGGGACAGGCATTAAACTGGTTTAGATCGTACTTATCAGACCGTTACTATTTTGTCTGTTTAAATGGGGAAAAATCGAAGATAACGTCAGTAAACTATGGAGTGCCGCAAGGATCTGTGTTAGGCCCTCTGCTATTCTCAATATATATATGCTGCCACTTGGTAATATTATAAGGAAACATGGAATTAATTTCCACTGTTATGCTGATGACACTCAATTATATATTTCATCACGACCAGATGAAAACGCTAAATTATCTAAATTGACAGAGTGGGTTAAAGATATAAAATACTGGATGACGTGTAATTTTCTGCTATTAAATTCAGGTATTACTTATTGGTCCAAAAAAACTGCCCACAAAACCTCTTACAATACAACTTTAATTTAGAAGGATGTCCTGTTACTTTATCCACTACAGTAAAAGACCTGGGTGTTATATTAGACCGCAACTTGTCTTTCGAAAATCATAACTCATATGTTACAAAAACTGCCTTTTTCCACCTTAGAAACATTGCTAAGCTACGTAACATGCTATCAGTTTCTGATGCAGAAAAGTTAGTTCATGCATTCATGACCTCGAGACTAGATTACTGTAATGCTTTATTAGCTGGTTGTCCTGCATCCTCAATAAACAAGCTACAGTTAGTCCAAAATGCAGCTGCTAGAGTTCTTACTAGGTCAAGGAAATATGATCATATAACACAAATTCTATCATCTCTACATTGGTTACCTATTAAGTTCCGTATCAATTACAAAGTATTACTACTGACCTATAAAGCCCTAAATGGTTTAGCTCCAGTGTATTTAACAGATCTTCTATCGCCCTACAATCCATCGCGCTCTTGATCACTAAATTCGAGGCTTCTGGTCATTCCTAGGATATCTAAGTCCACTAAAAAAGGGAGGGCATTTTCACATTTAGCTCCTAAACTCTGGAATGGCCTTCCTGATATTGTTCGAGGCTCAGACTCGCTATCCCAGTTTAAAACTAGATTAAAGACGCATCTCTTTAGCCAAGCATTCACATAATGATTACCTTTTATACTACAGTTAAATCGGATCAAATGCATTAATATTATGAACAGCAGCTATGCTAATTATTTCCCATCTGCTTTTCTGTTGTTATCTCGGGACACTAGTCAGCACCAGTTTGTATCCAGCCTCTCATGGAGACTTCAGATGCCCAAACACCCGTGAAGAGACGACTCGACGCCAGCGATGTTATGCCCTAAATTAATACATGATTAATTAACTTTATTTTTCTATGTACATTTCTGAAATGCACTTTCTGTAAAGCTGCTTTGAAACAATGTGTATTGTGAAAAGCGCTATACAAATAAATTTGATTTGAATTGAATACCAATATGGCGGTGCGGTGGCTTCACTGTTTATGACGTCATGAGCTATTCAGTCATTCTATATAGTTCAGGGGTGGGGGTGCCATGGAAAAAAGACACCCTCATCTTTGTAAATTGACATATTTAGTTGACATGCATCAGTACATGTAGGCTTATAGGTGCTCTAATACCCCTTTTCCACCAAAAAAGAACTGGTTCGGAACTGGTGCTGGTTCAAAGTTGGTTCAACTTGCGAACCTTCTCAGAACCTGTTTGTTTTTCCACTGACTAGAGAGCCCAGCAAACGACGTCGTTACGTCACTGTGTACGTTGCCATATGTCTTTAGCTTTCCCAACTTCAAGCATAACAATTACAATGGCAGACTACATCGTCTTTCTGCAAATGTTTCTCCTGGCTTTGCGATCCTATATTGGGGTCAGAAGACGACGTTTAGAACACATTTGTGCTGCTCGTCTGGATTACTATAGACGGAAGTTACGTTCGAGAAGAAGTTCGACAATAACCCTGCCCCCAGCCACCGACGTAAGCATGACGTGGTAAAGTAACTGTTCTAGTCCAGCAAAGAGTTGGTGCCGCTTTGGAACCAATTTTCCTGGCCGAGAACTGGTTCTTTGGCTGTTGAAACACAAAGAACTGGTTCGCGAGTAGGGACCAACTCCGAACCGGCCCCGCCTTGGTGGAAAAGGGGTATAAGTGATGTTGGGTGACGTCACTTCTTGTTGACGTTCGAAGTATTGTCAAACAAAACGGAGGCTAGCTAGACCCTCCCTCCTCCTCATCCGTGCACTAACCCCCCAAACCCCACAACATTCCAACGAGTTCAGTTTAATGTGGGGAGCCACTTCAGCCGGTTTACAGGAGTGATTAGCATGCTCATCATACATACACACTGTCAGGGATGTTGGTCACGCTTCCAACAGGGAACCCTTTTAACCTTGGAAAGATCACTACTAAGTTCTTTGTGCGTATCTTTTCAATAGCAAAAAAATTACTTTGAATGCACAAAAACTTGTGAACGTTAACTTTATTATTTGGAACCAGTTTACCTGAATTTAAACCCATGCACTGAAAGAGTTCAGGGTTGAAACGAAGCGTGCTCACATTGGAAGCTTTGGACAGTTATTAGTGCTATGTCTCTTTCGAGCGCCTGATGTGCTGAAACTCTTCCCACACAGAGGGCAAGGGTACAGCTTCTCTCCTGTGTGCACTCGTGCATGTGTCTTCAAGTTTCCTGACTTGGAGAAAATCTTCCCACATTGGGAACACTTGTGAGATTTCTCTCCTGACTTGTGAGATTTCTCTCCTGACTTGGGACGTTTTTCTCCTGACTTGTGAGGTTTCTCTCCTGACTTGTGAGATTTCTCTCCTGACTTGTGAGGTTTTTCTCCTGACTTGTGAGGTTTCTCTCCTGACTTGTGAGGTTTCTCTACAACTAAATGTATTCTCCTGTGCTCTTTCAGACAGGTGGCACTAGTGAAGATATTCCCACACTCAGTGCACACGTGAGCGCTCACTCCTGAATGTAATTTCTGGTGTTCTTTCAAATAGTCCAGTCGTGGAAATCTCATTCCACAGAAGGAACACAAAAAAGGCCTCTCATCCGCATGGGATTTCAGGTGCGTCTGCAAGTTTTCTGCCAGACTAAACTGTTCACCACACTGATCACAGTTATAGTGACTTTCTCCAGCATGAGAGAGCATGTGTTTCTTGAGGATCTGTGCCCATCTGAAAGTCTTTCCGCACTGACTGCATGTGTAAGGTTTCTCAGAAGAGTGAATTCTCAGGTGACTCTGAAGTTCTCCTTTACGTTTGACACTCTTTCCACACTCATGGCATGTGAAAGCTCTCTCTCCAGAGTGAACTAGTGCGTGCTTCGAAAGGATTGATTTCTGTGAGAAACTCATTCCACATTGATGGCAGCTATAAGGCCTTTCACGTTCACCAGTGTCGTTATGTTTGTGTGTCTTAAGGCTTTTGTTGGTTTTGAATGTCTTTCCACACTGCTCACATTTGAATGGCTTCTCTCCAGTGTGAACTCTCATGTGAGCCTTAAGGATTCCTCTTTCATTGAAGCTCTTCCCACATTGATGGCATTTGAATGGCTTCTCTCCAGTGTGAACTCTTATGTGAACCTTAAGGTTTCCTTTTTCATTGAAGCTCTTCCCACATTGATGGCATTTGAAAGGCATCTCTCCGGAGTGAATTCTCATGTGAGTGCGAACGTGTCCTTTATGTCTGAAACCCTTTCCACACAGAGGGCATGGGTACGGCTTCTCTCCTGTGTGCACTCGCGCATGTGTCTTCAAGTTTCCTGCCTGGGAGAAACTCTTCCCACATTGGGAACACTTGTAAGGTTTCTCTCCTGACTTGTGAGGTTTCTCTACGACTAAATGTATTCTCCTGTGCTCTTTCAGACAGGTGGCACTAGTGAAGATATTCCCACACTCAGTGCACACGTGAGCGCTCACTCCTGAATGTAATTTCTGGTGTTCTTTCAAATAGTCCAGTCGTGGAAATCTCATTCCACAGAAGGAACACAAGAAAGGCCTCTCATCCGCATGGGTTTTCAGGTGTGTCTGCAAGTTTTCTGCCAGACTAAACTGTTCACCACACCGATCACAGGTATGGTGACTTTCTCCAGCGTGAGAGAGCATGTGTTTCTTGAAGATCTGTGCCCATCTGAAAGTCTTTCCGCACTGACTGCATGTGTAAGGTTTCTCAGAAGAGTGAATTCTCAGGTGACTGTGAAGTTCTCCTTTACGTTTGACACTCTTTCCACACTCATGGCATGTGAAAGCTCTCTCTCCAGAGTGAACTAGTGCATGCTTCGAAAGGTTTGTTTTCTGTGAGAAACTCTTTCCACATTGACTGCAGCTATAAGGCCTTTCACGTTCACCAGTGTCGTTCTGTTTGTGTGTCTTAAGGCTTTTGTTGGTTTTGAATGTCTTTCCACACTGCTCACATTTGAACGGCTTCTCTCCAGTGTGAACTCTCATGTGAGCCTTAAGGTTTCCTCTTTCATTGAAGCCCTTCCCACATTGATGGCATTTGAACGGCTTCTCTCCAGTGTGAACTCTCATGTGAGCCTCAAGGTTTCCTCTTTCATTGAAGCTCTTCCCACATTGATGGCATTTGAAAGGCATCTCTCCGGAGTGAATTCTCATGTGAGTGCAAACTTGTCCTTTATATCTGAAACCCTTTCCACACAGAGGGCATGGGTACGGCTTCTCTCCTGTGTGCACTCGCGCATGTGTCTTCAAGTTTCCTGCCTGGGAGAAACTCTTCCCACATTGGGAACACTTGTGAGGTTTCTCTCCTGACTTGTGAGATTTCTCTCCTGACTTGTGAGGTTTTCCTACGACTACATGTATTCTCCTGTGCTCTTTCAGACAGGTGGCACTAGTGAAGATATTCCCACACTCAGTGCACACGTGAGCGCTCACTCCTGAATGTAATTTCTGGTGTTCTTTCAAATAGTCCAGTCGTGGAAATCTCATTCCACAGAAGGAACACAAGAAAGGCCTCTCATCCGCATGGGTTTTCAGGTGTGTCTGCAAGTTTTCTGCCAGACTAAACTGTTCACCACACTGATCACAGGTATGGTGACTTTCTCCAGCGTGAGAGAGCATGTGTTTCTTGAAGTTCTGTGCCCATCTGAAAGTCTTTCCGCACTGACTGCATGTGTAAGGTTTCTCAGAAGAGTGAATTCTCAGGTGACTCTGAAGTTCTCCTTTACGTTTGACACTCTTTCCACACTCATGGCATGTGAAAGCTCTCTCTCCAGAGTGAACTAGTGCATGCTTCGAAAGGTTTTTTTTCTGTGAGAAACTCATTCCACATTGACTGCAGCTATAAGGCCTTTCACGTTCACCAGTATCATTCTGTTTGTGTGTCTTAAGGCTTTTGTTGGTTTTGAATGTCTTTCCACACTGCTCACATTTGAACGGCTTCTCTCCAGTGTGAACTCTCATGTGAGCCTTAAGGTTTCCTCTTTCATTGAAGCCCTTCCCACATTGATGGCATTTGAAAGGCATCTCTCCGGAGTGAATTCTCATGTGAGTGCGGACGTGTCCTTTATGTCTGAAACCCTTTCCACACAGAGGGCATGGGTACGGCTTCTCTCCAGTGTGAACTCTCATGTGAGCCTTAAGGCGTCCTTTTACTTTGAAACTCTTTCCACATTCTGGGCAGGTGAAAACATCTCCTCCAGGCGTTTCAATCTGTGAGCTATTAGAAGAATGCTCTCCTGTGACAAACTCCTGTTTCTCCACTTCATTCAGCTCTTGACTTTCTTCTTTAACTTCCACCTGTTTCTCCACTTCATTCAGCTCTTGATTTTCTTCTTTAACTTCCACCTGTTTCTCCACTTCATTCAGCTCTTGACTTTCTTCTTCAACTTCCACCTGTTTCTCCACTTCATTCAGCTCTTGACTTTCTTCTTTAACTTCCACCTGTTTCTCCACTTCATTCAGCTCTTGACTTTCATCTTTAACTTCCACCTGTTTCTCCACTTCATTCAGCTCTTGAATTTCTTCTTTAACTTCCACCTGTTTCTCCACTTCATTCAGCTCTTGATTTTCTTCTTTAACTTCCACCTGTTTCTCCACTTCATTCAGCTCTTGACTTTCTTCTTCAACTTCCACCTGTTTCTCCACTTCATTCAGCTCTTGACTTTCTTCTTTAACTTCCACCTGTTTCTCCACTTCATTCAGCTCTTGACTTTCATCTTTAACTTCCACCTGTTTCTCCACTTCATTCAGCTCTTGAATTTCTTCTTTAACTTCCACCTGTTTCTCCACTTCATTCAGCTCTTGACTTTCTTCTTTAACTTCCACCAGGTCTAAAATGAAGATGTACACAAATTAAGTCAAATTAAGCTGCAAATTTAAATGAAAGTGAAAAGAATCAGGAATGGACACTAACCTCTTTGTTCCTCTGTATCTTCATCTTTGTATGCCTCACTCATGTTGTCACTCTCCTCTTTGATAACCTCCATTTCCATGTTTGCAGTTGTATACCCTCAGTATTTGTTTGAACTGGACTTATTTCTTCTGTAATGTGTTTTATGGCACATCCGAGTGGTTTGTTCACTTGTAAAAAGGTGGGAATGTTCCTGTATTTACCGATGAACTTCTATGGCTTCACCGCAGATGTGAATCATAATCGCTGCGTAAATTTGAACTGTTGGAGTAAAGTTAGAAAGACATTATTAGTATTTAGTATGCAGCAAATAATCCAAGCAATACTGCCCATTTCCTACACACTCAATCTAGTCAAGTATATAGAAATAAAATAATGACAAATGTATTTGAAACAAAAAAGCTTGTTGAGTTGAAAAAAATATGCATTGCATTAACCATGGTTGGATTTTAATGCATTGTATTTTTAGAGCTTGCATATTTATTGGCTGAAATTCAACATGGTTGTATATTTAAGCTGTGAATAATTCCATTAAAAAAATTCACAGACATTTTCATTATTCAAAATTCAGTAATCCATATTCACCGTTCAGATTTCACTTCCAAAATATTTGGTCTGTTTATTTTTTTATACACTGTTTATATTTTTAAATACTGTTTATACACCCTATTATATTTGACAGGCAATTTCATTTTATTTCTCTTTACAAATTCTCTTCCACAAATTCAGTGGTTCAAATTCATCAGAAAATTCAACATTTCACATCCGGGAACTGCAGGAATAGCAGTGTGTTTATTCATAATCTCCATCTGCTGTCAGTCCACCTCACCAGCAGGGGGTGCAAATGGCTGTTGACGAAGAAGACTATAGAGCAATTAGAGTTCTCAGCGGGCTTGAAAATTACAACCCGACCCGACCTGGCCCGTGGCTTTTAAAGCCCGGACCCGATGTAACCCGACACATAAACATGAGTTATCTGCCCGAACCCGGCCCGCGGCCCGACGGCGCCCTTTTTTTCTCATACACGTATTATCATGACCAGCAGACGGGAATTCGAATCAACCTTTAATGTTCACGCCTTTCCAGCACCAGCACCACTCCAAACACTTTCCAGACCTCTGATTTTCCCACTCCTGTAGATTTGTAAATTCACTGTAGATTTGTGAATTCACCTGTGGCAAGTTTACTTTTCACCAACTCCATCTTTTTCTCCAGGCTAAAGGCGTGCACGCAGCGGTGTCAGGTCTGCCCCCGCCCACCTCTCCATGATGCACGTTGCACGCAGCAGACAGACTTTCTTTACGGTGAACAGCAGCGATGATTAATAAATGTTTTTTTTTTTTCTTTTTTTTCACTGAGCGGAAAAGATTAAGCCCGAGGTCCGACCCGACCTGAGTCATTTGCTTATATTTTTGACCCGAACCCGCGGGTTTGAACTCTAAGAGCAATGGGTGAGATACTCACTCATTCAATACATCGTGCTCCAGAATTCCCGTTGTAATTTTTTTGTAAATTTGGAGTGCTGTCAATACAGAGAACAACAACAAAAATCGGTGTTGCCTACACCGTGTTATCCTCTTTTTAAAATTTGCACCCTGTTGACTTCAATGGGGCAAGTTTTAAACCAGCTTTTAGCCTCTTAACATCCTTGATGTGTCATTACAAGTGCACAGCTAATGTGAGTGATTCCTTCTGAGTGATCACGGGTGAATGTGCGCTGGCTGAAATAACATCATTTTTATTAATATCTTTCACATCTACTGCAGTCAGATTCACCCGTGATCACTCAGAAGGAATCACTCACATTAGCACAAAAAAATGAGCTCAATGTTAAAATTGACCGGAGTTCTCCTTTAATGGACTAATACAGTGATATAAAAGACAGCAGCTCGGGGGACCGACCAGTCGGGCTCCAGTGTCTCATGAGTCCCAGGGTGGGCGGAGCAGACAGCAAGCGGTGCCGGCAGGGCGGTGGGGCTTGGGGAAGGCCTCCAGGCTGGCAGCGGGCTCTGAAGCGGCGGTGGCCACTGTAACCATTATTTTCTCAAAAATACAAACATGTACATACATGTTGCTAACATATTATGGTAGCCCTGTTTGTGCTAAATAGAGTGTAATTACACCTTTGCCATTAATATGTTTATAAGCAACTGAAAAAAGCACAAATGTCAGGGCATGTCAAAGCATCTCAAGGACCCCAAAAACACCTTAGACCCCAGAGGGTTAAAAGCGCGATAAGTCGTGAAAGAGAACTGAATTCTGCTTACAGGATGCCATGCCGCACGCGCGCTCCGAGCGCAACGCGGACAAGCAGCTTTTGTCTTCGGTTGCGCGCCTAAACAGCCAAATAAACACAGAAATATATCAAAATGCCAAGTCGAGTATTCACGTAAACACAGTAAATGTAAGTACTGTGTGCATTTTCTCTCTCTCTCTCTCTCTCTCTCTCTCTCTCTCTCTCTCTCTCTCTCTCTCTCTCTCTCTCTCACAGACACACACGAAGAGGATTTATGCTCATCAGTAACTCAACCTCACTGTGAAAGCCCTGCACAATTAATTCCATATTGCAACTTATTAATTGTTTGCTGAATATTTGTTTTTAGTTGTCTATGGACAACTAAAGCTTAGGCTACTGTTGGAAATTTAATTGGAAAAAAAAGTATGTCTTTAATAATAATATTAGATGATTTTTTACTGAGGCTCTTTTGGAAAAATCATGCATTAACCAAAAATTAAAAAAATAGCTCTTTGGACAAGAAGGGTTCCCAACCCCTGGCCTACATGATGTTAAGAAGATGCTGTATGTGTGTGCCTTGCATCAAAATGGCGTCAGACGAGGACACTGACAGGGAGAGAGAATGCAGCAAACCTAAAAAGAAGCGGGTCTGTGCCCCTCAGAAGTTCCTGACAAAATATCAGGAGCAGTGGCCCTGCCTCCACCCCTCTAAACTGCCCAATCATGCCTTTTGCACTTCGTGTAATTATAATTTTGACATTAGCCACCAAGGAGTTACAGGTAATAATATAGCTATCATATGAATGGTTGGTTCCCTTTTAATTAAACAATTGAATACAATTAATTTATGGTTATTAGTTTATATAAGCATACATAACATACAATTAAATATTGATCATGAACAAAAAAAATTAAGTGTACTGAAAAGAAGTATAGCGTAGTAGTGCACCTAATCAATTTTACAGTCTAACCTAAAATTATGAAGAGAAGCTTTAGTGTGTGTGTGTGTGTGTATACGTATGCGTTTTGCAGACTGTCGACGGCACGTGGAGGGGAAAAACATTTAAAAATTGTGTCTGCTACAGACTCAGTGCCTATAATTAACTCATTCTTCGTACAACCACAAGATTTGAGACCAATCCGTGCAGAAACCCTTTACATTATATTCATTGTAGAACACAACCTGCCATTAGCTGCTGCAGACCATGCCGGACCACTGTTTAAGAAAATGTTTCCTGATAGTGAAATAGCCAAACAGTATGGCTGTGGCAGAACTAAGACTGCTGCCATAGTAAAAACAATGGCCTGGCATGATGATGAGTGCATTACAGAAGCAATGAAGCACTCTCCATACAGCCTTGCTACAGATGGGAGCATAGATATGGAGGACATTATAATGTACCCCATTGTAGTGAAGGTTTTTAATGCCAGTCTAGGTAGGGTAGTTGTGATGTTGCTCAAGATTTGTGAATCAAGAGTCTACTGGGAGAGCAATATTTGAATTGCTTGATGGTGAACTGACAAAGAGAGGCATACCATGGTCAAATTGTGTCAGCCTTGCAGCTGACAATGCTGCAGTTATGCAAGGTTTGGGGAAAGGTGTAGCAGCTTTTTTGAAGGCACAACATCCGCATATCTACCTAGTTGGTTGTCCCTGCCACCTGATACATCTAGCTGCAGAGAGGGCATCCAGGCAGCTTAGTGTGAACATCGAAGACTTCCTCATTACCATCTATTACTATCTAGACAAAAGCAGCAAGAGAAAGTCAAGCCTACGTGATATTCAAATCATGTGTGACCCAGAGGTGAGAAAGATCCTCAAGCTGGCCTCCACAAGATGGCTGTCTCTGGGGCAGTGTGTGAACCGTTTACTGCAACAGTGGGATGCTCTTACTGTTTTCTTTGGTAATGAGGTGGATGCAGGAAAGAAAAAGAGGACAAAGTCCTCAGGTTCCTCCAGTCTGCCGAAGCTTCCACCTGATACTACCCAGAAGCCAAATGCCACACCCTCCACCAGCATGCCAGCTACAGTGCAGCTCAAGCTATCCTCTATGCTACCAAAGCTGTATGCACCTCCACCTAGTCCTACCCATAAGCCTAAAGCTCCTGGACATCTTGCTGCAGAGTTTGACCAATTTCCTCTTCAAGCAAAACGAAATTGGAAAAAGAGCTGCAAAAGAAAAAGAAAAAAACAAAGGCGGAAAGAACAGAGAAAGAAGAGAAAAAGGATCTGACAAAACCTTAAAAGGTTATTCAGTTCCTTACCAACCCTTTGTTCAAAGGTGTATTCACTCTTTCTGAAGAGGGTCATACCAGTCTTTGACATTAGCAACCAAATTCTTCAAAAAGATGAGCCATGCTTACATATTCTGCTTCCAACTTTGGAGCTGCAACTGCAAAAGATATTGCTTTCATTCTGTAAGCCTGAGCATGTCATCACTATGTTGAAGGAAATTGGTAGAGGTATCAGGCCAACCATCACAGGTAAAAAGCAGCTGCCTGACGAGGAACTCTCAATTGGGCATGAGACCCAAGTCTTTATCCAAAGCCAGGGTAACTTAGAGCTGAAGCCATTCTATAGGGATGTGAGGAAGTTCTTTTCATCTGCAGCTGACTACATGCTTTCCAAATTTCCATTTGGGGATGAGCTGCTTATGCATGCTGTTGTGGCCGACATAGAGAAGTGAAATTCTGTTCTGTTAACTTCTTCATCAGCCACTTTCCTTCCATTTTGTCGGGCAGTGTAACAGTGGTTCAGGTAGAGGATGAGTTCAGGATGTATCAAACCACCAGCTTTGATTCCAGCAATCTCAGGAAACATATTGATGAGGCCTGGAGAGACATCGGCCTGTTGAAGAGGGGAGGCCGGGAGGTCTTCGCCAAGCTCTCAGCAGTCATACTTGGAGTACTAGAAATATTCCATAGCAATGCTGACTGTGAGAGGGTTTTCAGTCTTGTTACCAAGAACAAGACCCAATACAGAGCCAGCCTGAGCACTGATATATGATCAGTGCTTTGGTTATGAAAAAGGTGAGCATGGCTGCTAAGGGCACTGTCTGCCACATGGAGGACTTCAGCGACAAGCTTCTCAGGAAGGCCAAGTCAGCTACCTATGAGGCAAAACAGCTGCCACTGCCACAAGTGATACATCTCAACAGTAAAATGTTTATTAGGAAAGGACATGGCACAGCTTTAGTGATTTTATCTTTCTTTCAATAGTTTGCCAGTTGTCAATGTTCAAAAGGACATATTTTCTTCTGTGATTTTCAGTTATTTATATGACGTTGAAGGTCTATGAAGGTCTGATAAGGGTCATAAACCTTTTGGGATTTTCACTTCCCTTTTGTCAGATGTCCAAGTTGAAGTGAATGTTCTATGATGTGGATATATATGTTTTCATTAAAAATGTTCTTGCTTCCTTCATAGTGGATTTATATGTTGAATAACTGAATATGGTGGTGGGTGGGGATTTTTTCAGGAAAAATCACGATTCACGATTTTATCACGATTCTTTTTCATGTTGATTTTTAAGACTATTTTGAAAATTACTGAGCCGCAATACAAGCAAACTAATATCCCCATTTAAAAAAATATAGCCATACAAGGTAACAAAACATAAAAGGGAGAAAAATGGCAAAGTAGCATATTTTAATCAAGTGTATATTTAATGGAAGTGCAATTGTGCAAAGTAAGAACATTCAACAGGACTTGCATTACAATCAAAGACTTTTCATCACTAAATTAACATTGTTTAAAAAAAAACAAAAAACATTGGCAACAGCTGTAAACCCTGAGCAAAACCCTTGTCAGCATGTTTTTCTCTTTCTATTTTTTTGAGGTAGCATCTAGCATGAAAAATATAGATAAACAGATGCATCAAAAACAATTAAAAAAATGTAAGCTTATTTTAAAAAGGTTAAATAAAAATGTTTAAATAAAATTTAACTAGTTATAAATGTAAGTACAGTCAGAGACTATAGCATTTGCTTCAAAAGGTAAAACACAACACAATAAATAGCTTAATAAAGAAAAGTCAAATACAAAATGTAAACTACCTTTTATAATCGCTTAAGTATTTTTTTTAAAAAGTGCAATGTGATTCAGAACCAAACAATCAACCAAAGGTGCAAACATGAATCCTGACTCTTTTAAACTTAGCAGCTTTAGAACAAACCTTTCACATTTGTGTAAAGTATATATCCTAAGAACGTAAAGTATGGCTGATCCCAATCACAAATTTTTAGAGAGGAAAACCAGTTGATTGACTTTATCTGGCTTGAGAGTTGCCCTCTGGCATGTGACAATATTGCCACCAGTGCTAAAAGCTCTTTCTGAGGGAGCACTTGTGGCTGGAATGCACTCTTGTACAAGTACTTTCTAGCAAGTTGGCTAACTCTTGGAAAGTTTGCCTCATGGACTTTCCACCATTCCAAGGGATTCACCTCACTTTCTGCATTTGGTATAGACACGTATCCCTTCAATTCCGCTTCTATTGCCTCTTTTAGAGAAAAGGAAGTTGATCCTGAAATTGCAGATGCACAACAAACACCTCCTGAGGTTTTCAAAAAGCTGGCAAATGATTTCTTTACTTTCTTGTGTGGGGTTTGTTCTGCGTCAGGGCTCTGTGATGTGGAGGCGGATGTAGGCTGTTGAACCGATGCTGCTGGATACTGTACGGTCAGCAAAGACTCCAGCTCAGATACAGATCTGGCTTGTATTCCCTCTATCTTGTCGCTGTCATGTATTGGGTTTTGAAGCTGGGATCAAGAAGCGAAGCCATATCCAACAGGTCATCAGTGGTGGGATCCTGATATTTGTCAGAGAGGTAATTGAGAATTGTTTGCTTCATTGTTTTTGTTAGTTCAGTGTCATCATCATTCAGGCTCAAGATGTTGACTTTCAGCAGGGAAAGCACTGGCGTTACATAGGTACATACATACCTTTTCCTGGTCAAGCACTCTCTCGATCATGTTGAGTCTGGAGCCCCATCGTGTAGGGGATTCAGTGATGAGTTTATGTTGAGGTAGTTTCAGCTTTATTTAATTCCCTCTTTTTCTTCCAACTGAAAGAGAATGTACTGACGACTTTCTTGCAGATAGATGTTATGCGTTCAACACGAGGGTCTTTGGCACTTTAAAAAAAAAACACAAAAAAACATTCATTGATTAGATTTATTTACATTTTTATGCACTTGTAATTTGTAATATTTTATTGAAACCAAACAAATTGTGCTACAATACCATACAATACCAATTACAATACAATACCATATTTTTTCATATAAAAAAACATTTGAATAATAATCCTAATGTACCTTTATTAGTAAATATTTAGTATTACAAGCAAACTTCTAAATGCCAGTGACAATATTTTATTTTTAGTTTCACTCACCAATAGCTAGGTGAAGTCTGTGCCCAAAGCACTGTAGACGTGTCCAGCTATTGAGCTCCAAGGCCCTCACCATGTTAGCCCCACTGTCAGTGGTCATGCAGGTCATGTTCGCTTCTTTCAGTCCCCAACATTCAAGCGCTTCCCTAAGGCCTTGTGCTATGAGCTCTCCCGTGTGGTCTTGTGGGAAGTATGTTGTTTCTAGACACGCACTGCACAACTTCCAGTCATTAATGAAATCAGCTGTTGTGGCAAAAAACATTGTGAGTTTATATCTCACAATTCTGATAAAAGATGTCAGAATTGCGTGATATAAAGTCGCAATTGTGAGAAAAAAAGTCAGAATTCTGACTTTATATCTCGCAATTCGCAAAAAAAAAAAAACACAACTACCACTTTGATGCTTCGAAAAAAGTTCATAAAAAGATCATAAAACTAATCCATATGAATTCAGCAGTTGAATCAATTTTTTTCACTGTAAATTTTTTCATTTAGGAGCACATGTACTCCTTGGGAAAAAGGTTAGCGTAGAGCCCTGCGTTGTGTAATGTATTAACTGACATGAGCTAACCATGAGGCATGAGCTATACATCTGATGCTGTATTTGTTCATCTTTGTTAAAAATACAGCTGTTCGTAGTTTATGTTCACAGTGCATTAACTAATGTTAACAAATACAATTTTCTTATAATTTAAGTGAATTTAAACTTATAATTTAATATTAGTGAATGCTGAAATGAATAACTTGTTAACTTTCCAAGGCTGAGAAAACTGGCTATGTATTCCAGGCACAAGCTCCCACTGGGAGAGACTCTTTAGTGCTAGCGAAACGCTGTGACGCGTGTGTGTGTGTGTGTGTGTGTGTGTGTGAGAGCCTGGCACGGCAGGCCCACCCACTTTTCAACAGGCCCACCCAAAACTTTTCTTCAAAAAAAATTTTTTTTTTCATATATTCTAATTTTGTCAAGAATTATAAAAAAATGATCAATAAGCTCATACTTTGTGCTAAAATAGTCAATGTTTAGTTTTAAATTTTTTTTAAAAAGCTGGTTATGTCTATTTTGATGTTTCTGCGCAGGTTCAGCAGACAGTGGTTCGGGTTTCGATCAGAGTTCGTGAGTGGAGAGCATTTCTGAATATATTCCGCTCGCTCGACCCAGAAGGGCCAGCAGGTTTGAAAACTAGATTTTCATTTCACGGCAACCGCTCGCCGTTTTAAATTCCAGTTATTGTGTGTTTGATGCCGATTCATAGTCCTTGTGATGTGTGTGATCTAACAAGCACACGGTAGCGAGTCGTTTAAAAACAGCAACAAACTCAAACAAAATAGAGTCATTCTATGCAAATCCACAGCCTTTTCTCTACAGATCAAGCATTATAATGTGGATATCATATTGAAGAGAGTTTTACCGTGCAGAGGCGCGCGCTGTTTGAATACTGAATGGAGAGTGACAGCCGCAGAGGAGGGAAACGAGTTTCCGTATACTTTATTGATGTAATTAGACTTCTGTCCCTCACATTAAGCTATGAAATAGGCTTCAGATGAATTTGTCACCCAAACTGATGTGAAAAACCGCCCGGTGTGGCCCTGTTGCGCGGGGACGGCGATTGTGGTTCTGTCCCGGGTTACCATGGTGACGGCTGTGAGATTTTTTTTTTTTACAGATCTGCACGATTCACGTAGGTCACATTATCAGGTTGGAAAATCTGGAATTCCGGATTAATTCGGAAAAATCACATCCCTGCCTTTGGTTTTGAATATTTCATTTAAAAGTAGACATTGCAATCTTTCTATAATATATAGCCTATAGCAGAGGTGTGGACTCGAGTCATGTGACTTGGACTCGAGTCATGAATTTGATGACTTCAGACTCGACTCGACAAAATGTACAAAGACTTGCAACTCAACTTGGACTTTAACATCAATGACTCGTGACTTCACTTGGACTTGCGCCTTTTGACTCGAGAAGACTTGCTACTTCCCATGAAAACTGGGGAAAAAACGTTCACACGGCCGCGCCGCTCTCAGTTTATCTGCATCTGTGAAAAGATGTGCACCACCTATATGCATGCAGAGAGCACGCGCGCTGATAGTAAATAACGTTAAACACGAATGAACACTGTTGAAAGATACAGTACAACTTATATACCGAAATGTATATTCCTCATACATAATATCGACCCATCAATCAAAGGGGTCAATAAAACAGTTGGAGAACAATTATGTCACATAACATTTACCTCAGGAAAGCCATTTAATGACCATAATATAGGCTATAGCACGTTAGTTGGCTAGAAAAAAAGAGCTATAGAGAGTATTTTGCTAAATATGTGTACTATATTGCATGTTTATTATATTTTTACTTATATCATTAAATAAAGTTGTTATTATAAAAAAAAAAAACGCATTATATTTAATTTGTGTTATTTTTAACCTTAAATAATACTGCCAGCTGATAGGGCTCTCTGTATGTTTACAGCATTAGGTGAGTTGTTTTTTTCTTGAGAAAAATGTATGCCTATCTTGTGTAGCCTACCTAATATTTATCCAAATGCCAATTGAATTGAACTGAAATAATAAAAAAGCGTAGCTTACCAGAAATTGAACCATGTAAACATTGTAACATGTTGTCACTAAACCTAATAAAATTCAGTTTAGTTACTAAAATGTTTTGACAATCACAATACACTTATTGTAATGCAAAAATTACAATTATTAATAATTGCATCACATCCTGGGCCTTCCCGGTCAGAAGTGACCGGACACCTAAAAATGAAACTTCCTCCATCCCAGTAAAAAAATTTGTTCTATAACATTTTTTTCTTTTTAATTTTGTATTTTGACAGAATTTTATTGAATTTATTAATATTTATGCAATATTTATGGTCTATTTTTACCATTGAAAATAATTTTTAAAATGATATACATATATATATATTTTTTTTTTATGCAGTATCTTAGTTTAATATAGAGTCTAGGCCTTTAAAAAAAATGTTTTAAGCAGATTAGCACCATCTGGTGAGAGTATGGAGAGAAAGCGTAGAACCATTGTGTAACCACTAGATGGCATGTACAGCTCTCTATGGAGAGGCATGTGAATTCCCCAGCTGTTTATGGACACATTTACTTTTTTTTTTTTTACAGAATTTGTAACAAAAAATGCAATTCATTCAATTATAACACTTTATGTAAAATAATATCTAAAAATGATTATTTATACATTTTTGGGATTTTTTGATTTTTTGTCAATTTCCCATTCATTTCCTATGGGGGTCATTTTTGACCGAAGACCACAAGTGTGACTATTTTTTTTTACGACGACTTAGCATGCTCGGCTCATGACCTAATTTTTTTTGTGTGTGTTCACATACCTCATGTCATAAAAGTCACCAAGTTTTGTAACATTCCCGATGAAGCTGTGATTTTTAGAAATTCAAAACAGAAAATGTCCGTCCGAAAATTGACCGTCTGAGGGTCAATTGGTTGATAAAACATTGATCAAAATTAAGATACAATTTATACAAAATAGGTCCGTCCTATATATGCACCGGAACGTTTTACAACGCAACAAAATATTTAAAGAGCATCAAGCTATTAAAATCTATATTATGTATACAGACAGATAATATAACAGTATATTTGTCAGTCATTTTTATTAGGTTAAACAGTGATTGGATAACGTTTTTAATTTAACGTTTTTAGTTTAAGGCCCATCCAAAACTGGAATCCTGGCGCATGTTAGTGTGTTTTAGTGTGTGTGGCCAGAAGTGTGTCCTTAATCCAGTGTGGACTTGGGGAGAACACAGTTCAGCAAGGGTTCGCCAGAGTCCAGTGTGTTCTGCCACTGACTGGCTTTCCTGCGTGAAGAACACCTCCAGAGTCCAGACGTCTGCGGTATCTGTACTCGACTGTGTGCGGTGCAATACTTCACAGACTCAGAGTCCTGTTTCAGCTGATTGAGAATATTTTGTGTGGCATTTGTGATCATTATTTTGTGTTTTGTAAGCTTAAAGTCAGAAGAGCTTGCCTTCAGATAGATAAGGTCATTTTATTTGCTCTTACTGGAAACTGTTTGCACTTGAGAAAAGCGATTCTGTTTAATTCAGTTCATATCTTTTCAGTTATTTTTCTCGAATTAGACTGCATTCTGCCGGCAGCACTAACCGTAACAGTTCCGACTACACACACACACACACACACACATGCGCGCGTACACACACACACACACACGCGCGCGCACGCACGAGCGTACACACACAGGCGCGCGCACGAGCGTACACACACACACTCACACCTGCAGCATTATCACTGTGTGAAACACTAAAAAAACATAACTGATATTTACCTGAGCTGAAATAAACCTGTCCTCATCTTCAGTTAAAGAGCTGCTTCTTCAGGGTCACTAGCGGACTGACTGTGAACTGACCCGTGTGTGTACAGCGCCCCCTGCTGTACTGGAGGATGAGGAGCTGACCCGTGTGTGTGTGTGTGTGTGTGTGTGTGTGTGTGTGTGTGTGTGTGTGTGTGTGTGTGTGTGTGTGGCGCCCCCTGCTAGATGATCCGTGGTTGTTTATTTATTTATTTTTATTTACAAAAAACAGCAGCACACAAAACTGTCGTAGGGGAAGGAGAATACATGCGCTTATATACAGACGTCAATCAATACACAAAAAGTATTAACCAAGCAGAACACAACAACAAAAAACAAAAAAGAGGGGGAGCTACTTCAAAATACACAAGTCAAAAGCAAAAAGGCTAAAGAGAATAAAATGAACATTTGGAGCGGCACAAACACAAGAGGAGATCAATCAAAACAGCAGTTTCCTACTGATGAATCTACAGTATCCATATAAAAGAGTATGTGTGGCAAGGTGAGAGTAGGGATATTATCAGTCTTAAGTGACCAGAAGCTGCTGGACGCTGGGCAAAAACAGAACGTGTGTCCCAGAGTCTCACAAAATACACAAGGGTCTACATCAAATCTGAATCTTTTTCTAAGAAAGTCAGCCACCGGGTATATCTTATAGATTATTTTAAAGTGAGTCTCCTTGACCTTTGGGGAAATGAGCCATTTAATGGATTTAAAATGTGTTTTTTCTATGGACAATGCTAAAACAAATTCGTAACCTTTACACACAATCCTCTGTTATAATCAAACAACTATTTAGATTTCAAAGCATCATTAATATATTTAATATTACATTTATTGTCAACTAAAGTACAATCATTAATAACTAAATTTGGTAATGTTGGCAAGGGTCTTATTCTTGTATATAACAATGTGCTTTGAATTAACTGTAATAATGGTACATGTATCGCTTTACAGATCTTACTGTATTCTCTACTTGTCCAGTTTAAATTATATTTGTCTAAGAAATCTTTATATTCTAAGATTATCATCTATAGCATCATTCACAAGCACAATGCCCTTTTCATACCAATCATACCTGAACAATGATTTCCTATTGATTATAATGACCCTATTGTTCCATAAGGTGGATCCATGTGGACAAAGGTTACTTATGGGTGAATGTCATTGTCCAATATTGGGGAATTTGTTTGTGGAAGTTTGATAATTTAACAGGAATTTTGGTCACCTCAAAATCACATTGCAAAAGACAATCAAGCCCTTTAACTTTTTAAATAGATGTCGAGGTAGGCTATGTGAAACCACATAGAATCTGGTCGTGATAATCATGTTTCCAGTTAATCTTAAAGGTCCCAAACATTGATTCAAAGTCCAAGGCTTTCATATCATGCTCTTTAACGAGCTGAGATTTCCTTATATAATGGCTTTTATTTTCCCACAGGAATTGGAAAATAATTGAGTTGGCTTTAATTAAGATTACCTGAAGAAACATACAGTGAGTGACATGGATACATTACCTTGGAAATACCTTCTGTTTTAGAGTAACTCTACCAAAGATAGTGAGGTCTCTGGTAAGCCATCGACTCAAAAGATTTCTTCATATCTATTAATCACATAGAAAAATTAACATCTTCCCTTTTGAAAGTATTGTTAGATAAGACTATTCCTAGATATTTCACTTCAGATTTAACCTTGACTGAAGAGATGATGGGATCCGTTGATGAGTGAATGGGAAGTAGCTCACATTTTTTAAATATTTTAATATTAATCCTGAAGCTTTAGAGAAAATCGACAACATCCACCATGACTTTATTCCTTAAAAGGATTGTCATCTGCAAATTGACTAATTTTAAATTCCTTTTCAAATATTGAGATTCCATGCAAGTCAGGGTTGTGATTAATGAGCATGAGAAGTGATTGAGGCTAGAATAAACAGTTTGGGGGAAATCTGGCACCCTTGTCTAATACCGCGGAGCACATCAAACCTTGGAGTCATAGGGATTCAGGGACACAGAACTATGTCAGTATAAAACATCTTAATTATTTTACAAAAATTGGTCCCAAAACCTAGCCTGGCTAATGTCAGACCACGTCTCATTGAGATATACCTCCGTTTTATCTGAATTTAATAGCAGAAAATTACACGTCATCCAGTATTTTATATCTTTAACACACTCTGTCAATTTGGATAATTTAGTGTTTTCATCTGGTTGTGATTAAATATATAATTGAGTGATAAATATATAATTGAGTGACTGATAAGTACGATCTAAACCAGCTTAACCCTCTGGGGTCTGAGGTGTTTTCTGGGCCCTGGAGGTGTTCTGACATGCTCTGACATTTGTGCTTATTTCTGTTACTTGTGACATTTTCATGGCTAAGGTCTGATTACACTGTATTCAGCACAAACTCTGCTACAATAATATATTAGCAGCATGTATGTAAAAGTTTGTAGTTTTGAGATAATGACATTTATGCGTGGTTTGTGAAAATACAAAAAAAAATTGTCACTGAAATAAGGCCATGAAACCCATACTGATTATTTCTTCACAAGACTTTTGAAAACTTTTTTTGTTTTGAAGTTTTGAAGACTTTTGCTCATTCAGATAAGACAATATATTGATTTAAAATTTGTAAGACGTGTCTTGTGTGAGAAAGCTTTATGCGGGAGGCGTGATCACATCATTAATATGATTTATTTACAACACAACATAATCCAAAGATACACAACAAATGACAAAAAATGGCACACTATTGAAAACAATGATCCAAAGACAGAGACCTTTCTGACATTACTAAAAACATTGTACATACCGTTCATTTCCAAGGTGTATGATTTTCACTTTACCATGTTCATGTACAGAGACTCATGTGAATGTTGAAGTCAGTAGGACTCAGTGGCATCTGGTCCCTTTATAAAAAACAAACAAAACTGTGACCGTGCTGATATCAAGAGAAACTATAGGGCTGTACGGTTAAAATGTTTTTTTTTCTGGTTAAAATTGCTTTTTAAAAGTCACAGAATACACACACAAATGTTTCCAACAATATGTAATGAACACCAGGTTTGTTGTGCCTTGTAGGCATAGGCTACGCGCAGTGCTGCATAAAATAATAATAATAATAATAATAATAACAATAACTTATAGCAGCCTATAAATCTTTTAAACGGATCAACTACTAGAACAAAATTATATTGATTATCATATGTTACTTCAAATGTTTCCATTCGTTATGATGATATAATATGAAAAATTCAAACACTGAGCGTGCTCCAAAATATGATACATTCAAATGCAGAGTGTGCTCCAAAATATGTTACATTCAAACGCAGAGCGCTCCAAAATATGATACATTCAAACGCTGAGCGCGCTCCAAAATATGAAACATTATGGTTACTATATTATACATATCTACGTTTGAGCAGATATCCACAAACAGTATTTAACAGTAAACACGGGTCTTAATATTATAATATTCACCATATATCTAGCAACAGTTCAGCTGCAATGTGAAGTTTATGCAACAATAATATTCAACTAATATAATTAAGAATTTCTTACCTTACATCTTTCTTGTCTTCAAATCGCGTTCTTCTTCTGAGGTAAATCCAATGTAAGCTCACGATGTGTCTTCCAAACTCGACGAAAAGCAGAGACTTGTTAAGTTTTTTTGGTGCTTTGTTTTTGAGGTAAAGAGCGTGTTCGCGTTCCATGTGGAGATTTGCATGTGAATCGCTTTTGCGCGTGTGGGCGTGGTTAAATTAAAAATAATGAGCAAGCGTTTGAGAAGCTGGACATCTTGTTGGTTTTATACAAATTACTTAAACAGAGAATATTTGTTTTCAGTTTGAATCCGATGATTTAAAAGTACACACTTAAATGTTTATAAAGATATATGGCTCATAAATGTGTGACAAGTATTCGCTGAGTTTTGTTTCAGTTTATAGACGTGCTCAAGAAAAAAAAGTTCACCGCGACGGAGAGGCAGAACGCACACCCTGTTTATTTTCTTTATTTTACAAAAGCACAATGTTTTGATTTGATTGTAAGTGGACACATATAAAAGTAGACATCTCACAGATTCCTTTTTCATATTTATTTTTTCTGTATGACCATAAATGACGGAGTAATTTAAGTTTATTGTGCTACAATGAGAAGAAAATCCAGCAAAACGCGCCCGCGTGTTTGCCGACCTCAGAGGGTTAATGCCTGTCTATGAACACCAGTGTAGTTTTGTAGTCGATCTAAGAGTATTTTGTGATCTATAGTGTCGAATGCAGAGCTAAGATCGAGTAAAACTAGTATTGAGATACAGCCTTGATCAGAAGCTAGAAGTAAATCATTTGTGATTTTAACGAGCGCAGTTTCTGTGCTATGATGCGGTCTGAATCCTGACTGAAACTTTTCATAGATATCATTTTCTTGCAAGAAAGAACACAATTGAGCGGACACCACTTTTTCTAGTATTTTAGACATAAATGAAAAATTTGAAATGGGTCTGTAATTTGCTAGGTTATTATGATCTAATTGTGGTTTCTTAATAAGAGGTTTTATAACTGCCAACTTGAATATTCTTGGAACATGACCTAAAGATAAAGACGAGTTAATAATATTGAGAAGAGGCTCTTCCACTACAGGTAACACTTCTTTCAGTAGTTTAGTGGGTATTGGATCTAATAAACATGTTGTTGGTTTAGATGCAATGATACGTTTATTTAGCTCTTCTTGTCCTATAGTTGTAAAGCACTGTAGTTTTTCTTGAGGGGCGATAATTGAGGCTGAATCATTAGACACCATTAAAGATTGTACATTTACAATTGTGTTTCTGATGCTTTCTATTTTCTCAGTGGAGAAATTCATAAAATCATTACTACTAAACTGTAACGGGATATTTTGTTCAGGTGACGTCTGTTTATTTGTTAGTCTAGCCACGGTGTTAAATAAAAACCTTGGATTATTTTGGTTATTTTCTATTAGTTTGCGGAGGTGCTCAGCCCTGGCTGCTTTTAGGGCCTTTTTATAATGTGACATACTGTCTTTCCACGCGAGTCTAAAGACCTCTAAATTAGTTTGTTTCCAATTACGCTCTAAATTACGAGTTTCTCTCTTGATAACATGCGTAGCACTGTTGTACCATGGTGCTTTAGTTTTCTCTCTAACCTTTTTTAATCTAATTGGTGCAACAATGTCTAATGTACTAGAGAAAATGGTGCTCATAGTGCTAGTCATTTCCTCTAGTTCATCTGTTTGTTTGGGTTCACTGAGCAGCTGAGATAGATCAGGTATGATATAATTAAATCTAGCGTATGATTAAGACGATGAGTGGGACCAGTGACGTTTTGCTTGACCCCAAAGGAGTTTAATAAATCTGTAAACGCAGCCCCTAACGCATCATTTGTGTTATCTACGTGTATGTTAAAATCTCCAACAATTAATGCTTTATTGACATTGACCAATAGATCTGAGAGAAAGTCTGCAAACTCTTTTAGGAAATCACCATAGATCGCTCTGGAGGTCTATAGACAGTAGCCAAGGCTAGAGATAATAGGGATTTCTTTCTTACATCAAAGAGCGTAATATTATTTATATTTCCGTCTCGATCAGGCTCCTGTAGTCCTTCTTCAGAACCTCCGTCTGCCACAGCCTGATGTCGTTCGTTCCCGCGTGCAGTACGACAGCTCCGACGCACTCGTCACTGTTTAGGATCTCGGGAACCTGTGCAGCTACATCGAGAACACGAGCACCAGGAAAGCAGTGAGTGCGCACCTTACCTTTACCTGAGGTAGCGTTGACATGCCGGACGATGGAACTGCCGATGATCACAGCGTCGCGTTCCATCTCGCGAAGAGGGGAGAAGCGGTTCCGGGTGGAGATCTCGAAGGCCGGGAGGGGCGGAGAGGTCCTTGCTCTGGTCCTGGCTCGCGTCTTCCGCTATGGAATCACCCAGGTGTGGTGATGTGTCGGTGCCGGAGTGAACGAAACCAGGGATGATCGCGTCCTGGGTGCTCGGGTCCTGTGCAGAGAAACACACGGAGTAGACCAGGTCGGAGTCAAAAAATGACTAAGCACTGACTTGTGAGCATCGGCGCGTGATGATTCAAGCGCTGATCGCTGATCGCTGATCTTGCAGCTCGGCCTGTCTCTTTAGTAGTTCTCGGATCTGCTTCTCCACGGACTCCAGCTCTAACTGCACCGAATGCAGCTCGAACGTGTCCTCACCTGCACTCAAAGGTAACGTTAGACACACATCCGATATATTATAGCAATTATAGAATTATAGCTTTCAGTGATACGGGTGTAAATAAGACGATCGATAGGCGAGACCACGTGTGCAATGCTAGCGGGCTAAGGCTAGTAGCGGAAGTTCGGAAAGTTGGATATAAGTAGCGATATCAAAGCAATCTGATTGTTTTTTATAAAGAATAGTATCGGAGATATGTTCACACATTTGTAAAATTAGAAAATTTTGATTTATAAATAAATGTGAAAGAAGAAAATCAAGGATTAGGAATCAATTCGACGGAGCTCCAAACACAAACAAATGCCTAAAATATGTGAAATAAGTTGGGCTGCCCGTGCACGACTAAAGTTTTTTTTAGTCGAATAGTAGTAGTTCATTTATGCCATTAGTCTAATCACATATTTATATTAATTTAATCATTTAAAAATATATGGGAGAGAATACTAAACCATGATGAGCATTATCGTGATATATTGCCTATATTCCGAATATCAAGCGCATGCAAAAAGCTTGCCACAAAGAACCGTCAAAAGTAATGTTTATGCAGCATGATACATTTGAATTGTTTATTAGTAAACTAGTGTTTTCTGGCTGCAACGTGTGATAGATTTTTTAATTAATGAAATAGTAAACTGTATATCAAACTTTTTGTAACTAACATCTAACATTTGAATGTACTGTTTGAAACCAAGGGAAAACTTGTGACTTTGAGTGTGTGTGTGTGTGTGTGTGTGTGTATAAATAACAAATAGGGGAAATGAAACTAGATAGATGACTAGTTCTCAAACCTTGTGATAAGTAATCACAAAAACAGAGTTAGCTTGTGCCAGTGACAGAGGGAAAAGGTTGGGGCTTTTAAACCAATTGAACCAATCATCGAAGGTGACATGTTAGTCACGATAATCTTATTTGTTGTCTCGATTCTAAAAAAATTGTTGTATCCGTGTTTTCTGGTGGGATTCTCAATGGTATTTGTCTGAGATCCTCCGGCCTTGCTTCTTGGGAGAGATTCCCTGAGAACTGCTCAGGAACTCTTCGGCCGTGATTAAAGCATTTAAAGGACATTTGCTGAAGTCTGTTTGTTGATTATTCCTGCGCAGGAAGTAAGCTAGTTTAGGGAAGCAAGTCAGTTAGTAGACCCAGATAGACTAAACGTCGACAGGAGACGTTAGGGGACGTCGATTTGTAGACGAGACCCAAGTACGTAGTTATGTACAAAAAAATGTGTAAAAACACATCGTCACTTTCCTAAAATAATTGCCTAAGTAATTTTTTGACAAAAACATGCTTTTCAAGATGGGAGCTGCATCAAGAAGAACAAACCTCTGAAGTTATTTTTCATTTTTTTTGTGTTTTCTGAGAAACCTGAAAAATTACTTAGGCAATTATTTTAGGAAGGTGACGATAATCAATTGTTGGTTCCTTTTTTGTGTTTTCTGAGAAACCTGAAAAAATGACTTAGGCAATTATTTTAGGAAGGTGACGACATGTAAAAATAGCCGTGACCAAAATCCGTGACCACGTTGTTTCATATTCTGATCATTTTGCATTTTTGCATTTTTGTGCAATATATTTTTACATGTCGTCACCTTCCTAAAATAATTGCCTAAGTCATTTTTTCAGGTTTCTCAGAAAACACAAAAACGGAACCAATAATTGAATATTGTCACCTTCCTAAAATAATTGCCTAAGTCATTTTTCAACACACACACACACACACACACAGCACGCGTCCCCTCAGTATGGCACAGTGGGTGTTAGCATCCTTGACGCATCCGAGTTCCCATTCGAAAGAGAACGCTTCAGGTTACCAGAGGTGGGAAGAGTATCCAAAAACTGTACTCAGGTAAAAGTACAAGTACTTAAATATTTACTCAAAGTAAAAGTAAAATTAAATGATTTTGAAATGAAAAGTATGGTAACGCTTTAGATTACAGCCCGGAAAGTACTGCGTAATTAAAATGAAAGTACAGTGTAACTTTCGGTAATTACAGTGTACCTATAAAGTACTTACGTGTAAGTATAGGGGAACAATATGTAAAGTCTTGGGAATAAAGGTGTAACAACCAGGAAAATACTGCGTTATTAAAACGAAATTACAGTGTAACTTTCGGTAATTACAGTGTACCTATAAAGTGCGTACGTGCAAGTATAGGGGAATAATATGTAAAGTTTTGGGAATAAAGGGGTAACAACCAGGAAAATAACAAATTATTTAGGCAAATTATTTATACAAAGTATTTTAGAATCTTACTTTTGGGAGCAATTTAGCGAGTACATACACTGCACCTTTTTGTAATAATAGTGTACAAAAATACATAAAGGCTTTTTTTAAATCACGGGGTACATATCAGTGGATTTATAAAGTAGGCTATTTTGTTATTATTGCAAAGGTGCACTGATTAAGTTTCAAGGCAAGTAAAACTATTGCAACTTTTTTTTTTTTAAATGCTGGGAAAATATACTCTTGTTCCGTGTAGTTACAGGGTAAGTATGACATTGCAGGCTGTAAATTAAAGTGGTGTTTCTTACCCTCTTGTTCCGTGTAGTTACAGGATAAGTATGACATTGCGGGCTGTAAATTAAAGTGGTGCTTCTTACCCTCTTGTTCCATGTAGTTACAGGGTAAGTACAATAAAAATACATGTACACACACAATCTGATATCACTTGGAAAACTTTATTTGAAAAACAACTTATTTCAAAACGGATTTACAGCACTTTGTTTCTCTTGCTTGGTTTCCTCCTCCTCTTGTTCCTCTTCTTCTGAAGTGAAACGATAAGCGTTTGTAAGAAAAATACCAAATATTTTAAATTTTTAAACTGTAGACTATCGCTTCCGACCAACTGTCACCTGCGCGTTCATGAGAGTGTTGAGAGAAAGTATAAATACAAGCTGTCCGCGTCCGAGCTGTGCGCAGCTGTCGTGTACGCGTCCAAACTGGAGTATAACAGAGGCTTAAAGCGTGACGTAAGCGCACCGAAAAACCAATGTTGAATTATTATTTTTTTAAATGTTTTTTTTATTGCTCACAACAAAATACAAACAATAACAGATAATAATAATGAAAAACAAACCATGCAGAAGAACAGAGACACCAGTTCTCGCGCACGTTTCACATCAAACTCCCGCGAGAATGCAATGAACGCTTAAAGCTTCACCAAACGCGAAGCCATTCAAGCCGCCCCTATGAAGCCGACTCTCATGCACGTACCGCTGGTGAAAGTTGGTCGGTAGCGAAAAGATGAGTAAATTATGAGAACATTTCTGGGTGTAGGCTACTGTATTTTCTTTTAATGTATAATACAGAATAGAAAAAGACTCCTTAAGATTAGGCTAATCAGTGGAACGATAGAAAAAGAAGAGGAGGACCAAGAGGAGGAGGAAGCCATGCAAGAGAAACAAAAAAGTACAAAACATGCTACTTTCTGTCAGGACTTTAGAATTTGAAATGAAAAGTTGATTTAAAAAAAAATTATAATAAATTAAATAAATAAGAAGTGTAATATGTTGTAAATCTGTTTTGAAATAAGTTGTTTTTCAAATAAAGGTTTTCCAAGTGATGTCAGATTGTGTGTACATGTGTTTTTTATTGTACTTACCCTGTAACTACATGAAACAAGAGGGTAAGAAGCACCACTTTAATTTACAGCCCGCAATGTCATACTTACCCTGTAACTACATGAAACAAGAGGGTAAGAAACACCACTTTAATTTACAGCCCGCAATGTCATACTTACCCTGTAACTGGAATACTTACAGTCTAAATAATTTGCCTAAATAATTTGTTATTTTCCTGGTTGTTACCCCTTTATTCCCAAAACTTTACATATTATTCCCCTATACTTACACGTACGCACTTTATAGGTACACTGTAATTACCGAAAGTTACACTGTAATTTCGTTTTAATAACGCAGTATTTTCCTGGTTGTTACATGCACCTTTATTCCCAAGACTTTACATATTGTTCCCCTATACTTACACATAAGTACTTTATAGGTACACTGTAATTACCGAAAGTTACACTGTACTTTCATTTTAATTACGCAGTACTTTCCGGGCTGTAATCTAAAGCGTTACCAAAAGTATATATATATATATATAACATGATATTATTTTGATATTTCTAAATTTAAATGACTATTATTATCATAATTAGATCTAGGTATCTACAATCTAGATACTATTGGTTAAACATGCATTGAGGAGAATATGTTAATGTTCTTCTCTCCCTCTGGATCTCGTCACATTTGCCTCATCTTTTGGTTTCCTGTCGGTTGGGTTTCGGTGTTGGTATTCCACTCATGTTTAACAATGCTTTGCTCAGGGTATAAGAAGGAAAGGTAACTGTTGATCTAGGAGAAAGGCTGTAACCCTGCCACTCCCGCACACCGGTGCTTAACCGCATACTATGAGAAAGGTTTTTACAGCCTCGTCTGCACAACAGTGCATTATTTGTTCATTTCTTTGGTTCTACAAACTGATTGTTGCTGCAGCTGTCTGGGGGGCTGGTCTCAGACGATCTTAGAGGAGAAGATGCTGGATGTGTAGATCCTGGGCTGGTGTGGTTACATGTGGTCTACGGTTGTGAGGCCGGTTGGATGTACTGCCAAATTCTCTGAAACACCTTTGGAGACGGCTAATGGTTGAGAAATGAACATTCAATTCACGGGCAACAGTGGACATTCCTGCAGTCAGTATGCCAATTGCACGCTCCATCAAAACTTGCGACATCTGTGACATTGTGCTGTGTGATAAAACTTCACATTTTAGAGTGGCCTTTTATTGTGGCCAGCCTAAGGCACACCTGTGCAATAATCATGCTGTCTAATCAGCATCTTGCTATGCCACACCTGTGAGGTGGATGGATTATCTCGGCAAAGGAGAAGTACTCACTAACACAGATTTAGACAGATTTGTGAACAATATTTGAGAGAAATAGGCCTTTTGTGCACATAGAAAAAGTCTTACATCTTTGAGTCCAGCTCATGAAAAATAGGGGCAAAAACGTGTTCCGTTTCTAATTTTGTTCAGTGTATATGCATCACATCACTTTTGTGTTCACTATCAACATGTGGATGAAAGTGTTCATTACTGTCATTATTTACTAGGGCTGGGTATTGACACAAATTTCACAATTCGATTAAATTTTGATTCACAAGCCTGCAATTCGATTCGATTCAATATTGATTATTTTGGAAATCAGGTTCAATAAATGACAAATTTTCTCAAGGAAAACAAATCTCTTAACTAATGCTGTAAACTATGGGAGTCAGTTGTAGCCTATAGGCTTCATTAGCCTACTATAATATTGAAGGTAAAAATTAACTGATTTTTATACAAACACTTAAATAACACTTTTATTTATTTTTATAATAATAAAGTTATATGAAATATAAACATTTAAATGGTGGCTGTCATAAAAACTTGCCAGATTTATTCAAACATGCATTAAAAAATTGAAGAACATTAAAAATTATAATGAATATGTAATATGGTGCATATATTTAGCAGAATGCTCCTCTCTAGAGTTAATTTTTCTCGCTGATTGACGAGTTTATGGTCACTGGATATGTTTTTTTTCTGAGGTAAATGTGATGTTACATGACATTGTTTACAAGCTGTTTTACTGACGTCTTTCCACGGTTGAAACACTGATTGAGCGACTCCATGTGACATGATACAGATTTCGATAAGTTGTACTCTATCATTTAACACACTTTCAGATGCTCATTCATGTTTATTTCGCGCTGTAAGAAAATATGATCATATAACACCGATTTTATCATCACTGCATTGGTTACCTATAAAGTTCCGTATTAATTACAAGGTATTGCTACTGACTTATAAAGCCCTAAACGGCTTAGCTCCAGTCTATTTAACGGATCTTCTATCGCCCTATAATCCATCGCGCTCTTTAAGATCACTAAATTCAAGGCTTTTGGTCATACCTAGGATATCCAGATCCACCAAAGGAGGGAGAGCATTTTCACATTTAGCTCCAAAACTCTGGAATAGCCTTCCTGATACTGTTCGTTGCTCAGACTCGCTCTCCCAGTTTAAAACTAGATTAAAGTCGCATCTCTTCAGCCAGGCATTCATATAATATTTTTAATCTTACAGTTCAAATTACAATCCGGCCTCTAGTTAATAAACGCCAGAGGAGAACTGGCCCCCGACTGAGCCTGGGTTCTCCCAAGGTTTTTTTTTTCTCCAATGGGTCACCTGATGGAGTTTTAGGACACTATTAGGTCACTTGATGGAGTTTTTCGGTTCCTTGCCACTGTTGCCTTTGGCTTGCTCAGTTGGGGATATTCTGGGGATATCTAATTTGATTTTATCAATAAATTCCACTAGAAACAAACCTTGTTGTATTATTTTAATTTAATACTGTGAAGCTGCTTTGATACAATCTGTATTGTGAAAAGCGCTATACAAATATACTTGACTTGACTTGACTTGACTGTAACTGGTGTTATTAAGGCGGAGGAGAAGATCATGTGCTTCTCTAGAGCTGAGCCAGAGCGATCTCACGCCACAGCGACAAAACGCTATTTATGTTTTTGAATTTCGTAAGAAAATGGACGTAATTTGAAATCTGAGAATTTGTTTCATATCAATAGTAACAAAGCACAAATATTATTGTGATTTATTGGATGGGATGTGCGCTACAATGTTCCATTCATTCATCAACTTAAAACAGGATGACTTGCCTAATCGATTCTTATTTCATATCATTAATATGTTGTGTACCGTACTGTGAAAAAGTCTAATGTTCACAATATCTGAACATGAATTAGCTTTTCACCAATATTAACACAACATAATTTAACATGTGGAACAAACATTTTGTAATGATTTGTAAATCTTTAACAGAAATGCCCATTTCTAGTGTGGATACAGTTAATATGCTTTACATTTATCACTACATCAAGTGTCAATAATTAGCATCAGACACAGATTAGTGGAACATTATTAAAGCGTAGTGCAGAATCAAACTAACTCAACATTACTGACAGACTGATGTGGAGATTCACAAACATCAGTGTCTGGAATGAAACTGCAAATAACGTGATTTTGTTTTCAGGAAGTTATAATATTTTGTCTTTACTGATGTTTTTATTCAGCACTTACTGCATAATCATAATTTGATAAACTTACAGTATGACAAAATCTTAGTTCAAAATCATGCGGTTGCATGTGCATTAACTGTAAATGATGTTTAATGCATCTTTGTTTGGTGTTTCTGGGGTTAATTCAGGCTATAAAAAAAACGCTGAGCAGCTCATAAACACCATCATCTCCTGATGAGCAGCGTCTTCAGTCTTCAGTCTGATCCCAGGTAAGATCATGTCGTCTCATGTGGGAATTATTGTGTCACTGTGTTTCAGCCTTTATTCAAACGTTAGCACATGTTGTTCAGCTTGTTGTAACTGTAGCTTTAAGATGTGTGTTTTACAGTGTGTGCAGTGAATGAAGAGCTCTTTAAACACGGCAGTGGAAACTTGTGAAACATCTGTCAGTCTGTGTGTTGCTCCACAAACTTCTGCTTTGACCTGCAGACGAAACACACAATCCTGTCAGTAACGTAAGTTCTTCAAGATTTATTCCTAGTTTAATAAACCATTGTACACTTGCAGCTGTGCTGGACTGAATATTCAGAACAACAGCATTCTTGCTTCTGTGATATTGTTCAAATGGAGGATTTCCAAACTTTAATCTTACATTTCACGTATTTCAAGCTTTCTAACATTACACACATCTCCTCTAAAGAACATGTAAAGCAAACTGAGGAAACTTTATTTCAACAATCACACAGAAAACAAGTTATGTCATATATTTTCCCTAATGTTTTAAATAAAGTAGTAAATAGTAAATGAATGCATGTTTTTAAACTAATGACTGGTTTGTTATTTAGTGTTGCCTGTCAAGATTTCATGAAACAATGGCAGAACAAAACGCCAGCAACGACGGATCAAGTGAAGATTATTATATCAACGGATCAAGTGGAGTAGATTATGATGACGATCCAATGAAGAAATTTCTCAGTAAACTTTATTCTGCAGACCCATTAATTATCATGATAATTTCAGCCATTGAGATTCCAGTCATGATCTTAACTCTGTTTGCGTTGTGTGCTCTTATCAAATCTCATCGCTCCACTCCAGTGTTTGTTATTCATTTGATTCTTTCAGATCTCATTCAGATCATTTGTAGATTAACATTCACAATCACAAGATCATGGGATGCCTATTATGCATATTTGTATAGTTTGATTGTGGGTGTGTATTTTATGGCATGTGTTGCTTTTGAACGATATCTTCTGGTTTCTCATCCTATCTGGTACAGATCTCATCATTCACTAAAAGTCTGCTGTGTCGTTTCTGTGATCATCTGGTTTGTTCCTCTGATATTTGCAGACGTTAACTCTCGTTGGCTGTTTAGCTATCTGTCCCAATCGATCGGCTGTTTAATCCCCTACCCGATAATCATTCTGTGTTTTGTTGGCACTTGTCGCGGTCTTTCACGCGCAATATCACTTACTTCTCTACAGCGCAAGAAAATTTTGGCCAGTTTGTTCCTGGTGCTTCTGACTTACACTTTTCTCATTCTCCCCTACGTAATCCTGAGTTTTATTATAGATAATTTTTACATTTACAGCTATATATTGTTTTATATATTTGTGTATTTTTCTAGTTATCTCCTGTTTTTGAACCCACTGGCTGACTGTGTATTGTACATGTTCTTGAGGCCTGATGTTGGAGGGTTAATGAAGTCTGTTCACTGCTGTTGTAGAACTGACACACATCAGAGTTCGACACACAGCCGGGACGAACACTCTCGAGACAGTAGTGCAGCGTTTGCCTGCTGTGTTTCAATGCAAAATCCTGCGTCTCATTCACAGACCGCCTGCAGTTCAGTTTAAACATCTGCACTCAATAAATGAAGTCAATGTCATTCTTTTCACTGCACACACCCTTCCTTTCTGTGACATTTAGGTTTATTAGAGATAACTCTTGACTCATAAAACTCAAAACTCAATTGCTCTGTTTGCGCTCCATTAAACACATACGGTAAACAGAGTTTTATTAAAGATGTATTGATGTGCCGTTGATGCTTCTGCTGACGTTCTGTATCAGCAGGACTTTATCATACGATGGAGAGGAGGGTTGTATAAAGCACGGTTTATTCTCATTAATTCCCCCGATAGACTGACAGATCAACAACATCAAGTAGTTTAATGTCATAGTCTTGCTTGTGTTCCTAATGCATGTACATTATACTTTTACCAAATAACTACTATTCACTCTATTATTCACAGCACTTGAATATTGTTAGTTTAACTTCTATTGTTCTCCTCATTTATAAATCGCTTTGGATTAAAGCGTCTGCTAAATGATTAAATGTAAATGTATTACAGTTTTTCTCGATTGCTTAAACACATTTCTTGAAACTATGCCTCGTATTCTCCAAACTGTAAACACAAATTCATAACGTCTCACCCAATTCCCCAAACATCATATTTTCAGGTCAAAATGAAGCTCTACACTCAAAACCATTCACTCTTGCTGAAAAACCAAACTTTGCCCTCAGACAGGACACACAAGCCCTCAAAATCACACACACTACAACGTAATCTTACACACTGGTGTAATAAATGCAAAACAACATTTCCAAAACTGGTCAGTTATGTCGCTTGTGGTTTCCCCCCTCACAAACCTTTTCACGATGAACACAAAAGACAACCAATGGATAAATTGGCACATTTGTATTCATTCATGTACTACACAGTACAACACACACAAAACAAAACAAAAAGCATTTTTTCCGTTTTACTTTTTTTACAGTTTTTCTTGATTGTTTACACACATTTTCTGGTACTTGAGACACAATGACCACAACATGTAACTCATTCACCAACCCCCTGAACCAATTCTGCTAAACTACAAGCACAATTCCTGCTTTACACTCAAATTGTACTTCTAAAACACACTTTTTTCAAAACACTACACACAATTCTCTGCTTTTGGCACAATTTTCATGCAGAAAATCTCTTGTTTTCACAAAGAACACACTGCCATTCAAATATGCACACTGACTCATCACATGGGCAAACACCCGTCACACAGTTTTACAATTAGCAATCAGAGCTTTAGCATTAAAGGGCAACAGGTGAGCTCTTCAATGGAGCAATGGATGCCAACACTGGATTTTTTTTTTTTTTACTGTAACTGTATACAGTAAATTCTTTTGTTGTTTTGTATGTAGACCACTGTATGTCCTACTTTGTGTTGGTTGGGATGTACACTGTGTACATTGTTTTTGTGGGAAAAATAAAATATATTCGTTACCGTGTATTTGTGTGTTCTGAGTATAAAAACAATATTCTCAAATATTTTACAACACACTTATGTATGTACTGTCTGTAGTAAGTGTAACACTGAACAAAAAAAGGCCTAAATCATTATGATGAATGGAGAAGAAGGGTTTTCCATTCATGATAGTGTTTTACATTACAGTTTTTCTCAATTGTTTACACACAAATACTGGTACTTGAGACACAATGACCACAACATGTAACTCATTCACCAACCCCCTGAACCAGTTCTGCTGAACTACAAGCACAATTCCTGCTTTACACTCAAACTGCAGATCTAAAACACACTTTTTTCAAAACACTACACACAATTCTCTGCTTTTGGCACAATTTTCATGCAGAAAATCTCTTGTTTTCACAAGGAACACACTGCCATTCAGATATGCACACTGACTCTTCACATGGGCAAACACCTGTCACACAGTTTTACAATTAGCAATCAGAGCTTTAGCATTAAAGGGCAACAGGTGAGCTCTTCAATGGGGCAATGGGTGCCAACACTGGATTTTTTTTTTTTTTACTGTAACTGTATACAGTAAATTCTTTTGTTGTTTTGTATGTAGACCACTGTATGTCCTACTTTGTGTTGGTTGGGATGTACACTGTGTACATTGTTTTTGTGGGAAAAATAAAATATATTCGTTACCGTGTATTTGTGTGTTCTGAGTATAAAAACAATATTCTCAAATATTTTACAACACACTTATGTATGTACTGTCTGTAGTAAGTGTAACACTGAACAAAAAAAGGCCTAAATCATTATGATGAATGGAGAAGAAGGGTTTTCCATTCATGATAGTGTTTTACATTACAGTTTTTCTTGATTGTTTACACACAAATACTGGTACTTGAGACACAATGACCACAACATGTAACTCATTCACCAACCCCCTGAACCAGTTCTGCTAAACTACAAGCACAATTCCTGCTTTACACTCAAACTGCAGTTCTAAAACACACTTTTTTCAAAACACTACACACAATTCTCTGCTTTTGGCACAATTTTCATGCAGAAAATCTCTTGTTTTCACAAGGAACACACTGCCATTCAGATATGCACACTGACTCTTCACATGGGCAAACACCTGTCACACAGTTTTACAATTAGCAATCAGAGCTTTAGCATAAAAGGGCAACAGGTGAGCTCTTCAATGGAGCAATGGATGCCAACATTGGATTTTTATTTTTATTTTTATTTTTTACTGTAAACAAAAAGTATGTAGTAAGTATACAGTAAATTCTTCTGTTGTTTTGTATGTAGACCACTGTATGTACAACTTTGTGTTGGTTGGGATGTACATTGTTTTTGTGGGAAAAATTAAAATCTATTACTGTAATAAAATATATTTCTTACTGTGTATTTGTGTGTTCTGAGTATAAAAACAATATTCTCAAATATTTTACAACACACTTATGTATGTACTGTCTGTAGTAAGTGTAACACTGAAAAAAGGCCTAAGTCATTATGATGAATGGAGAAGAAGTGTTTTCCATTCATCTTAGTGTTTTACACTGAGCACATCAGTGTTCAACTGGTTCTTATAAATGTCTAGTCATATGATGGTTTGTGTGTGTCATTTGAAAACAAAATACCATTTTGAGAAGAAATAACATTGTTTTGAATGTAAAGTTTCATTTTGCAGGAGAATTGAGGGATTTTGCCCATTGTGTGTGTGTTTTTGGATTTGTGTGTAAAGTTCTGAGAATATGAGGCATGCTTTCAGAAAATGTGTGTAAACAATCGAGAAAAACTGTATTATTTTTTTATTCTCTCCTCTAAACTCTAAACTATTTTTTTTATATATTTACTTACAGTAAGATGTGTGTGACCATCATATGACTGTAAAAGAGCACACACAAACCTTGTTCTAATATGGAATTGTATTGGAATGGTAAAGAGTGTTGGTCGTGACAGGAGGGTCTCCACTCAAGGAGACAATATGATGGATACGTCTAAGAATGTTCTACGTATAGTTGAAACACCATCATTGGCCTAGAAAGATAACATTCTGGAGTCAAGACTATAAAGGAGAAAGGATGCCCTCCCTTCACTGTCACACTCTGCAGCCACTCTGTGTGACTGTACGACTGCTGGCCTTTTCTTGCAAGAGAATAAACCTCATCAAAGACTATTGGAAATGTTTGTCTCTTATTTAGTGATAGAATTGTGTTTGCCACCACACACCTCCCTGAAGGCTCTCGAGGCGACAGTAAAGCGACTCAAATTTGGCCTTACTCGTAGCCCAGCCTCCCTCATGTTTTGAGCTCATTGATAAATTGAACATTTATCAATGTTCAGAGCTCATTGATAAAGACATGGGCAACTAGAGTGGCTTGAATTTCATCTGAGACTGCTTGTCTTCTTGCCCTTCGTCCTCCTCCTTATCCCTCCTCAATCTCTTCCTTCATGTCTTTCTAGATCCATTGTTCCAAAACTCAACAAACTGATTTGGGCCCTTCTATCCATCTATTGAAGGATCTGATGTGTGTTCACTTTTGACTCCTACCCCTGGTTTCACAGACAGGGCTTAAGACTAGTCCTAGACTAAAATGTAAGTCTGAGCTGTTTCCACTGAAATAAACTTGCACTGACTGATCTTAAAAATATATCAGTGCCTGTTTTTTTTCTAAGCATGTTTATAAAAATTACTTAAATGTCCTAATTGATCTATGGTCTAATCCTGGCTTAGTCTAAGCCCTGTCTGTGAAACCGGGCCCTAGTGTTTCCACTTCGGTAATTGTGTACTAACTGAGCTGGAGCTGTGCTGACTTGAGTGAACAATATTGAATGCTAGTGGTTTATACATGACAACATGGTCTAGGTAATGAGAAATGAAGGGATTTGTGTGTAGAGTTTTGCAGTGACAGTTCAACAAATCTGACTCGTGTCAAAACAGGGAATAGTGTTTATGGAAGAGGATTAGGGCCAGGCAATAATAAAAAAATAAAAGCATCTCGAGATTAAAGTCATTATAATGTGAGATTAAACTAGTTAAATATCGAGAAAAAAAAGTCGAAATACAATCTTGAGAATAAACTCATTAAATAGAGAATAGAGTCGTTGTGTTTCGAGAAAAAACTCATTAAATTTCGAGAAAAAAGTCGAAATACAATCTTGAGAATAAACTCATTACATTTCAAGAATAAAGTGGTTGTGTTTCGAGAAAAAAAAGTTAAATTGAGAAAAAAAAGTCGAACTAATCGTGAGAATAAACTCGTTAAATTTCGAGAATAAAGTCATTGTGTTTCGAGAAAAAAGTCGAAATGAAATGTAGAGAATAACGCATTTGATCAGTGTTCATTTCATAGCCTACTGATAGAGGATGGCAGAGTTGGATCACTTAGTCAAGCTATATTTTAGACTTTCTTGTTATGAGGTTGAAGGATGAACCCAATAGCAGACAGTTTGCAGGACACACTAGGTTTATTATATACAAATAACAGGGAAAACAAAGCCCACGAGGGGGTAAAACAAGGACAGGGCAACGAGTGACAAAACTAGACTAAGACTTGACGTAACTAGACTACAAATAAACAGCTAATACAGAAACAGAACTTTCACTTGACAAGGTACTCACAGAGAGACTGCACAATGTATGACAGCAGATAACATAACACCATAGCAGGTTTAACAATGAACCAACACAAGACAGCAGACAAGAGGGGATTAAATAGGGAACTAATGATACACAACAGGTGACAAAGGTGAAGCAATAATGACAAAACGAGGATAACAAGGGGGCGGGGCTGGGTGACGAGACAACACAAGCACATGGCCCAAACAAATGGCCATGTGCTTGCACATAAAACATGGGCCTGTCATGATCCTGCCTCAAGACCAGGGAAAATCAGAGACAAGAAGGCAGAATCATGACATTTCTTTCAGTAACAAAGAATAGAACATTCTCAGGTCTAGGTCGGCTAGGTCTTTTTAGAAGAAAAATTCAGTCCAATTTGCGCGATGTACTCGCTTTTGTCCAACATGAAATTCATCGAGCTTTCGTGGTTTCCATACCATAAGACGCATTATTAAACTTGTTGATCCTCAAGGTGTGGAATTTCGACGAAGGAGACGCTTGAGAAGACGCCAGTACACTTGCGCTGGCCCAAATGCACTCTGGCATATGGACAGCTATGATAAATTAAAACCGTACAGCCAGGGCCGGCCTGCGGCATAGACGGAATAGGCAAATGCTAGGGGCGCCACTCATCCATAGGGGCGCCAAAATGGGTGAACGACTGATTTTTTTTTTTTATTATTTAAAAAATTTTTTTACTAATACTATTTTAAAAACATTAATTCGAAATACTACCAAATAAAGCAAAAAAACTAAGTCCCCCGACTCCTTTCCGCCGCATCAATCTTCCCCCGCCCAGCGAGTGCATGAAGTGCGTCAGAAACACAGAACGCGCACGATCAGTTGTTGGTAATTTGTTGTGTAACGTGCCTCTCGCTGAATTGCTTTTGTTTGAGGGCGCTTCACACACTCAAGCAGCACCCCTGTAGAAACGGGCCTGGCAGCTCGCACCAGGTCTAGACACGGATGAAAGTTTCCTGATTGTGACGGATGGCCAAATTTACACATTAGGCTATAAATTAGCATTATAGTCTGCAAAAAGAAGAGAAGAGGATAAAAGGGGATAAAGACAGAGGTAAAGTGATGGAATGAATGAAGTTTATCTAATTGCATAGTAGTAAGATACTATAATTTAATGGTCCCGGAACCTGACTTAATAAAGATGCTGCTGACATGCATGCTATTCTTGCCATGTAAGTACAATAACATTAACTTCCTTAGATGAGAAAAAAAAGTTCTTAGTTCAGATTAGTTCTTATTTTTTATTTTATTTTTTCAGTTTGAAACAGTATCTAACAGCATTAAAAAGACGATTAAAAACTCTGGTTGCTCCGACATGGTGCTAATCAGTGCTAATTACAAGTTAACAGGTTCTATGTGATTTGAATGATTAGAACAACAACGCTCCCGCCTAAAGTGTGATGCGGGCCTAATTTGCATACAGATATCTGCAACGTCATTTGGCCTAATCAAAACTCTAATTCAAGATATCTCTAATTACATTTTGACTAGGCAGAATGAAAGTTACAGATATCTCAAATTTCAGATATCTCTAATCAAAATTAATTTCAAGATTTCTATAACTTGATAATAGATATCTACAATTAAATTGACTATCCCTAACTCCAGTTTGAGATATCTACAACGCCATTTTGACTAGTCATAACTCCAGTTAAAGATATCTACAACGTCATTTCGCCTAGTCAAAACTTAATTTAAGATATCTGAAAAGGAGCATGTAGATATCTTGAGTTGAGGTGAATTAAACATATCTTGAACTGGAGTTATGACTAGTCAGAATCAAATTGTAGATATCTCAAACTGGAATTACGGATATCTACAATTCAATTGCAGATATCCGTAATTCACATAGTGGATATCTGAAACTGAATTGTAGATATCTGTAATGATAAACCCCATACAAATGAATGGCAAAAGTGACGTAATTTGTCCTAGGAAGAATGTCTTTGTGGATATCTGAAATTACAATTATGGATAGGAAGAATGTAGTTGCGGATATCTGAAATGTTCTTTTTGACTAGGCAAAACTGAATTACAGATATCTGCAACACATATCCAGTCTAGCTGTTAAATGTTAAAATGGCTTGCCATATATCCTACATGTGTTTAAATGTTAAAAGGGCGACAAAACTATTACAGATATCAAAAATTGATTACTTACAATATTATACTAATATCTATGGCAAGCCATTTTAACATTTAAAAGTTAAGTTTGACTATCCGGAATTAACATTGTAGATATCACCAACGTCTTTCTGACTAGTCGTAATTACATTTTGGATAGTTGGAATTGTCATTCAAGATATCTATAACGTAATTGTGACTAGTCGAAACGACAGATAGAGATATCTGTAATGCAGTTTTGACTAGGCGAAACTGAATTACAGATATCTGCAATGACGTCATTGAAAACGACATTCAACTCGTCACACATCTTAAATGACAATTGCAGATATCTGTAATTCAGTTTTGCCTAGTCAGAATGAAAGTTAAAGATATCTCAAACGTCATTATGACTAGTGCAAATTATTGTGCATGACGTGCTCTAATTTAGATATCCATAAATACGTAATTTACCCTCCCCATCATAATCAAAGAAGAAGTGGGTTCATTTCCTTATTTCTATGAATAGAAGAAGAAAGCAGTCATGGCGTTGGCTGTAATCGAAAAAACCACCAGAAAATGGCATGAAATTCAACGAGCCCTCACACAGGGGATTTGTGGAGAGAGAGAACGTCGTTCTATTGAACAGTGTGAAAGAAATCTCGGAAGAATTGAGCATTTGCTATCGCCAGACACAAACAATGAACTCAAAAGCAGTTTGGCTCAACTGAAAACTCGAATAAACGCAAATTTCCATGCTGGGGAAGACAGACGTTTCTCTGTCAGGCGCATTAGTTCAGGTGAGTCTGTTTATCACTGCATTCATGTATTATCATTGCATTAACGTTAAAGGGGAAATCCGGCCGTTTTAAACACCTAGCCTATTGCTTTTCGCGGCTCACCCATAGACAGTAGAAGGGTTCACCGCGGGAGCTGTAGGAAGCAACAACAAAAAAACGACAAAGAATTATCTGACCTATCTGGTTAGCTATGGCTAGCTAGTGATGTTATGTTACATAATATGACACTGAAGAAGCTTCAAAGCGCGTATCGAGATATACAGTGCGCGTATATACGCACACTGTGCCGGAGTGCGTATAGTTTTCAGAGAAACACGTGATTCGAAAAAAGAAGCCTCACTTTCTTTCCAGTCACGTGAATGCTTCACTTTGCGTGTCGGAATGTTTGAACCTAGACCACTACTCTACAGGTTTTTTTGAAGTTTAAGTCCATTTACTAACATTTTTTGTTACATAATCATATTCTTCTGCCATAAACAATATAGAAACCATACAATAATTAGACCACCATTTACTTGCATCAAGCAACTCTGTTGTTATTTTTATTAGTAGTATTAATATAATTGTTATATAATGTATTGCCACACTTATATATGTGAATTATATTATCAGAAAACTGAACATTTGGCCTTGTCAGTCTTTTATTTGTGCTTAACCCTCAGATGGTCTTCGGGGTCCATTGGACCCCAAATGACTTTTGCTTGAATTAATTTTTTTTTGCTCTTTTTCCAAATGGTATGAAACTTCCTTCACCTCTCAACACTTTCTAGATCTACAAAAAAAATTTTAATTGGAATGTTATCTGTTTTTATGTAGGCGTGACAAAAATAGTGACACTCGTGGTCTTTGGGGTCTATTGGACCCCAGACAATAACATTTAATTTTGTAATAGAACAATCGTTTTTTTTTTTTTTTTTTTTTTACAAATATAATTTTACTCTGTTTATTAATGTTTTTACTCAACATTTGTGCAGTTTTTGGAGGATTTATGATATATTTTAAATATCTATAAATAAATAAATATATTTTTATTTATCATTGGACTCAAAATAGACAAAATTCATCATCAAAATCAGACCTTATCAGAATCAGGAAATTATCATGCTCACATACGCGCGCGCACACACACACACATAGAGAAATACAATATACAGGAATAGGCTATATACAGTATTTTTATACAGACTATAAAAAATATTTTTCTTATCATTTGTAAAATAAAATAATCTAAAATGCAGAACCACCACAAAAATAAATTGGTAACACTAAGACGCATTGAAAATGTACACACACACACACACACACACACACACACACACACACACACACACACACACACACACACACACACACACACACACAAGACTACATTCTCTTTGTAACATGTTGTTCAGGTTTGATTCTAATCATAATGTAACATTATTGAAAAACCTGTTTTTTTTTTCAGTACAAAAAAATGCTAAACTTTGACAAAAAGTATTTTATTTTTGTTATAATTGTGATTTTATAATATTTAGATATGAATCCAACTGAACTGAAACATTTGAAACTATATCTTTCAGTAATTCAAATAGCATATGGCATAGTGGAGCTCTATAGCCATCTAGTGGTTAAAGTGATTTATTAAAATTTTTAAACAGTTTTTTCCAAAAAATGGGCGAAAATCTTACATTAAACCTTGTAAAATTATCCATGGTATCCCCAGGAATGAAATTTAGAAATCTGGGTCTTTTATAAAGTGTATTTAACATAAAATGCTGTTTTTTTTTTTTTTTTTTTTTTTTTTTTTGTAAAAAGCCTATTTAAATAAATATGTATTTATTTATTTATAGAAATTTAAAAAATATCATAAATCCTCCAAAAACTGCACAAATGTTGAGTAAAAACATGAATAAACAGAGTAAAATTATATTTGTAAAAAAAAAAAAAAAAAACTATTGTTCTGTTACAAAATTAAATGTTATTGTCTGGGGTCCAATAGACCCCAAAGACTGATAATGTCACTTTTTTTGAAGACCATCAGAGGGTTAATGGATAAAACAACGGCGCTGCATATGGCTATACTAATTAGCAATAATTCTTTATATTTATTAACGTGTTTATTTGTGCAATCATTAAATGTATCAGCAATAAATACTGTATTTTTGCTATTCCACAAGTCTCTCCATTTCCAGTGTAGCCTACTGGCCTATTCATTAACAATATGCAATTTCAATGCATGTATGAGAATTGGTATGATGATATATACTATAAAATTTAAATTACAAAAAAATAAACAGTCCAATGCTGCTTAAACACTTAAACTTAGTTGACTTTTTCTTTTTGTAGGGAGAAGAGGCCGACCAGCCATTGATGTTACCAGAGAACACTGAACATTGAATTTCTGCTGAAGCAAGGCCATACAATTTCAAAAACTGCTGAAATACTGGGATGCTCCTCATCATTTCTGTACAAGAAGTCAAAGTTGTTGGGTATACCTGTTAGAAGTATGCTGTCTGCAATAGATGGTGGTGAACTAGAACAACGTGTGAGGCAACTTCAGAGCCAATATCCTAATTCTGGAAATGAGGTAATTGGAGGTCTTTATCTTTAGGCTGTATTTAATTCACATTTGTGTGCCATTGTTTTGTGAATATCATGTCAATTTAGATCTTTTCACCAATCTGTTGCAGATGATAAGAGCCCTGTTGCGTGCACAGGGTGTGCTTGTTACACGGTCCAGGGTGCGTGAGATGTTGACACGGGTCAATCCTACTGCTGCTGCAAGGAGATGGAGCCAGACATGGAGCAAGACGTGTTTATCATGTACCTTACCCCAATAGTTTGTGGCACATTGATGGGAACATGCGTCTCATAAGGTTATTATTACCAGACTTGTCATACTTTTTAATATTTTGAAAAGAACTTCAGCAAATAAAAAAAAAGGAGTTTACAGCTATATTGTTTGCAGACTACTGTCAATAGTATCATCATTTTCAAGTAATATTTGTTTTTCAACCTTTCCAGATGGGGCTTTGTGATTCATGGTGCAATTGATGGATACTCCCGTCTGATTACTTACTTCAACTGCAGCACAGACAATCGCGCCACAACAGTGCTTTCTCAGTTTTTGAAAGCAACATGCCTCTATGCCTTACCATCAAGAGTCAGATCTGACCATGGTGGTGAAAACATCCTTGTGGCTTTATTCATGCATCTAGTTCAAGGACTTGAACACAGAGGTTTCATAACCGGACAATCAGTTCACAATCAGAGAATTGAACGCCTTTGGCGTGATGTATTTTTGCATGTGTTGCAGCAGTTTTACCACATAGTTACAGTAGTTAGGATTCAGAGGTTCTAAACCCAGATGATGATGTCCACAGACATTCACTGCATATTGTTTATCTCCCTGAGATCCATAAAAGACTGGAGCAGTTTAGAGAGGCCTGGAACCTCCATCCGTTGCGAACAGAAAAATAATCGCACACCAACTCAACTCTGGACAGAGGGCATGCTCAAAAACATTGCAACAGACAGCACAGCTGTCAACAATGTGTTTGGGGAAAATCCCTACAGCGACCAAAACATTGATGCCATCCTAGCGCAGTATGGAAGTCAAACACTGCCTACACTTGATGAGGAAGAGTTCCCAGCTGTTAATGTAGAGCCACCTCAACTCATCCTCACTCAGCAACAACAGACATCTGTACACAATGCAATCCAACACATTTCTGATCTAAAGATAAAATATCAGGCTTGCAGTACTGCAATTATCAGTATTTTGCAAACTCAGGTATAGTCCAATTCCAAGCCCGGAGACAAAAGTTTATTGGCTGCATATATTATCCAGGACTGTAAGACATTTTTAGTTTAAACAGCTTTAAGTTATATTTTCTGTTCAAATAAGGCGGTATGGTCGGTGCAGCTACAGCTGATGGAGCTAATGCCAGGTGTGCTAGATTTGTGGGTGCCAGTCCAAACATTGGCAGTAGCTAACAGCACTGTTGGTGCTGTGTTATGTTTTATTGTTTTTTTTTTGTATTTTTTTTTTTGTATTGTTGGCTGACAATATTTGTATTGTTCCTTTCTACTCCCATTGTGTTATAATTTGTAGAAAAAAGCAGAAAAGCATCTAATTAGTATGAATGAGATTTAAATGTTGAACTCAATGTATGAAATATGTGAAACATCTTAAGGTTTAAATGGAATATGAATCAATAGACAAGACTTGAAAATGCATGAAAAAGAAATTCAATGAATCCTTGGAAAAGTGGAGAAAGATCTAACTATTTTGAATGGGATTGAAAAGATGAATAAAAAAAAGATGAATAAACTGGTAATGTATGAAAAAAGATTGAATGTTTAATGGCTTGAATGGGCTTAACTGCCAAAAATTCCTTTACATCAATCCATTAGTCACATTACTGGGGAATCCGTCCAACCAAAGGATAGAACGTTTGTGGAGGAATGTATTTTTACACGCGCTACAATCATTCTACAGCATGTTCTACAGTCTTGAAGATTCTGAACTGCTTGATCCCAGCAATGACCTTCACAAAGTTTCACTCAGCATAGTTCAACATGGCATTGAGTCTTTGCCCACAGCTGAAAATTAAGAAATCCCAGCTGTAACTGTTGAACAGCCACAATTAACCTTACTCCTCAGCAAATGGAAACGGTTTCCCATGCTATTGACCATATTACAGATTTGAAGATTACGTTTCAGGTTTGTTGTGCAGAAATTGCTAATGTTTTGGTAAACTAGTGTTGCAGATTAGAGTGTGTTATAAAGAATGTCAGTCTTTTGTAATATTTTAATATGTAAAAGTTTTAACTACAAGAATGCTCTGTTAATTAATAAAGAATTAATAGATGCTTAGATGCTAACATTGAAAGAAAAAAAGATTTTCGATGAAAAGCTGGTGTACAAGTGAGAGAACCTGAACAAACAGTTAAAAATGAGCAATGTAACACTGTTTTTCCACAATAAACACGAACATGCATAATGCAGAACAATGCATTTTATTTTGCAATGGATGCACATCTCAAACATATTTGACTTCAAGGTGCTTCTTAAATGGAAATTTAAATTTATAAAAGCTGTACTCAGTTGTAACTGTACCTAAAATTACTTTGTGTCAAAAGGTAGGCTAATATTAAAGCTTAAAGCATGAGACTTATGTAAGTCAAATCATTGACAACATTTTATTTTATTGCTGAACTATTCCTTTAAAAGAGGAAAAATTAACATTCTTTTTTAACCATTTCAGGCAACACCAAATTATGGGCTCTGCATGATTCCCTCTGTCATGTAGGCTAGGTCTTGAACATTTCATATTCTGTGTGTATTGGCAGTCGTAGTATAATGAGGCAAGTATTGGCCTCTGGAAAGATTTCCCTGTCTTGATGGAGGAACTCTGTTTCTGGGCGGTGGGGGAAACCCAGAGGTGGCACTGTGGAGGCTCCAGTGGCAAACTCCATTATCATCTCAAGAGTGACTCCATCAGTCTCTCCCTCTGCAAAATATATGTACAGACAAATCACAAACCTCAAAAGACTAACCTAAAATGTGTGGTACATGCAGTTCTTTGACAGCGATATTTTGATCTAAACAGAATAAGCCAGCCTGTCTAATTATGACTACATCTAGCTGCATGGTTTCTATATTTTGTCTGATTACAAAAAAAAAAAAAAACAATCCTAAGTATTTGTTCTGCATAATGGTTAGATTTACCAAAAATCAGATAATTTTTCACTTCAAACACTTGTTTTCTACGGAGCCCCCCATGTCCCACTTTGGCAAAAAAAATTTATTATAACTATCTTGTGGCCTCAAGATAGTAACTCGTGGCCTCAAGATAGTAACTTGTGGCCTCAAGATAGTAACTCGTGGCCTCAAGATAGTAACTCGTGGCCTCAAGATACTAACTCGTGGCCTCAAGATAGTATATCTCGTGGCCTCAAGATAGTAACTCGTGGCCTCAAGATAGTAACTCGTGGCCTCAAGATAGTAACTCGTGGTCACAAGATACTAACTCGTGGCCTCAAGATAGTATATCTCGTGGCCTCAAGATAGTAACTCGTGGCCTCAAGATAGTAACTCGTGGCCTCAAGATAGTATCTCGTGGCCTCAAGATAGTAACTCGTGGCCTCAAGATACTATATCTCGTGGCCTCAAGATACTAACTCGTGGCCTCAAGATAGTAACTCGTGGCCTCAAGATACTAACTCGTGGCCTCAAGATAGTATCTCGTGGCCTCAAGATAGTAACTCGTGGCCTCAAGATACTATATCTCGTGGCCTCAAGATACTAACTCGTGGCCTCAAGATAGTATCTCGTGGCCTCAAGATAGTAACTCGTGGCCTCAAGATACTAACTCGTGGCCTCAAGATAGTATCTTGAGGCCACGAGATATACTAACTCGTGGCCTCAAGATACTAACTCGTGGCCTCAAGATACTAACTCGTGGCCTCAAGATAGTAACTCGTGGCCTCAAGATAGTAACTCGTGGCCTCAAGATAGTAACTCGTGGCCTCAAGATAGTATCTCGTGGCCTCAAGATAGTAACTCGTGGCCTCAAGATACTATATCTCGTGGCCTCAAGATAGTAACTCGTGGCCTCAAGATAGTATCTTGTGGCCTCAAGATACTAACTCGTGGCCTCAAGATACTAACTCGTGGCCTCAAGATAGTATATCTCGTGGCCTCAAGATACTAACTCGTGGCCTCAAGATACTAACTCGTGGCCTCAAGATAGTATATCTCGTGGCCTCAAGATAGTAACTCGTGGCCTCAAGATAGTAACTCGTGGCCTCAAGATAGTATCTCGTGGCCTCAAGATACTAACTCGTGGCCTCAAGATAGTAACTCGTGGCCACAAGATACTAACTCGTGGCCTCAAGATAGTATATCTCGTGGCCTTAAGATAGTAACTCGTGGCCTCAAGATAGTAACTCGTGGCCTCAAGATAGTATCTCGTGGCCTCAAGATAGTAACTCGTGGCCTCAAGATACTAACTCGTGGCCTCAAGATAGTATATCTCGTGGCCTCAAGATACTAACTCGTGGCCTCAAGATAGTAACTCGTGGCCTCAAGATACTAACTCGTGGCCTCAAGATAGTATATCTCGTGGCCTCAAGATAGTAACTCGTGGCCTCAAGATAGTATCTCGTGGCCTCAAGATACTAACTCGTGGCCTCAAGATACTAACTCGTGGCCTCAAGATACTAACTCGTGGCCTCAAGATAGTAACTCGTGGCCTCAAGATAGTAACTCGTGGCCTCAAGATAGTATCTCGTGGCCTCAAGATAGTAACTCGTGGCCTCAAGATACTAACTCGTGGCCTCAAGATAGTATATCTCGTGGCCTCAAGATACTAACTCGTGGCCTCAAGATAGTAACTCGTGGCCTCAAGATACTAACTCGTGGCCTCAAGATACTATATCTCGTGGCCTCAAGATAGTAACTCGTGGCCTCAAGATAGTATCTCGTGGCCTCAAGATAGTAACTCGTGGCCTCAAGATACTAACTCGTGGCCTCAAGATAGTATATCTCGTGGCCTCAAGATACTAACTCGTGGCCTCAAGATACTAACTCGTGGCCTCAAGATACTAACTCGTGGCCTCAAGATAGTATATCTCGTGGCCTCAAGATAGTAACTCGTGGCCTCAAGATAGTAACTCGTGGCCTCAAGATAGTATCTCGTGGCCTCAAGATAGTATATCTCGTGGCCTCAAGATAGTATATCTCGTGGCCTCAAGATAGTAACTCGTGGCCTCAAGATAGTAACTCGTGGCCTCAAGATAGTATCTCGTGGCCTCAAGATACTAACTCGTGGCCTCAAGATACTAACTCGTGGCCTCAAGATAGTATATCTCGTGGCCTCAAGATACTAACTCGTGGCCTCAAGATAGTAACTCGTGGCCTCAAGATACTAACTCGTGGCCTCAAGATAGTATATCTCGTGGCCTCAAGATAGTAACTCGTGGCCTCAAGATAGTATCTCGTGGCCTCAAGATACTAACTCGTGGCCTCAAGATACTAACTCGTGGCCTCAAGATACTAACTCGTGGCCTCAAGATAGTAACTCGTGGCCTCAAGATAGTAACTCGTGGCCTCAAGATAGTATCTCGTGGCCTCAAGATATACGAGATATACTATCTTGAGGCCACGAGTTAGTATCTTGAGGCCACGAGTTACTATCTTGAGGCCACGAGTTAGTATCTTGAGGCCACGAGTTACTATCTTGAGGCCACGAGTTACTATCTTGAGGCCACGAGTTACTATCTTGAGGCCACGAGATATACTATCTTGAGGCCATGAGTTAGTATCTTGAGGCCACGAGTTACTATCTTGAGGCCACGAGTTAGTATCTTGAGGCCACGAGATACTATCTTGAGGCCACAAGATACTATCTTGAGGCCACGAGTTACTATCTTGAGGCCACGAGTTACTATCTTGAGGCCACAAGATAGTTATAATAAATTTTTTTTTGCCAAAGTGGGACTAGGGGGGCTCCGTAGTTTTCTTTAAATCTAAGTCACTGTTTTTATTAATCACTCTGTTTATAGAGGACCAATAGCATAAAACAAATACAAATGACACATTACAAGAGAAATAAAAGCTACATAAAGTAGCATTAGCATTCTAGCTATTAATTTAACTGCTCCTTTAAATGTGTCCTGCTCATAATGAATATAATATAAATATTTACTGTAATTGTAATGATTCAGGACAACCCATACAGAAATGTAATATATGGCCATATATGTACTTATATTTTAAATAGCATGACATATATCTATACATATATTTGACTTATCTGAGAACACAATATATGCCTGCAACATATATGAACATTTATGTGTCCAAACATGTGAAGAAAATATTTGAGTTCATCCATATATGATACCATATATCTGCATATGTTACAGTATAGTATTGGTTTCTCGCATATATGGACAACATTAAGTATAAATATGTGACATACATATTTGTTTTCCGCATATTTAATAAATGTATGTAAACATACATGCATGTGATACTGATGCATTGTTAAAGCTGTGGCATATGGTTATGGTACTTTGTGGATGTATTTGTCAAAAATGACAAAGAAAACACTGTATTATTGTATTAAAAATACTATATTTAAGTGAATAATATATAGTGAAAGTATGTACTATGGAAATAAGTACATATATGCATGTATACATATATGCATCTTACATATATTTCACATTTATGTGCATATACAGGAAAATATATGGCACTTACATGAAAACGGCAATTTTTGCTATATATGTTTCATATATGTATATGTGTTTTACATATATGAATTTTGCATATATTCTCATATAGGCAGCAGACATACATGAGCACTGACATTATATATGTAATTTACATATATTGACATATATTACATTTCTGTATGGTAAGGCACAAATACAATTTGGAAAATGGATTTAAGTATTCACTCATTATACTGTAGAAATTTTAAACGTCGAATTTTTTTTTTTTTTTACAAGGCATACCTTTAACATTACATAAAACCAAGAGTTTGCAACCCTTCTGAAAACCTGCATAAACATAGCAGTCAATGGAAGTTTCAAGCTGATGATAGTTATGTTGTCAAAAAGTAAAGGCTCAATTTACTTCACCCAAAAAAAATTTCGATTCTGTCATTAATTACTCAGGTCAACCCGTAAGACCTTCATATACTGTATGTTTTCAACACAAAAGGTGTTGAAACTCTCAGGAGATGTTAGCATGGTAGTATCTTTATTTGTGTTCTGGAAGTTAACTAAAGTCCTGGGGTGTGGAAACCCATGAGGGTGAATAATTAACAACAGAATTTGAATATTTGGGCAGACTAACCCTGTAAATCACTTACTGGTCCAAGGCAGCTCGCAGTCTCCCATTCACAAAGAACTCTGCAGCTGACTGGACAAGAGAGTTCCTTTCTGTCAAGTGTGATATATATCTCAAGGCACCAATGATACTTAGGCTGTCTGCTGCTTCTGCAATGGCACAATTTGCCTCCTGAACAGTTGTTGCTTCCTGTATCTAAAACAGTTGCGAAAAAAAGAATGAAACTGTTAAGCAAAGAGAAACGTTCGGCCTGATGGTGGAAAAGCAGCTCCAGATGCCCTGTGTTCTGTATGACACTGATGCCTGCTCAAGCAACATGTACCCATTGCTCAAGCAACATGTACCCACCAATTATGGTAAGGGGCATTACATTTCTGACACACACTTGTGGGTGTTTGGTCAATCACAATGCACTGGGTCAGCTGGCCAATCAGAGCAGATGGAAGGAGGGGCTTTGTAGAAAACGCCACATTTGAGAGAGGCTGGGCATAGAGGAGCTAAAATAATGCACTGCATATGAAAAATAATGGGGTTTTTTTAACGTTGAAGCATGTCAACACATTTTCCAAATACACAAAATAATGATCTTTAATAATAGCATCATATAACACCTTTAATCAATTATTTAAATTCTCAAACATCTCTGTACCTTGATTAGTTGCTCCCTCAATGTATGTTCTCCAACCTCATCCACTGAGGCAGAGGATGTTGGCATGCCACAGATCTACTGAAAAAGCCTTTCGGAGAAGAAATGTGGGCCAACTCCTCCATGGACGACACACATAGCAATCATCTTCCCCACTGATGTATACAACCTATTCTCCAAAGCTAAAGTAAAACAGAAGAAACATTGATGTCAGAAATTCCTACAGAACCATTATAAATACTTTTTTAATATTCAAGTTAATATTTTACCCCTCAGTCACTCCTGGCTTAATTTTTGTTATTATAATTCAGGAGATCTGATCATAATTGGACAATTTTAAATGCAGGTGAAAACAGGACTGTCATCCTTACATTCTACAGTCTTACATTTCTAATGTAACTGAGGAAAACAGACACATTTTTTAAACAGATTCATCTTTTTGACTCTTTGTAGGTCTCATCTTTGTCCAAATATTTTTTTCTTAGAATTGCATAATATGAACTAACAACTGCAAGTTATATACTCAAAATTGTGTACTATAAAGTCATGACTGTGAGATATAAACTTCATAAGTCAACTCTATAAGCTTTATAATCACAATTGCAAGTTTATATCCCATAATTCTGAGAAAAAAAAATATTGCACAATTGGGAGCAAAAAGTCAGAATTGTTAGATAAAAAGTCAGTTACCTTTTTTATTTTGTGGCAGCTTCCACAAAAACATCTTTGCATATGAAACAGTTATATACACATGTGTAACTATTGAATACTTTTACAAATTTTTATTATAACAGCTGTATAGATTAACAAAATGTGTAGATTATAGGATTATATTTAGATCTACCCTCATCACCTGAAAGGTTGCAGGAAAGAGCACTGAGCATTAATCAAGTGAATGCAGTGATCTCATCTTTGCAACATGATTTCTGCATTCTCACAAAATCATTTTATCATAACTAATAGCGCAAACAAGGTGTAAATAGCATGAGACTACAGTGTAGCACTGTCATTATAACGGACATTTTACAAGTCTGGATTCAATAAAACCCTTTGCTGGACTACCAAGTTAGATATTATTTCTGAAACAAGCAGAATGTTTTAATAGTACAATGTGAAACTTAGGAAATTTGATTTGTCAGTTTATGAACCCTTAAAAAATACAAACACAAAAGATCAAAAAGACTATTCGACTGTTAAGGTGGAATCCAAAAGCATCATCTGACCAGTAGTGGTGGGAGAGAAAAAAAAAGCATTTTTTTTTCATGGATACCGAATAGCTGAATAGCATTACAACATAACCTGACACAAAAGCTTTCTGTTTTAACAGGAGTACTGACCTTGTGTGTCTAGAGCCAAACTCCGGTCTTTCTCATGGCCCTGAAAGACATTTGATTGATGGATGGCCCGCATCAACAACCGCAAGTATTCTCTAGTAGGGCCGCCTTCATCTATTGCCCCTTCCCCATTTTCCTCAGCATCAACAAACACTACATCTAATTTTGCTTGTGGGTTGAATCGTCGCCGCTTGACAGCTTGCAGGCTGCACTGTAGTATGTTTTCTCTGAACACATTTATTTGGTTTGCTGTTGGACAGATGTTTCCATCAATTTTGCTTTGCAGTTTTTTTAGAATGGTCTGTAGGTCAACCCTGCAAGAGACAAAGATTGGATTGTTTTTAGTCAAATGCTGAACATTATGGTATATTTTAGAATATTGCTAGTTGCATAAAGCCCCGCTCACACATGCAGGGACTTCCAGTCACAAAGCAACCTCATCCCATTATTTTTAAATGAAGAGTTGGTGGCTTTGTGTGTGAGTGTTTATGTTAATTTGCGAATGCATAAAAAGTATTTTTTTAACTAAGTAAATAAGCATATATAGGAACATACTCATCTAGGGCCACGGACCTCCCTTGATCTATTAGGGATAGATCTACAATGTCTGATTGCTGGGGAGATGGAGAACTAAGTGGTGTCTCTTCATCAATGTCAATGACAATTGGCTCTGTAGGTTGGTCTTCAAAATTAAAATTAATGAATGGAGTCTGGGCTGTGAACAAAGCCGCAGAGGCCAGAGCGACTGGAGACTAGGCAGAGGCCAGAGCGACTGGAGACTGGCCTGGGGATAGAGCCACTGGAGACTGGACTGGGGATAGAGTCACTGGAGACTGAACTGGGGATAGAGCGACTGGAGACTGGGTAGAGGCCAGAGCGACTGGAGACTGGGCAGAGGCCAGAGCCACTGGAGACTGGGCAGAGGCCAGAGCGACTGGAGACTGGGCAGAGGCCAGAGCGACTGGAGACTGGGCAGAGGCCAGAGCGACTGGAGACTGGGCAGAGGCCAGAGCCACTGGAGACTGGACTGGGGATAGAGCCACTGGAGACTGGACTGGGGATAGAGCCACTGGAGACTGAACTGGGGATAGAGCCACTGGAGACTGGGCAGAGGCCAGAGCGACTGGAGACTGGGCAGAGGCCAGAGCGACTGGAGACTGGGCAGAGGCCAGAGCCACTGGAGACTGGACTGGGGATAGAGCCACTGGAGACTGAACTGGGGATAGAGCCACTGGAGACTGGGCAGAGGCCAGAGCGACTGGAGACTGGGCAGAGGCCAGAGCGACTGGAGACTGGGCAGAGGCCAGAGCCACTGGAGACTGAACTGGGGATAGAGCCACTGGAGACTGAACTGGGGATAGAGCCACTGGAGACTGGGCAGAGGCCAGAGCGACTGGAGACTGGGCAGAGGCCAGAGCGACTGGAGACCGGGCAGAGGCCAAAGCCACTGGAGACTGGACTGGGGATAGAGCCACTGGAGACTGAACAAAGGGCGAATCCACTGGAGGCTGGGCAACATTTACAGGGTCATAGTGTTTTTCCTGAAATGAAACACACAGACATTAATGTAGACTGTAATCACAGACTGAACACAACTGTACTGACTATACATTTGGGCATTATGAGTTATAATCTGTCATGTACTGGATTTTATTTGGTAAATGTGTTTCCATCTTAGTTTATGTGCATGTTTTCATGCAAAATGCACAAAAACAGGTGGATTGACACATAGCGAGGTTTCAAACATGCGAGACCGATGAAGAGGGGGTTTGAGTCACTAATAATAAAAATTTCAACTGATAAAAATGTTTATTTAATGTTATCCATGTTATATTTCATCTTAACTAACAAAGTGAACTTTTAAAAAGATCCATTATGTCATCAAGTTTTAAATGCATCATTATGCATGAATTCTAGAAGGGTCATTCTTTACAGGCTTTCCTGTAGCTCAAACAGTAGAGTGTTGGCGCTAGCAATGCCAAGGTCATGGGTTCGATTCCCAGGGAAAGCAAGAACTGACAAAATGTGTACCTTGAATGCAATGTAAGTCCCTTTGGATAAAAGTGTCTGCCAAATGCATAAATGTAAATGTCTTTACATGCAAGACCCATAAATCATTTCTCTCAGGCTAGTATTAAATTAAATTGTGGAGGATATTAACTGTGAAAAGATGATTGACAGGCCAGTTTATGGTGTCCGTTAAAGACACAGTTTTATGACTGGATAGTATGTCCCAAAAGCTTGCCTAGTCTTCTCTCACACACTCAAAAGTATGTACTTTTTCTTCACAAAAAGAGCACATACTTTTAGGGCATGGTATAAGTAGGTAAACTGGGATGCAGGGATTCTTAACAAGCCTTAAGATAAAATTTAACAGGGACAATCAGGCCAAAAAATTATAACTTATCAATAAAAGGTGATGCATATGGCCAAATCAAAATCATTATGAAAAAAAAAAAAAAATTGTTCAAGTGATACTGTTATAGTAACTTACCAGATTATCAAAAGGTGATGTCCAAAGAACATACAATGTAGAGAATGGTTTGATTCCACGATCTGAAATTGACCCAGTAGAAGTGCTCTCTATATGTAACAGAGTTAACCCTCTGGGGTCTGGGGTGTTTTTGGGGTCCTTGAGATGTTCTGACATGCCCTGACATTTGTGCTTTTTTCAGTTGCTTATAAACATATTAATGGCAAAGGTGTAAATTCACTCTATATAGCACAAACAGGACTACTATAATATGTGAACCACATGTATGTACATGTTTTCATTTTTGAGAGAATAATGTTTATGCATGGTTATTGAAAAAACTAAAAATGAAAGTTTCTGAAATAAGGCCACAAAACACATACTAAATATGTGTCAATAAGACTTTTGAGTCTAGAGTTTTTTCTTCAAAATGATGTGAAAATCATCTTGCCTAATCATTCACATAAAACGATACATTGATTTTAGTTTTGTAAAACACTTTTAGTTTGGAAAGCCAATATGCGGATGGGGCGTAAACGCTCCAGCAGCATCATGCATATTTAGTAGTTCACACCTGATGAGACAATGCCCCTGCATACTTAATGAGCCATTCATTCAGGTGTGTCACCTATAGCTAACTTAAATATACAAGCTTCATAAAAATGATCATTCTAGAAGAAAATTTCAGATGGCATTTAGAGGCTTTTTATATATACACACACATACATACACACATATACACTCACCTAAAGGATTATTAGGAACACCTGTTCAATTTCTCTTTAATGCAATTATCTAATCAACCAATCACATGGCAGTTGCTTCAATGCATTTAGGGGTGTGGTCCTGGTCAAGACAATCTCCTGAACTCCAAACTGAATGTCAGAATGGGAAAGAAAGGTGATTTAAGCAATTTTGAGCGTGGCATGGTTGTTGGTGCCAGACGGGCCGGTCTGAGTATTTCACAATCTGCTCAGTTACTGGGATTTTCACGCACAACCATTTCTAGGGTTTACAAAGAATGGTGTGAAAAGGGAAAAACATCCCGTATGCGGCAGTCCTGTGGGCGAAAATGCCTTGTTGATGCTAGAGGTCAGAGGAGAATGGGCCGACTGATTCAAGCTGATAGAAGAGCAACTTTGACTGAAATAACCACTCGTTAGAACCGAGGTATGCAGCAAAGCATTTGTGAAGCCACAACACGCACAACCTTGAGGCGGATGGGCTACAACAGCAGAAGACCCCACCGGGTACCACTCATCTCCACTACAAATAGGAAAAAGAGGCTACAATTTGCATGAGCTCACCAAAATTGGACAGTTGAAGACTGGAAAAATGTTGCCTGGTCTGATGAGTCTCGATTTCTGTTGAGACATTCAGATGGTAGAGTCAGAATTTGGCGTAAACAGAATGAGAACATGGATCCATCATGCCTTGTTACCACTGTGCAGGCTGGTGGTGGTGGTGTAATGGTGTGGGGGATGTTTTCTTGGCACACTTTAGGCCCCTTAGTGCCAATTGGGCATCGTTTAAATGCCACGGCCTACCTGAGCATTGTTTATGACCATGTCCATCCCTTTATGACCACCATGTAGCCATCCTCTGATGGCTACTTCCAGCAGGATAATGCACCATGTCACAAAGCTCGAATCATTTCAAATTGTTTTCTTGAACATGACAATGAGTTCACTGTACTAAAATGGCCCCCACAGTCACCAGATCTCAACCCAATAGAGCTTCTTTGGGATGTGGTGGAACAGGAGCTTCGTGCCCTGGATGTGCATCCCACAAATCTCCATCAACTGCAAGATGCTATCCTATCAATATGGGCCAACATTTCTAAAGAATGCTTTCAGCACCTTGTTGAATCAATGCCACGTAGAATTAAGGCAGTTCTGAAGGCGAAAGGGGCTCAAACACAGTATTAGTATGGTGTTCCTAATAATCCTTTAGGTGAGTGTATATATATATATATATATATATATATATATATATATACACATACATACATATATATATCTATCTATATATATATATATATATATATATATATATGTGTGTGTATATATATATATACACACTACCAAATTGGTTCACAGTTGGAAGCATCGCATTTTTTTTTATTTTTCCACAAATTGTGCTTGCAAATTGTATAATATCCAAGGTAAACATGTCTAGTAATTGTGCAGTTAATTCTCATACTGTATTCATACTGTATTTTCAGTTTTGGAATTTATCCTCTCCCCAAATTTGTCACTAATAAAACACAATACAAATTATTTAGAGAAATTTTTTTTTTTACCTTTTAATAGTTTGTTTACATCTACCTTGTAAATATATATTTTTTATTAAAAAGGTTACAATTACAACAACAATTAAAGTGTAATCTTTCTTTGTAAAAACTAAAGTATACAAAACGTATTATTTGATGACTTTATTTTTGACAAAACATACTATATTTAACATATGAGCAAAATTGGCAAACAAAAGCTTATTTGATGTGGCAGTCTATTGTACAGTAAAAACTTTATAATCTATTCAAAACTAGTCAACGTCTTTCAAAACTAAAGTATACATTTTATCATACGTATTTCAAAGTAAAGGATTCATTAGTTAGTTGATGACTTTATTTTTGACAAAACACATACTGTACAGTATATATTCCTCATCTCAGTATAGCAATAGAGTTTGCTAAAAGCTGTTCATTCAATACAGCAGTATTTGAAAATCGATAATATTTTGTAAAATTACATTTATATTTACATTTATGTCAAAACCTAGACACTTTTAAACATCAAAATGACATTTATTAATATGTATTCGTGTCAAAATGACATATAAACAGATTTTCCTATTCAATTTTCCATGGAAACGCTTCCAAGACGCTTGCATGCCGCGTGAAAAATAGGCGTCGGTTCTATTTCTAGCATGCACGCGCTTTGAGACTGCGCGTCCTCAAAAGTAAAAAAAACCCTGTCAATTTCAAGATAAACACCCTGTGCAGACTCCCAAACGTATTACACAATTACACCGGACAAAACATAAACATTTAGCTAGCTAACTGGTACTAGAAACCCCAAAATCAGAAAAACACGTCGGACAGGCAAATTACGTGGTCTCACGCATCCAGTCGCGATCCGCTTCTGATATGCTCCCGGTGTGAGTTGGCACCGCGTGGAGGACGGAATAAACCTTGTCGCAGCCGTAATGCGCCGCAGGCGTTTGCAGTGTAAATGAGGGGTAACGCCACGCATCCAGTGTGTCACCGGCCTTATCCAGCTGATGTGGGCGTTTCACAGGTTTGTATGGATCGCCTCACATTTGCGTTTGAATAGCGCGCGGTCTCTGTGGGCGGAGTCACATTAAAACTTAATTAGCTGAGATGAGAACGACTGACATCTCTCTCTTTACATACATATTACATAAACTGTGAATATTTGTTTTTTATAAAAATCACTTAATTTAAAAGAAGAGAATTCAAGCTTCATGCCTGTGTGTCTGTATGCCTGTTTGACTGAGTATTCGCTGAGTTACAGTTCATTTTCGGACGCGTTTCAGAATTGACTTCACTGACGGAGAGTAGGCAGAACTCGCATCATGTTTATTTTTCTTTATTTGGCAAAAGCACAACACTTTGTTTTTATTATGAGTATAAACAAAAAAATACACACTAAACAGGATCGATTGATGTATAACACAAGCATATAAGATAAAAAAATAATAATAATTCGCGCCGGCGCGATAGCCGACCCCAGGGGGTTAAAAAAAGAACATTAATTCTAATGTTATTCATATTGTCTAATTACATGAAATTAGAAGTGAAGCTACATCAAATGGTGTTTTAGTGCCCCCTAGTGGTTATCATACTGCAGACGTTTGTTATTTTGTCCGCAATTGCGCACCGTAGTTCAGCAGAAATGGCTGACACTGCTGTGGGTGAGCGTGCTTCTCTTCTCTTCTGTTTATTGGGTTTAAAAATGTGATACAAGTGTATTTAATATGAGTTCTTTGAGATGTAAATGTTTGTAGTAATTGTCAACAAACATACATTGCGTTGGATGGGTTTATATGTCCAATGAAACTTTGTTGAGTAATTATTTTTGTGCCTCGTGTCTCATATAGGAAATTAACATGTGCTTCTGCTAATGTAGCGCCGGATGGCTAAATAGTTAATTTACTCTCAATGAGAATGAGTTGTTGATTTTTATGTTTTTCTTTATTTCAGTAAATTATGTCTGCAGTGTTTTCACCCAGTAAATTTATACATTTCGATGTATTCTTCAGGTATGTGATTTTCAAATGTACTAATTGTTCTGTTAATGTGGAATTGTTACAAGTTATTGGTAGTTCAGCAGAAATGGCTGACAATGCTGTGGTAATTTATGTCTGCAGTGTTTTCACCAGATACGATCATCATTGCTGCAGAGAATAAAGATAACAGAGAATCAGAGTCCTGTGTGCGTCGTCCATTTCGATTTGGTGATGGTTGTGTGGGATGTGTAAAGGTCACATTGAGAACAACAATCGTTACATATAGCATTTGAAGAAGTAGCTTCCTGGATTCTGAACACCTCACTGGCCATTTCATCTGTTCCAATAAAATCAAACAAGACCTAAAAACAAAGAGCCCATGATGGCAAATATTAATAAATAAAGAAATCCAGAAATGAGGAAAAATAACTAAATAAAACATCTATGGAAAAAAACCTTAATCCTTCACAATGACACTTCACACTTCTTACTTGAATTGGATCAGACATGATGAACTTCCTCTTATTCACATCTCCATTTGGATATTTGGCTTTCAGATATTCTCCATCTAGAGGTTCAACACGGGCTGCCATTCGCTGGCGTCTTTCCTCAATGGCCTAAAAAATAAAATTAAAAAAATGTATATTTATATATATATATATATATATATATATATATATATATATATATATATATATATATATATATATATATATATATATATAAAATAAATAAAATTAAACAATAAAATATTTAGTGGCAGCACTAACCTTTTGGCACTTTTCTTCCAGAACCTCATAGCAGAGCCTCCTTCTGTCCTGCAATACCATATATGTAATACACATTTTTGTTTTAAACAAAATTTAACCTTGGCAAGCAAACTGCGAATAGTCAAATTACCTTTTCTATATCTGCCAACAAAGAAGCATTATATTCTTCATCTTGCTGGGAACGTACAGCTCGCCACTCCTGAAGGAAATAAAGTACAACTATGAGTCGCAAATCAGTCATATTTACAACCATTGACAACATCAAAAATAACTTCACTCACACACAGATTTACAGATTCTGTAGTCTCAGCACTGAAGGAGGTAGCGCTGGATGGTTGTTGTGGGTTCTGGGGAATGGCTGCGGATGGTGTCGTTACCTAAGAGAAGACAAAACATATATAATTACAAAGAATTTGTTAGAGTCACTGCACAGTAAAGAAGTTACTTGAACTGTCACCTAACATTAAATGTGCACTGTGCATAAACATATTGTCATGAATGCTCAGAGACAAGAAGATCGATCCAAATGCAGCTTTATTAAATAAGAGTAATCCAAATTCGTAAACCAGTAAACAGGCAGTGGTCAAGGCAGGCGGCAATAAACAGAGTCCAATAAACAGTCCAGGGTCAAAACAGAAAACAAACACGGAATAAACGCTCGGAAATGCAGACTGACAGTACAACAAGACTTCGCAGTGAATGAATGAATGAACATGGTATAAATAGACAGACTAACAGGATGAGACAGGTGAATACAATCAGTGAATGAGGTACAGGTGAATGTGATCAGTGATAAGTGATGATGAGTCCAGGCAGTGAGTTATGGGAATTGTAGTTTGTGAGTGAATAGGAGAGTCTTATGTGGAGTGCCCTCTGGTGGCTCTCAAGGGCACTCCAGCTGGTGATCGTTACACATATAATTTATATTAAGGTTAAATGAAAGGCCAATTCAACTGAATTGAAACTGAAAATATCCATAGGTAGAAAAATTACAAAAACTGTTATCCTAGGGAATGTAACTGCTCAGACATCACACAGAATAAATAGATACATCTTAATACTGTAGATTTAAAAAAAAAAAAGGGTTTATATTTGTATTTGCCACTCATCACTACAAAGTGGATAGTGGACATAACAAAATCATTAGATGTGCAATCATTGCAGCATAATAAAAAAAAAAACGTGAGCTAGGTCCTGTGCTAACAAACCCGTCTTTGTACACGAGCAATGTTCTCAATGCTTCAGTTCATGTGTAGGGACCCTTATAATACTAAATGCAAAGTGTCATGTTCGAGCCTTCTTGAGATTTAAGAAATAGCTATTTTGATGTGTATTTGCAGTAGTTCTAGCTGCTAGTGCCCCTAGCAAACCCATTCAAAAAAGCCATTAGACCTTAAAAGTGCAGTTTTTGTTGTCAATATACATTTTAAACGAAGTACATTTGACTCCAGTACATTCACAAAAAGACCCTAGAATGCATTTTGGCAACTGTTTGGCTTTAAGTTATTAAACAACTACCCCGAACTTCTGATAGCACATTAGCAATTCTGATGTTAAAAAAGAAAAATTACCCCGACCTCGATGAACTCGCCGGCGAAATAATTAGTGATGGGACATTTGAACCGAGGCGTCGGAGCGTGTGTCGAGAAAAAGTGGGCGTGCCAGATGAAGCCGCGATTCGAGGCTTGTGTTGTTAACGTGAAAATCACGTGACTAATGACAAACGAGGCCTCGGTTTGTGTGGATACGTCATCGGTTCGGTCTGAGTGTCGCTTCCGGATAAAAGGCGGTTCGAAACTCGCGCCACCTTGTGGGTGTTGCAGGAGTAGTAGAAGCAGTTGTAGTAGTGTCAGAGAGTCAGAGAGTTAGATGATAACTGTTGTGTCATATGTGAGGGCTGTATATTATTACATTATCAGGTTAGAATAGTTAAAGTAGGCCTATATTATTATTATAGTAGGCCTAGCTATATTATATTCTTGTTTTAATTAGATAAGATTATTTGGATTGCTCTGGATTTTTGCATCTGGACTGGACTGCTTTTTGATTTGGATTGCCTTTTTGGATGTGTTTGCTTTTTGTGACTCTTCTTTTTCCTGGTAATGGACAAGCAAGAAAGAGGAGATCCTCCCCTGTCTGGGCTCAACAGAAGCATCAGTGTCCTCATTTGTACCACTGCCATTTTTACGTTCCCCTGCATCCCCTGTTCCTTGTGAAAGGATATTTTCCAAGGCTAGAGAGATTTTGTCCAAGAAGAGGAATCGTCTAAACCCCAACACACTTGAAATAATTCTGTTTCTCAATAAAAAATCTATTGTAATCCTTCCTTCCGGACTATTCTGTTGCAGTTTACTTTAATCTGTTATCTATAATCTGCTAAATGAATAAATTTACTTTATTACACTCCCTCTAACATAAGCACTGCACTCAACACAGTGTCACTGTTGTTGTTCATACTGTCACTATCCAAACAATTTATGAATAATTAATAAACTGTGTGTGTGACTCTGCACAAGTAAATTCAGACAGAGAAAGATACATATTTTATAATATACACAGTAATGGACAAATGTCTGATCATGTCTTTTTATTATTGCAAATGAAAGGTTACAGACATCAACAGTGAGTAGCCTACAAAATAAATAAATAAATATTTGTATTTATAAAAATATTTTTATAAAATATACATTTAAATAAAAATATACAAATAAATATAAATAATTATTTGTATATTTACATTACAAATAAATATTTGTATTTCTAAAAGTATTTTATAAAATATACATTTTTTTATTAAAAAAAAAAATATTTTTTTATAGAGGGAGGGAGGGAGGGAGGGGGGCGTGGCTCTGAACACTGGTTCAGAATGAATGAATTTGTCTGCTATTTCTTTGCACAGTAGCTAGGTGTCACTAGTGAGCAATGCTGAATGAAGCTTCGAGTAATGAACCTTTGGCTGAAGCAATGGACTGCGAGGTCTCAGTGGTTCAGGAAGCCTCATTTTGCCATCACTAGAAATAATCGTCTTGTTGTGGAAAGTATGGTTGAATCATCATTTCTCGCTGCCAGCTCCTGTCTTCTTCTTCTTCCTTGGGTTTTTAAGGCAGTTGGTACAGCTCCTGTCTTGCACGGGCTGCAGCATTAAAAAGACGATTAAAAATTCCTTCGCCCTCTGGCTGCTCCAACATGGTGCTAATCAGTGCTAATTAAGTTAACAGTTAACAGGTGCTATTTGAATGATTAGAACAACAACGCTCCCGCCTAAAGTGTGATGCGGGCCTAATTTGCATACAGATATCTGCAACGTCATTTCGCCAAGTCAAAACTCTTATTCAAGATATCTGTAATTACATTTTGACTAGGCAGAATGAAAGTTACAGATATCTCAAATTTCAGATATCTCTAATCAAAATTAATTTCAAGATTTCTATAATTTGATAATAGATATCTACAATTAAATTGACTATCCCTAACTCCAGTTTGAGATATCTACAACGCCATTTTGACTAGTCATAACTCCAGTTAAAGATATCTACAACGTCATTTCGCCTAGTCAAAACTTAATTTAAGATATCTGAAAAGGAGCATGTAGATATCTTGAATTGAGGTGAATTAAAGATATCTTGAACTGGAGTTATGACTAGTCAGAATCAAATTGAAGATATCTCAAACTAGAATTACAGATATCTACAATTCAATTGCAGATATCCGTAATTCACATAGTGGATATCTGCAACTGAATTGTAGATATCTGTAATTATAAACCCCATACAAATGAATGGCAAAAGTGACGTAATTTGTCCTAGGAAGAATGTCTTTGTGGATATCTGAAATTACAATTATGGATAGGAAGAATGTAGTTGCGGATATCTGAAATGTTCTTTTTGACTAGGTAAAACTGAATTACAGATATCTGCAACACATATCCACAGGGTTCCTGCAGGTTTCAGTAAGTCAAATTTAAGACCTTTTTAAGACATTTTAAGACCAAAAAGATTGAAATTTAAGACCTACACGGCGCATAACCAAAAAAAAAAAAATTAAAAGAATTCAGAAAAATATATTTTTATTTCAATGAATTCAGTAATTGAAAAAGCATTAATTTAATTTACAGACAAAGCAATCACATTAGTAACCTTCCACACCCAATAACATGCCAAAAGCCCAAAACCTTAGGCCTAAAATGAAAATAGGCTAAAACAAACTTGCCCTCTATTTCATCTCATATTTATTTACATTACGAAGCAGCATATTAATAGCCTAATAGAGATTGAACAGGCTCAGAGATTATTTTAGAAAATTGTAGTTTGCATATTATACTCTAAAAACACATAATTATAGCTGATTTTAGTTGATCATAACTAGAGATGAAATGGCATGAACATTTATTTTCACGATTATTATGAAATCAATTTACCGAGTTTGTCGAAACCCCGCAAATAACAAATAAAATGATCAATATGCAAGTTTTGTTTACATAAACATCAAAATACTATTAAAATTGATGGCCAGATTTTAAAGGAGTGTCTTGCAACATGTTATCTACTAATATGTACAAGTTCAAATAAAGTTTTTACAAAAATAGTTTTATAAAAAGATAAACCTCACATATTTCAGCCTTTAAATATTTTTTTATAAAAAGAATGAGTCAAAAAAGATTAATTACTGACATTTACAATGCACATCCGCTTATCTAATATTATTAATAACATTTGGTCTGATTCCTGTCGTTGCTAAGCAACCATACAACGCACTCTCCACAGCAACAAGGAAGATGTTGTCCATCTGGCTGCGGGTGGAAAAAAATTGCGCGCTGCTTCAATTGCGCTTGCCGCATGCCCACATTTTAATAAACTTGAGCACACAAAAAGACGCGGTATGTGAACTGCCTGTTGGCGAGTGACCTCATATCAAGCCCCGGGCTACTGGTAGCACGCGAGCGAGCTCCGCTTTGTAGGCTAACTTGTGGTGTGTTGAAGACATCACGTGTTCACAGTCCTGTGCACTGTGACCCGGGGCTGCGTTGCATTCTCAATTATTGGTTCCGCCACTCTTTACTACGTTATTTAATAAAAATAATCGTGGTTGACAAATGAAACTTTTGAGGAAAAATACAATACGGAGAAGTTACATACAGCACAATTTTTAAGACCCAGACATCAAAATTCAAGACTTTTTAAAGACTTTTTAAGGTATTATTTCCAAATTAATAAATTCAATGCTTTTAAGGCTTTTTAAGACCCCGCGGGAACCCTGATCCAGTCTAGCTGTTAAATGTTAAAATGGCTTGCCATACATATCAGCTTTGTATTTCTTGCTAGTAGAAATACATTTTTTAATATCAATAGTTACATTGTTACTAGTAAAAATGCGAAGTCCTGATATCAAGAATTACGTGGTTACTAGTAAAAATGAATATTCTAGATATCAACAATTGAATTGCTACTAGTAAAAATGTAAATTTTTGATATCTGAACATGTATTTCTGATATCAATATAATTTCAGATATCTAAAATGGCTTTCTTACTAGTAACAATCACATTCATGATATCAGAAATTAACATTGTCACTAGTGAAAATGGAATTCTTGATATCAAAAATGAACATTGTTACTAGTAGCAATTCAATTGTTGATATCAAGAATTATCATTTTAACTCGTGAAAATGTAAATGCTGATATCAAGAATTAGCATTGTTACTAGTAGAAATCTAATTCCCGATATCAATAACTATCAACTAATTAACTAACTAGTGAAAATTGAATTGTTGATATCAAGAATTCATATCCTGGAAATGAATAAAAGTTAAAACGGCTTGCCACAGTCTATTTGTATTTATCTGCATATGACAATTTGAATTTGAATGGCATCCTATTATGATAATTAACCACACAATGACAATTACATTTATTAAAAATTACAGTTTTTACTATCTGAAATTAAATTTTTGATATTTGTATTTCCACAAGTGATTTTTATTTTATTTACAGTGAAAACCCACAAATAATAATACATATTATATTTAATAAGTGTTAGTGACAGTAAGTGTTAGTGAGGAACTACAATAACCTGTAACTATTTTTGTACATAAATATTGTACTTAAATGTGTGTTTAAATTGTGTTCCTGGTCCCTCATGCACAATGCAATGATGACAATAGTATACTCATAATTCTACTTTACTGGAAATACAGAACTGTGTTTACTTTAACACTATTTACACACATTTGGACTTGTCCTAACCAGGGACGGATTATGGCGATGATGTGCCCTGGGCACGGATGTCTCAAAGGCCCCCTTCACCATTTTTTTGTACAACAGTGTTGCACCTGTATGCACAGGCGCCGCAATAGGGCAGGCAAGCTAGGCATTTTAAGGGGGCCCCCGAGGGCTGATCAGAACAATCAGAAGTGTTAATATAAAGACGCAGCAACATCTCTGCATCCCCCTTAGTGGGGCCCCTCTCTCGTTACGCTGGTTATGCTTTTACCTTTTTCATACTGGTGCAGCGCTTACTCGCGGTAGGCAGAAAATGCATGATTTGATTTGTTAAACATGAAAAGGACTTATCCGTCTGGCATGGCAGCTCGCTCTAACTTTAACCTAGATAAATGCATATCCAAAGTGTTTGTGCGGAGTGTGCATCGCGCACTGCATGGCAGGCGTCGGCGCGAACAGTTTGCATTTTCCTATCAACAGTGGAAACAACTTGAAATACTCAATCTTTTCTGGTCATATACAGAAAAGAATAATGCATCAGTCGCAAGTAGCTACTTTTATTTTTGTAAACTCACAATAACAAGAAAACGTTGAGCTTTTGTAAAATAAAATAAAACAAACGGGGCGCACTTTCATGGTCTCCGTGGCGTGAACTGGAGCGCGTCTCAAAAAATGAACTGAAACACAGTGTATAGCCTCACAGACATGATGAATATTTGTATATAAAGCTTGAAATGTCCACTTTTAAACAAAAAAATTCGAATCGAAAGCAAATACCGGCTGATTAGGCTGATATGAAAGGTGCATTTCTCTCTAAAGGCGCATCCACTTTACAGCGGAGATATAGATATGTGTTTGCAGCCAACACTGATTTAGAAATATATATTTTTTATTATTAAACAATAATAATGCCTAGTTTTTTTTTTTAGACATATTATCATTAGCCTGCTTTTGCCGGTGCTTTGCGGCAAGATTTATGCATGCGCTTGAGCGCGGAATAGGCTATATGCCTCCATGCACTCAGTATTTAAACAGAAATGTATATTAAAAATGAGATTAGTCGACTAATTGCTTAAATAAATGACTACTAGTCGACTAGAAAAATTATAGTCTTGAAACTTGGTTGTGGTTTTAAACTCATTTTTGTTTTGGTTTTTGAGTAACCGTCTTCTACGCGTGACTTTTATATTATGCAATGCTTTTCACTCGCCTCTAGATGTCCCTCTCAACAGCGCAGCAATACATTAAAATTATTTATTTGATTTATTTACTAGTTAATACTTTGCAACTGCAACAAAAAAAAAAAAAAAAAAATCACAATATTCCTCAATATTTAACACAATTTTACTGAAAATAAAATGACAATTAAAATGATTATTTGAAAAGAATAGACACAGTCAATTTGACAGGGCCCCCTGCTGGCCCAGTGCCCTGGGCAAGTGCCCAGTTAGGCCCGTGCGTTAATCCGTGCCTGGTCCTAACCAATAAAATTAAGTTCAACTGATTAGGTTAATGAAAGGACTGAAAATGTTTGTTATCAATATTGTATAGTAATAATAGTATGATATTTACTTTTTTCCTCTTAGATTACCCAGGTAAGTAAAGTTGGAGGCAAAAACATCAGGGACTGTTCACAAAGATTTTGGACAGGTAGGTACTATCAAATCACAAGCATTAATTTCTTTCGCCATAAAAGATTTGATTTCTGATAATAAAAGAAATGATTATCTCACATCTCCTCTTTGCCACCTTGCACCAAGGAGGAGTGAGTAGAGGAGGTGTGAGTAGATGTGGTGTAAGTAGAGGAGGAGTGAGTAGAGGAGGAGTGAGTAGAGGAGGTGTGAGTAGAGGAGGTGTGAGTAGAGGAGGTGTAAGTAGAGGAGGAGTGAGTAGAGGAGGTGTGAGTAGAGGAGGTGTAAGTAGAGGAGGAGTGAGTAGAGGAGGTGTGAGTAGAGGAGGGGTAAGTAGAGGAGGTGTGAGTAGATGTGGTGTGAGTAGAGGAGGTGTGAGTAGAGGAGGTGTAAGTAGAGGAGGTGTGAGTAGAGGAGGTGTAAGTAGAGGAGGAGTGAGTAGAGGAGGTGTGAGTAGAGGAGGTGTGAGTAGAGGAGGTGTAAGTAGAGGAGGAGTGAGTAGAGGAGGTGTGAGTAGAGGAGGTGTGAGTAGAGGAGGTGTAAGTAGAGGAGGAGTGAGTAAAGGAGGTGTGAGTAGAGGAGGTGTAAGTAGAGGAGGAGTGAGTAGAGGAGGTGTGAGTAGAGGAGGTGTAAGTAGAGGAGGTGTGAGTAGATGTGGTGTAAGTAGAGGAGGAGTGAGTAGAGGAGGTATGAGTAGAGGAGGTGTAAATAGAGGAGGTGTGAGTAGATGTGGTGTAAGTAGAGGAGGAGTGAGTAGAGGAGGTGTGAGTAGAGGAGGTGTAAGTAGAGGAGGAGTGAGTAGAGGAGGAGTGAGTAGAGGAGGTGTAAGTAGAGGAGGAGTGAGTAGAGGAGGTGTGAGTAGAGGAGGTGTAAGTAGAGGAGTGAGTAGAGGAGGTGTGAGTAGAGGAGGAGTGTAAGTAGAGGAGGAGTGAGAAGAGGAGGTGTAAGAAGAGGAGGTGTGAGTAGAGGAGGAGTGAGTAGAGGAGTGAGTAGAGGAGGTGTAAGTAGATGAGGAGTGAGAAGAGGAGGTGTAAGAAGAGGAGGTGTGAGTAGAGGAGGAGTGAGTAGAGGAGGTGTAAGTAGAGGAGGAGTGAGTAGAGGAGGTGTGAGTAGAGGTGTAAGTAGAGGAGGAGTGAGTAGAGGAGGTGTGAGTAGAGGAGGTGTAAGTAGAGGAGGTGTGAGTAGAGGAGGTGTGAGTAGAGGAGGTGTGAGTAGATGAGGTGTGAGAAGAGGAGGTGTAAGTAGAGGAAGTGTAAGTAGAGGAATTGTAAGTAGAGGAGGTGTAAGTAGAGGAGGTGTGAGTAGAGGAGGTGTAAGTAGAGGAGGTGTAATTAGAGGAGGTGTAAGTAAAGGAGGTGTGAGTAGAGGAGGTGTGAGTAGAGGAGGTGTGAGTAGAGGAGGTGTAAGTAGATGACGTGACTTGATCACCTTTTCTCCATCTCTATTTCCCTCCACTTTCTTCCTCTCTCTCTTTCAGGCTGATGACCAGTAATCTTATGGCACAGCTCAACATCATTATGGCATTATGGCATTTCAGTCAACAGCACTGTTCTCCACTGCGATAGGTATATTCTGATTTTACTTTGAGTGTGCTTTATGGAATTCAAAGTGATGCAACAGACCATTCAGAATAGACAGATAGATAGATTGGAAGAGAAACTGTTTGAGAAATGATTTTCAGTACAGCAGGGGGAGAAAACAAAGCATAATATTTTTGTGTTGTTGCTGCATTTTTATTAAACAAATAAAATATATTAAATTATAATTAAAATGTTTATTTTAAAAATGTATAATAATACAATTATGTAATCAATAAAAATGTAATCAATTAAAAATAAAAATCTAATTTAAATGAATTAAAAATACATCAAATACAAAAATGCATCTCATCTAATGTTGTAGAGTTTAATATTATCCCCTTTAACTTCAGGAGCTTGACAGAGGGGTCTTTAGAGGTGCAGTCATTTGTGTACAGGGAGAAGAGCAGTGGTGAGAGAACACATCCCTGTGGAGCACCGGTGCTGATGGTGCGGCTGTTGGACGTGATTTTGCCCATTCTGACTAGCTGTTGTCTGTCTGTCAGAAAGCTTGTGATCCATTGACAGACGGAGCTTGGGACAGAGAGCTGGGTCAGTTTGGTCTGGAGCAGTGATGGGACGATGGTGTTGAAGGCAGAACTAAAGTCCACAAACAGAATCCTTGCATAGGTCCCTGGTTTGTCCAGATGTTGTAGGGTGTAATGCAGTCCCATATTGACCGCATCATCCACAGACCGGTTTGCTCTGTAGGCAAACTGCAGGGGGTCCAGCAAGGGTCCAGTGATGTCCTTCAGATATGATAACACCAGTCTTTCGAATGACTTCATGGCCACAGATGTTAAGGCAACAGGTCTGTAGTCATTGAGTCCTGTGATCTTTGGTTTCTTTGCGAAACATTTTTTGCCTATCGTGCGTCTACTCTACACCCGTACCACTAAAAAGACGGATTATATCTAAAACTTCAGTCATAAATTAGTATTAATATTGATAGCATCACTGGTAGCTTCGTTGCTAACTTACTGTCCATCTGTTAAAATGGCGAATATATCAGATGAAAGTAGTCTACCTTTTGGTGCAGGTGAGGACACATTTGAGCTGCACGCACTGCAGTCTGAGCTGGAAGCTGTTGAGAAACAGATCCACGACCTTTTATTGAGACAAGCCGAGCTGATAGACCGGCAGTTAGCTCTTGAAACATCACGCGCCGATGCACACAAATCAGAGATTAACGTTACTAACCCGCTGACTCCGACTTCGTCTACTCCGTGCGTTTCTCAACATAGGTCCCGAGCGCCGAGGTCGCGATCAGCCATGGTCTCGTTCACTCCAAGGTTAAAATCCAAAATAATCCAAGGTTTTTATTTAACACCGTGGCTAGACTAACAAATAAACAGACATCACCCGAACAAAATATCCCGTTACAGTTTAGTAGTAATGATTTTATGAAGTTCTTCACTGAGAAAATAGAAAGCATCAGAACCACAATTGTAAACGTTCAATCTTCAGTTGCGCCTTATAATTCAGCCTCAATTATCACCCCGCAAGAACAATTACAGTGCTTTACAACTATAGAACAAATAGAGTTAAATAAACTTATCACTTCCTCTAAAACAACAACATGTTTATTAGATCCGATACCAACTAAACCACTGAAAGAAGTGTTACCTGTAGTGGAAGAGCCTCTCCTCAATATTATTAACTCGTCTTTATCTTTAGGTCATGTTCCAAGAACATTTAAACTGGCAGTTATAAAACCTCTCATTAAGAAACCACAATTAGATCATAATAACCTAGCAAATTATAGACCCATTTCAAATCTTCCATTTATGTCTAAAATATTAGAAAAAGTGGTGTCCGCTCAATTGTGTTCTTTCTTGCAAGAAAATGATATCTATGAAAAATATCAGTCAGGATTCAGACCGCATCACAGCACAGAAACTGCGCTCGTTAAAATCACAAATGATTTACTTTTAGCTTCTGACCAAGGCTGTATCTCAATACTAGTTTTACTTGATCTTAGTGCTGCGTTCGATACTATAGATCACACAATACTCTTAGATCGACTACAAAATTATACTGGTGTTCAAGGACAAGCATTAAGCTGGTTCAGATCATACTTATCTGACCGCTACCATTTTGTCTATTTAAATGGAGAAAAATCGATCATAACTCCAGTAAACTATGGAGTGCCGCAGGGATCTGTGTTAGGCCCTCTATTATTCTCAGTATATATGATGCCACTTGGAAATATTATAAGGAAACATGGAATTAGTTTCCATTGTTATGCTGATGACACTCAAATATATATTTCATCACGGCCAGATGAAAACGCTAAATTATCCAAATTGACAGAGTGTGTTAAAGATATAAAAGATTGGATGACGCGTAATTTTCTTTTATTAAATCCAGACAAAACAGAGGTACTACTTATCGGTTCAAAAAACCGCCCACAAAACCTCTCGCAATACAACTTTAATATAGTAGGATGTCCTGTTACTTTATCCTCTACAGTAAAAGACCTGGGTGTTATACTCGATTGCAACCTGTCTTTCAAAAATCATATTTCATATGTTACAAAAACCGCCTTTTTCCACCTTAGAAACATTGCTAAGCTACGTAATATGCTATCAGTTTCTGATGCAGAAAAGTTAGTTCATGCATTCATGACCTCGAGACTAGATTACTGTAATGCTTTATTAGCCGGTTGTCCTGCATCCTCAATTAACAAGCTACAGTTAGTCCAAAATGCCGCCGCTAGAGTTCTTACTAGATCAAGAAAATATGATCATATAACACCGATTTTATCATCACTGCATTGGTTACCTATAAAGTTCCGTATTAATTACAAGGTATTGCTACTGACTTATAAAGCCCTAAACGGCTTAGCTCCAGTCTATTTAACGGATCTTCTATCGCCCTATAATCCATCGCGCTCTTTAAGATCACTAAATTCAAGGCTTTTGGTCATACCTAGGATATCCAGAACCACCAAAGGAGGGAGAGCATTTTCACATTTAGCTCCAAAACTCTGGAATAGCCTTCCTGATACTGTTCGTTGCTCAGACTCGCTCTCCCAGTTTAAAACTAGATTAAAGTCGCATCTCTTCAGCCAGGCATTCATATAATATTTTTAATCTTACAGTTCAAATTACAATCCGGCCTCTAGTTAATAAACGCCAGAGGAGAACTGGCCCCCGACTGAGCCTGGGTTCTCCCAAGGTTTTTTTTTTTCTCCATTGGGTCACCTGATGGAGTTTTAGGACACTATTAGGTCACTTGATGGAGTTTTTCGGTTCCTTGCCACTGTTGCCTTTGGCTTGCTCAGTTGGGGATATTCTGGGGATATCTAATTTGATTTTATCAATAAATTCCACTAGAAACAAACCTTGTTGTATTATTTTAATTTAATACTGTGAAGCTGCTTTGATACAATCTGTATTGTGAAAAGCGCTATACAAATATACTTGACTTGACTTGACTTCTTCGGGATTGGGATGATGGTGGAGCGTTTAAAGCAGAAAGGGACTTTGCACTGCTCCAGTGATCTGTTGAAGATCAGTGAGAAGATAGAGGCCAGCTGGTCAGCGCTGGTTTTCAGACAGGCTGGTGAAACACCGTCTGGGCCTGGTGCTTTCCTTCTCTTCTGTTTCCTGAAGATCTGACGCACATTATCCTCACTGATCTGAAGTGCAGGGGGGAAAGGGAGGGGGATGGCTGGAGGTGTTGATGGCTGTGTAGAGAGATGGTCAGGGCGGGTGTGGGGTGTCTGATCGGGGGTCTCAAATCTACAGTAAAAGACATTCAGCTCGTTCGCAAGATGCTTGTTGCTGTCGATGCTGGGGGATGGTGTCTTGTAGTTGGTAATATCTTTCAGGCCTTTCCACACTGATGCAGGGTCGTTGGAGGAAAACTGGTTTTCCAGCTTTTTGGCATAGCTCTTCTTAGCCACTTCAATCTCCTTTGTCAATGTGTTCCTGGCCTGATTATACAAGATCCTATCCCCACTCCTGTAGGCATCTTCTTTGACCTGACGAAGCTGTCTGAGTTTTGGTGTGAACCATGGTTTATCATTGTTGAATGATAAGTAAGTCCTGGTAGGGATGCATAAATCCTCACAGAAACTGATGTATGATGTTACAGTCTCTGTGAGCTCGTCCAGATCGCCGGCAGCAGCTTCAAAAACACTCCAGTCAGTGCATTCAAAACAGGCTTGTAAGACCTGCTCTGTGTCGTTGGTCCATCTCTTTACAGTCCTTATTACTGGCTTAGCAGTTTTAAGTTTTTGCCTGTAAGTTGGTAGAAGATGAACCAGGCAGTGATCGGAAAGTCCTAGAGCTGCTCTGGCGACGGAGCGATATGCATCTGTAATGGGGTGACCCTTTTAGGGTCTTCCGTTCTGTGTAGGTGGATGGAGCTGGGCGGAAGTTAAGCTCACGGCCCCTTTAAAAATGCGGAGATTCCCTTTCACTTCCGTTTTCTCTCTGGCATGGTACGCTCACGGCCCTTTAAAAACGCTGAGATTTCCTCTTACTTCCGTCTTCCCTCCGGCATGGTACGCAGGCTGCATTCTTTTGTGTCGCAAGAGCAATCTATTATGCATCAAGCATTGAGCGCGTATTAAGTGTTGTAGACCTGCATAAGTTGGAAATCCCTTTTTTAACTTTTGCCGTGGGCCTGTGGATGTTCAATTGCATTAACATATATCAAGGTATGTTACTGCATTGACATGTTGCTGCAATTATTCTTTAATAGCGCCGTTTTTAATGATGACTCGTTTATATAGTGTGATCGAGGCAGTATTGGTGGTTTGTTCACCGTTCTCACCGAGGGCCAGTCAATTGTGCTGTAGGTAAGTTGATATGTTATTTTGTAAGTTGTTTGTTAATCAGAGATGTAATTTTAGATATAGTGTATGCGTGGTTAATGACCAAATTGAGTAACTATTTTTATAGAAATCTGCCCGCTGTTGTTTTGCTGCTGTGTGGCGGCTCGCTAACTGCGACCCGTGGTGCTGTGTTGTGAAGACTGAAGAGGGTGCGCGCTCAAGTCCCACCACGGTCTACTGTGATTGAGAAGCGCACGTGTGTGTTGATGCGAGCGTGTGTTTGTGCGAGCGCACAGATGTGTGAGCGGGGTTTTATGTGTGTGCGTGTGTGAGATGCGAGCGGGTGTTCGTGTGAACGCATGTTTGTGTGAACACGTTTGATGTGAACGAGTCTTTATTTGAGTGTGTGTTGAGGCGAGCGCATATTTGAGTGAGCTCGGTGTGAACGCGTGTTTGTGGTGGCGTTTGTGTGTATGGAAGTGTGTGTGTGTGCTGAGATGATTGGGTATTGAATTATTTATTTGTTATATTGATTGATCTAATTGTATTTTCTTTAATTTGATATTACTCTTTTTGTTCTTTTCTTCTGTGGCTAATTGTGTTCTTGAGTACTGTGGGTGGTTATTGCCACCGCTCTTATCTACTGTCAATTCTTTTACAACTACCATGGGCTATTAGCTGCTGGGATTGGGAGGATTTATTTAATTCATTTATACCTTGTTGTTTATTGTGTGGATTGTGATTTTTGGTTATACATTTGTATGAAGGTGTGAATTGAGGTGGTTTGAATTTAATTCATTTGGATATTTTGTTTTCTTTTCTTTCTCTTTCCCAAATGTGACTTATCCCAAGGGATATTGATATTGACGGTCCAAGATCCAATTTTACAGGTGGCCACTTTGATTTATTCTTTTCTTTTGTGTGAATGTTGTTGTATTTGTAACTTGTGTATTTTTTTCTTATAATTTTTGTATGATTATCCTTTTACTACTTTGGTGTCAAATAAAGATTGTACGCATCTCTGCTTGTTTTTTCCATTTATTTGGAAACCCTGTAGTTGGGAGCATTTACAAAACATATTCTATATCTTAGGTGGCAATAGCCTCCGCTCACACATCCTTTGTTGTGGTGTAGCAATGGTCCAAAATATTATTGTCTCTGGTGGGGCATGTAATGTGCTGTTTGAATTTAGGCAGCTCACGTGTGAGTTTTGCCTGATTAAAGTCTCCGAGAATGATAAGAACAGAGTCCAGGTGTTGTTGTTCTGTTTCTGTGATCAGATCAGCCAGCTGTTGCAGCGCCGTACTCACGTGTGCTTGCGGTGGAATGTAAACACTGATGAGAACGAGCGAGGAAAACTCCCGCGGCGAGTAGAACGGCTTACAGTTAATGAAAAGCACTTCCACATCAGGACAGCACATCTTCCTTAACACAGTTACATCAGTACACCACCTTCTGTTGATGTAAAAGCATGTCCCACCACCGCGCGTTTTCCCCGTTGACTCCATATCGCGATCCGCTCTGAACAGCTGAAAGTCCGGTAGATGTAACGCGCTGTCCGGAATGGCTTCGTTCAGCCAGGTTTCCGTGAAACACAGAGCAGCAGAGTTGGTAAAGTCCTTGTTTTTGCGTGAGAGCAGAAGTAGTTCGTCCATTTTGTTAGGGAGAGAGCGGACATTCGCCAGATGGATGCTAGGCAGCGCCGTTCTGAATCCGCGCTGCCTGAGCTTAACGAGTGCGCCAGCTCGCTTCCCACGCCTGCGCGTCTTATACTGTTTCCACAGTGCAGCGGCACAACCGACGACAATGTTCCGCAAAACGCCAGAAGAATCAAAAACTGGTTGGTGATCAGTTGGTGTGCACTGCAGAATGTTCAGCAGTTCGTCCCTGGTATAACTGATAGCGAATGACAAACATAAAACAGGACAAACTAACAAAAACAGTGTAACAACTGGAGAGCTCAACACCGAGGCAGCCATCCGCGGCGCCATCTTGTTATATATATTCTTCTCTGTATGGCCAGAAATGATGGAGTATTTGAAGTTGTTTCCACTGTTAATAGGAAAATGCGAGTGATGGCACCGGCGCCTCCATGTCATGCAGTGCGCGCTCCACACTCCGCACAAACACTGGGATATGCGCCTAATAATAGTGCACATTTATATAGGTTAAAAATTATTTCCGCAGGTGCAGTGGTGAAAACATAACGGCAATCTCATGCGAAAATGCGAGCCGAACTGAAAAGCCTGCGTACCGTAACCTCTTTAATTAATTATTTTGAGTAACAAACTGAACAGAACACTAATGTTTTTCTTTGTCATCATTACAGATGCAATCAAAAAGTGGAATAGCAAGGCCACTTATCAGGAAATCTACAAAGCCGTGGGAGACCTCCTTAAACATGCCCCTGGACGCTCTGGCAGTGGGGATATGTGGCTACAAACCAATAATGAGAGTTTTTCGTGTGTATTTGACGTGTCAATAAATGTTTTCTTGTTATTTTTTTGTCAGTTGTTCTATTTTGAGAGATAATAATATAGTATAATATAATGAATATATTACATAATAATGAATTTATGCTTGAAACTAGGTTAAAGTTAAGCCTGAAAAAGACGTCACTCTTGAACCAAATTTCGACTTAGGATGGGCCTCTTTTTATAGACGACTTTTCAACGACCTGAAAAATACGGCTTTTCACCTTTCACTTTTCAACCAAAATGTAACGTTGTTTAGACGTCTTGCAAAGTCGTCTTTTCAAAAAGTTTTTGCTGGCTGGGATAGAACTGTAATGCGGTCAAAAATAAACAGAAAATAATCTGTCAACCAATTTTAGAACAAACTGTTTTTACTTGCTTTTTAATTAAATACATGTTACTAGTAAACAACAGCATGTGTCATGACTTTTATTATTTTTTGAGGGGTGTGACTGAGTAATAATAGTAAATCGCTCAGTGCGGTGAATTCAGGCCACAGAGACTTGGGGCCTGTCCCAGTACCTCCCCTTAAGGCCCCAAGATTTCTGCGCTAACCCTTGTTTTTGCGCGTTCTCGTGTAGGGGTAGGGTGTCCCAATACTCTAAAGAGCAAGGGGGAGTGCTATTCTCCCCTTAAAATCAACCCTCAAAACATAGTGCGGTCCGATGCAGGCTTAAAACGAAGTGGAAGATGAAATTACCCAGGATACCTTGCGGACTCAGCAAGCCGGTACATTTTTTTAAACAAGATGACGGACACCGCTGGAAAGGAACAATTGAATTGTAAGTATATTTTCGCAAATAAGCATGTTAAAATTTCTAAATATGTTGGAATATGTTAGTTTGATGCACATCCAGTGGACTGTTAAGCGTGCAGGGCAACCACCCAGTAGAGCATTACAATAATCTAGCCTTGAGGTCATGAACGCATTAACTAATTGTTCCGCATTTGTCAATGAGAGCATATGACGTAATTTAGATATATTTTTAAGATGGAAAAATGCAGTTTTACAGATACTAGACACGTGACTTTCAAATGAAAGATTGGTATCAAAGAGCACACCCAGGTTCCTAACTGACGACGAAGACTTAACAGAGCAGCCATCAAGTGTTAGACAGTATTCTAGGTTTTAGGTGAGGAAGTTTTTTGTCCAACAATTAGAATCTCTGTTTTTTCAGAATTTAGAAGTAGGAAATTACGAGTCATCCAATTTTTTATATCAGCTATACATTCTGTTAATTTTGTGAATTGGTAAGTTTCGACAGGGCGAGAAGAAATATAGAGCTGAGTATCATCAGCATAACAGTGAAAACTAATTCCATGTTTCCTAATGATATCTCCTAATGGTAGCATGTACAGAGTGAACAGCAGCGGTCCTAGTACTGAGCCTTGTGGTATGCCATACTGAACTTGTGATCGATGAGACATCTCATCATTTACTGCTACAAACTGATAACGGTCAGATAAGTATGATTTAAAGTCAAGTCAAGTCATCTTCATTTATATAGCGCTTTTAACAATGTAGATTGTTTCAAAGCAGCTTTACAGAGATAAACGTATAATTTATGGTAACAGTATAATTTATTTAAACCATACTAGTGCAATTCCACTAATGCCAACATAGTTTTCTAGTCTATTTAAAAGAATGTTGTGGTCAATGGTGTCAAATGCAGCACTAAGATCGAGTAACACTAATAGAGAGACACAACCACGATCGGATGATAAGAGCAAATCATTTGTGACTCTAACGAGAGCTGTCTCGGTACTATGGTACGGTCTAAATCCAGACTGAAAATCCTCGCAGATATCATTTCTTTCAAGAAAGGAACACAGTTGTGAAGATACTGCTTTTTCTAATATCTTTGACAGAAAAGGTAGATTCGAGATCGGCCTGTAATTGACTAATTCTGAAGGATCGAGTTGCGTTTTTTTAACAAGCGGTTTAATCAAAGCCAGCTTAAAGTTTTTTGGTACGCATCCTAGAGACAAAGATGAATTAATGATATTAAGAAGAGGATCTAGGACCTCTGGAAGCATCTCTTTCAGTAGCTTAGTCGGTATAGGGTCTAACATACATGTTGTTGATTTAGATGATTTAACGAGTTTAGTAAATTCTTCCTCTCCTATAGCAACGAATGAATCAAATTTTTCCACAGGAAGACTACAATGCACTGCCTGATGCGATACTGTAGTAGATTGCATAGTTATAATTTTCTCCCTGATATTATCTATCTTATAAGTGAAGAAGTTCATAAAGTCATTACTGCTGTGTTGCTTGGAAACTTCGGTGTTTGAAGTAGGGATGGGCATTCGATTAAATTTTCCTAGTCGATCGTCGGGAGAATTAACGATCGACTATCGATTAATCATTAATATTTTTATATTGAAATTCATTATTTCTTTAACTTTTTATAAATTAAAAATGCAATGAAAATACAAAAATACAGTTTGTTTGTCCTCGATGAGATCTTTATTACAAGAAGATCAACTTGTGGCAGTGAAACTGGACGTTCGGTAGACTTGAAGATATGCCCTGCGGTGCTCTAAAACAGCGGAACCTGCAGCTGCGAGCCGGCGTTATTAAACAGAGACCCATGGCCACTTCATCCGTTTTCTGTGATCGGATAGCTATCCGATCGTGAAAAGACCAAATGTAAATGCCCTCCGAAACGCATTCGAGACGGATTTAAATCCGATCGCTCAAACCACTTCAGGAGGAGGTCTGAGACGCATTCCAGACGAAACTGGACAAGAGTAAATGCATCTGGTTGTTGAAACCACATGTAAATTTGACTTATCCCAAAAATGCTAAGAAATAAACGTGTGAGAGCGTGTTATAGGCTATTATGTCATGTTATAGCCAGATATGACGACGCTACTTCAACACGCATCACCACAGATGAGCATCTATTCATCAAGCCAACGTGCAAACTATCGCAAATCAAAGTGAAAGTCATTCATCAACACACAATCATCTTCATTAAAAGTAAAGAACCGAAATGATCTTACCAGGGCTGTTGCCGCAATATCTTGTTGCGGTCTTTGATTTAGACATTTTCGCTGATGATCAATAAAATGCAGCTCATATCAGTTGCTTTCGGTGACGTGCAACAATTTAAATCTGCATATAGCGCGGGAATTCATGATCGGATTTATATCCGTTTTGCAAAAACACATTTATGTGACCAGGTGTAAATGGAATCGTTTTGATAATTCAGATAGTTATCCGATCTGAGAAAACGCATGAAGTTCCCATAGAACTTCTGCACCAGTCTACTGATTTCTGTTGAGAAAGATTAGCATGTTGACATGATCTGGGATCAGACGCGACCGCAACCTGGTGACAGCCAGTCCAGCCGCCGAAAACACCCACTCTGAGGGAACTGACGTTGCCGGGATGCACAGGTACCTCCGCGCTAAAATGAATTCCATTGCTTCAAGACTCACACTCTACGCAACGCAACCTGCATTAGTTTAATCGATAACAAATAAACGTGATCGACGAAATTCTTAACGATCAATTATCGATCGTCGATTAATCATGCCCATCCCTAGTTTGAAGCTTTCTTTTTCGTTAGTTTAGCCACTGTTTCAAATAAATACCTAGGATTATGTTTATTTTCTTCTAATAGGGTTGAAAAATAAGCAGATCTAGCAGCTTTTAAAGCCTCTCTGTATGCAATCGAGCTCTTCTTCCATAAAATGAGAAATACCTCTAGTTTTGTTTTCTTCCAGTTGCGCTCCATTTTTCTGGCTGCTCTCTTAAGTGCCTGAGTGTGCTCATTGTACCATGGCGTTGGACTATTTTCTTTAATCTTCTTTAAGCGCAACGGAGCAACTGTGTCTAAAGTGCTGGAAAAGAGAGAGTTAAAAGTTTCTGTTGCAATATCTAGTTCTTCTAAGCTATCTGGGATGCTGAGGAGATGAAACTGATCAGGAAGATTATTGATAAAGCAATCTTTAGTAGCAGAAGTGATAGGTCTAACATATTTATAACACAGATACGGCTTTGCAGCCTTGGCTAAATGTAATTTACACGAGACTAGATATTGATCTGAGATGTCATCGCTCTGCTGTTGATATTAGATCTAGAGTATGATTACGACAATGAGAATGTTAATTTAAAAATCTTGCTTTCCCCTGTTGTTTGATTTCATGGAAACAGACACCAGTGATTTTGCCAAGAGATCTCTTATTTATTTAATATAAGACATAGGAGAAAGTGACCATGAATAAAACGAAGGTCTTGATTCAGCTTCTCAGTCATCTTCCTGATTTTCGGACAGAAGGGCTTGGTTTTTATACCATTAGTCAACATCTCGTCACCTCTCTGCCATAGACAAAGACTATCAGTTATTGTATATGTTGACCAGAAAACTGCATTATCAGGAAAACACATGATGTGAAACACATGATTATAATGTAACTAAAACAGTACATCACCAGAGAAACATGTGGTTCCCATTAACAATGTATCGCCTTATGCTATGCTTGGTGAAAACACTGCACATACATTTCAGTCTAACTCCAACACACTCAAAGTCTCACAAAGTCTCTCCTCCATGATTCACAAAATACAATTGATTACAAATGATTATAAATGTATATAAAAATTATAACACAGATACATAATACTACCAATTAATAATACTACTGATTATGAATATTAATAAGAAGTAATAATAATACTAAAAACAATTGTTCTGCTTCTAGTTTGAATGTCACTTGTATTGTTTTATATAGTTGATTTAGTTATGGCGCCCCCCTGTGGTAGTTCTCTAGAAATATAAGTGATCACATTTCATGCAGTCAGATTCTCCTCGATCTTTGGATGCCATCCTTTGTTTTGCATTTGTAAAAGCATCATCTGTAAGTTAATTCTTCTTTACATAATGCTTGATGATATATATTTGCATATATTTGTGATAGATTTATTTGAAGCTTTGATTTAAAGTTATTTTGTGATAGCCTTTAGCTATTAGCCTTTCTTTGAAATAGCATTCAATGTGTTGATTCCATTCTACTTTGATGTGATAACTTCACTATATGAGTCAATATCTGTATTTTTGCTATTCCGATAATTTCATTTAAGTAAATTGATTATACTGATTCATTTGGGTATTTTCAGATAAGAGTTTCAGAACTACATGAATGGTCTTTAGTCATTGTATTATTGTTCTGATTATTGTTTATTTTGCTGTTATTTACAGTTTTACTCCTAATTCATAATGTACCTGGCATCTTATTAAACGGCAAAAACTAAGATGAATCCTGACTCATCTGTACTTTATGGATGGAGTTTGGCTGGCTGTTAAATTGCATTTGTACATGCAAGGAGAACAGTACAACAATATTAGATAAAAATTGTAGTCTTCAAGTAGGTCCTGACACTGTCACGATCCACACACGGGAAACAGGGAGATCCAATTGCAGTAAGAATTTATTAAAGGGTAATCCAAATCGTAACCAGTCCAGGCAGGGGTCAAATCCATAAATCAATCCAAACAAGAACAGGCAAGACAGAGCGGAAAACAGACCTCAAAGTGGTGTGACGAATAACAAGGACTCCGTAACAAACACTAAAACAGACAGGGTATAAATACACACAGAACTAACAATCATGATGGGGAACAGCTGGGTACAATGAACAGTGATGAGTGCAGACAAGGATTGTGGGAAATGCAGTTCCTAATGAGAATGACACCGTGGGGGAAGGGGACCTCTAGTGGACACCAGGGAACATAACATAACGTGTGACAGACATGTGTTGTCTAACTCCAATTGAGTTTACTATGTCTTTAAATGCCAAACCCAATGCATCTTTTTCATTATCGATGTGTATATTAAAATCACCAACAATTAGTATTTTATCATTTTAGTGAAAGACAACGTGGGGGAAGAGGACCTCTAGTGGTTACCCAGGGAACACAAACCAGACACTGTGACAATATAAACATTTAAATGGTGTCTGTCATAAAAACTTGACAGATTTATTCTAACATGCATTAAATATTGAAGATCATTAAAAGGATAATGAATGTAATATGGTGCATATATTTAGCAAAATGCTCCTCTCTAGAGTTAATTTTTCTCACTGAATAACGAGTTTATGGTCACTGGATATGGTTTTTCTGAGGTAAATGTGACGTTACATGACATTGTTTACAAGCTGTTTTACTGACGTCTTTCTACAGTTGAAACACTGATTGCGTGATTCCATGTGACATGATACGGATTTCGATAAGTTGTACTCTATCATTTAACACCCTTTCAGATGCTCATTCATGTTTATTTTGCGCTGTAACTGGTGTTATTAAGGCGACAAAATGCTATTTATGTTTTTGAATTTCGTAAGAAAATGTATGTAATTTGAAATCTGAGACTTTGTTTCATATCAATAGTATGTGTTGTGTACCGTACTGTAAGAAATTGTAGTCTGCCTTGACCCAGATTCCACTCCTAAATATATTTTAGAATGAGCTCATCCCCAAAATGGCTTAATTATCATAGAGATTAAGGCAGTCAAGTTATATTGTTTCTTGACCATTTGGGTTGATCACATCCTGAGCAAATGGTAGTCAATTGTAGAATGGGACTGGGTGTGGGACACAGAGAACCTTCTCAGACAATGGGGTGTCTCAACTTCATAAACATACAGACCACAGCTGTTACAACAAGGGCATACTGTTAATAAAGGATAAAAGGTGTAAGATTTGGATGTTCTGGGTTCATTCTGACGCCGGTGAACCCAAGGTGCTTTGTGTACCTTGACACTGCTATGCTGTAATAAACTTCATTTTTGAGATCTTCGACGTCCACATCATTTTTTCTTACATTGGCGAGCCACCCAGCGAAGAATTTCCAAGAAAAAAAGTGGGGAAAGGTAAGAAAAAGCTGTTTTCTTTCATGTATGCTGTTTTTTTGTTTGTTTTTTTGTCAGGGAACCCCCTCGTTTAAAAAAATCTAGAAAGGAAAATTTTAAGGACAGAAGAGAATTTGGTTTATTCAGTATTAGCAGGAGGAGTTGTTAAGCCTATTCCGTACAATTTTGTTTAAGATTCTAACGGACCTGAATCAGCCCGAAGCAGTGTGGTGGCACAGTTGTATGGGAATTGTTGTTTCTAAAGTAATTGAAACTTGGTGTTGGTTTCTTATAATTCTGTTAAGATTCTAAAGTAATTGAATCAACCCATCAAGTAGTGTGGTGGCAGAGTTATATTAGATTGGTTGTTTCTAAAATAACTGAAACAAATGTGTGTTTCTAGCATACTTGAAACCGATTGTGAAGTTGTAATAATTCTGAGGAAATTCTAAAGTAATTGAATAGACCCGACACAGTGTGGTCACAGAATTATTTCACAACTATTGTGTGTTAAAGTGTAGGCTAGTGAGTCAGACGCGCCGTGACTCTGTGAAGTTTAAAACAAGAACCCGAAGCAGTGTGGTTTTGCCCAACGTACTGTGGCAGTGTTGCATTTCTTAACTGTTTTGCGTAACAAAATTTAAGGCCCAATGGATTGTGGCTGTGGTTAAGTTTAGAAGCCTCAGGTAGTGTGGCTATTTTGATCATTTGTGTCCGAAGTACTGGAGCTGTGAATATTTAGACTAACGGATATCTTAAAGGAACTAGATAACGTGTAGTCATTTAAATCAGACTTTGTGAATAACTATTAGATCACGAGATATTTTAAAGCTTGATAAGACTTTTGAAAATGGAAGAAATGATTGTTAAATACATCGCTAAACACGGTTCTCAGGGAATGTTTGACGGAATAGAGAATATTGTTGATAAACCGTACAAGTGGGCTATCTCTAAGTTTGAAAATGATCCCAAAATGCCTAAGAACAAAAATGGGAAAATTGCTAATGCGCTTCAAGCACTTTTTGCTTCATACAAAGTAACTAGGAGGAGAGTAGATGAGTTAGAGGCTGAAAATGAGCGACTCAGTGTTGGGGTAATTTCTACAAAAAATTACCTGGCTAGTGAAACAATATGGAAAGAAGAAAAGGTCAAGATGCAGAATGAGATCGCACTTCTTAGAACTAACAATAGTATGCTTAAATCATCTGTGAAAACATTGACCAACAATTTGGAGGAGACGAAGGCGGCTTGTCAGTTTATGATAAAGAATGGCACAACTGAGAAAAACCCTAGTAAGACATTGTTAGGTGTCACATTGTGTAACCCAGTTCCAGAAATGCCAGATTTACAAGAAGACAGGACTGAGGTTTGGGAAAAAGATTCTCAGTCATTCAGTAGCCAATACTCTGACTGTAGAGTCAGATTCCCCATGGCACCAGTTCATACTACTCAGACTATGCGTGCTAGTGAAGGAAGGGAAGAACCAATGACTTCTACCATAGTCCGAGGATTTAATCCAACTGAACTAGAAACTGTGATCAAGAATATTGGTAAATTTGATCCTGCCAAACAAGATCCATTAGATTTTCTGAAAAACTTGGAGGAATATGCTGAAGTTTACAATTTAACAGATGGTGATGCATGTGTTTAGTTAAGAATGTGCTTGCCTGACACTTTGTCTGGAGCCTTAACTCAGAAAGTAAAGGACAGAAATGCTAATAAGTCAGAGAGGAAAAAGGCACTGCTTGAAGTCTTAGGTGTGATGTCAGTTAATTGGGATGAAATATCTGAGATGCACATGAGGAAAGGGGAGCATCCAGCAGCATTTTCAGAACGATTATTGGAGATGTTTAAAACGTTCAGTGGCAATCCTGATATTACTGAGAATGATGTCAGTTTCAAGAATAAATTCAGAAGGTGTTATTCTTTGCTATGCATGTGGAAAAGCTGATCACATTGCTAGACATTGTCAAGACAATGAGAGACCTCTTCAAAACTTTGTGTGTCATGCATGTGGAAAGGATGGTCACATTGCAAGGCACTGTTTGGAGAAAAGAAAGGAAGATCAGGAAGTTGTTTGTTTTGCTTGTGGAAAGATGGGACACAAGGCAAGACAGTGTCACTTTGCACACAAAAGAAAGATGAGCTATCGTGGTTTGCTCAGGAAAATAGGCAATTTAGAAACCCAGTTGGCACTGTTGGAAGGAAATAAAGAAGCCATTCACACCTTGTCAAACATATCACTACACGAGCAACACGACTGTAGCTCAGTCACAAGCAAATGCTGATGCAAATTAGAATTAGTTTTATCATAGTAAAGGTTTACTATCAAAAGGGGGGTGATTCTTTATGATTTATGAAACATGTTTTATTAGCATTGATATGTAGTTGTAATTTATAATAAATGTTTTAATGACATTATGTTTAGAAATCATTTTTAAAAACATTACCGATGTTTGAACGTGAAAAGATGCTTGTGGGGGAAAGGGGGGCAACCTCTTCTTTTGATTATAGTTTCAGATATAAGCATCGAGATGTTTGTCTGAAATGTGTAACCTCCTGGAGAAAGATGATCTGGTCGCTTGAAGGACGAGAAGGAAGTGGAGCCAGGGGGATTTTCTCAAGAAAAAGAAAAGAATAGAGATTTCCAGACCTGCAAGATCCAGAACTCCAGGCCTAAAAGACCTAGAAACCCTGAGACCCACCATGGGATGGAAGGAACTGATGAAGAGGCACAGACTCGAACTACACCAGTGACTGCTTCTTCTAGAAGGACTTGAGCTCCAAGTGGAAAAAAATGGACAATGAGAAGTGAAACAAGAGGAGATTTCAGAAACAAACCATTTCAGAGACTACAGACAGCAGTTTTTCCACATAGAGGGAAAACAAGTGGATAAAGAATGTCCACACTGAGAAAATGGACACAAAACACAAAATGACACACACACACACACACACACACCCACACACACACACACACACACACACACACACACACACACACACACACACACACACACACACACACTATAATTTCTATTGATTGTTGATTATTTGAGTTATCAAAACTAAACAAATATGCTAACATCACTGATGTGAACATCACTGAACATCTGACATTATTCAAACGTTAGCACATGTTGTTCAGCTTGTTGACTCTCTAGTGTGCTTGATTATGTGTAGAAGAAATGAAAGAAATTAAGATGGAATTGTTTAAAGCAGGTTTGGAAGTTGCAGGGAATCATTTGAATTTTGAAAGATATTATGAACCTACAAATACACTTCCAGTTAAACACACACACACTTACACGGAAAGGACGGAAGAATGCCCACATATGGGGAACGATGTCGACACCAGAAGCCCCCTTGACTGAGGCAATAGAAGGTTGATTTCACATGCTTTAGTTCCTCTGGTAAAAACCCAAGAAACTGCACAGGAACAATGTAACCCAGTTCTGTATAAATATGACTGCTTTTTGACTGTTAGTTGTTGCATTTTTTATTTTGATGTCGTGTGCATCCCTGGGGAGAAATCAGCTCTCTCCTAGCTCAGTTTATTAACTGAAACTCTTTTTGCTTAAATTGCTCTGCTGTATTATCTTAACTTGAATAGCTCAGATGAGGACAAGTTATTTTTTACATCTATTGCTTGAACTGTTTACAAGGTAAATAGCCTGTGTAATTCTCCACTCATACAGGACTGCCCTGTTGAGATTGGATAAGCTGAAGTATTATAACCTGTAACCTCTTGATGATTTGCAACAAATATTAATCATTGTGTAACCAGTATTTTTATCGTTTGTTTAAATACATTTTTTTATTTTATAAAGACAAACACTGTTCAGTTTTACTTCAGCTTACAAAGACAGTTCTATAAGTAATAGAAAGAGCATTATAGTATATCTTGCAAGACCAAGGACAACGAAGGATCCAGGAGAGATTCTGCTGGAGGGTAAGCATGAGTTTGATCAATAGGCCTAGTTGTCAATGATTGTTATTGTTGCACGAAGGTGTAGGGACACGTCTAGATTTACTGCTATAGGCTAAACAAGCTAGTGAGGATTTAATCCTATTCTGACCTGACAGCAGAATACTACCTAGCTACTGCGATACTAGGGGTTCTTCAGGAGATGAGATGAATACCAGATCTCATTACAGAGTTTTCTTTAAGGTCCTGTCGGAACCAGTTTCCATTTCAGGTTCTTGATATTCATTTGATGATGATGATGATCAGCTCATAAACTTCATCATCTGTTTCCCAGGTGAAAAGGAAATGTATTTAAATTGTGCTTTTTTGGACATACTTAATATATTTAAATTATACTGTACTAAGTGTGTATTAAATGTATTATTTTTAAACAACAGTATATTAAATGTATTTCAAGATATGCTTAAGATCAATTTTAAGTTATTTGCAATATATTTTAATATATTAAATTGTGCTAAAATGGAACCACTTCAAGTACATTTAGTGCATTTAAGTGTATTTCTTTACAGTTCATTTTAAATATACTTTCATATTTCTTAAACTACAGTTATCATATATTTGAAGCTAAATTTTAATGTACTTCAAGAACATTTTAATAGCATTTCAGCTCATTAGAAATATATTAGCATTACACTAATAGTTCATTATAAAGCTGTTTTAATCAGTATTCAAAATGATATATTAAAAGTGCAAAAATAATTAAATATAAATGTGAAGACATACACAGACTTTGAAATCAAGAAAACTTTAATATAGTATCTTGTTGTGTACATTACAAATAAATACCTAGAGTACATTAAAAAAGTACAGCAGATATAATCTCTTGAACAAAATACATAATAAAGATCAGTGAAATGCTATGGCAGAGCTATATTATACACTTTTGAAGAACATTTCTGTTATACCTGTATTACTGAAGAGTACACTATGAATATTACATCACTCAATAAATAATCCATCCATCTGAGTTTGATCATCATTCTGAATATGATCTGGATGAAGTCTGACATAAACATGATTTTCTCAGCTTTTTGCTCAAAATGTTGCTTTTTTATTTTTTAAAATTAAAAATTTCCCACATTCAAGTGTTGTTAAAAAAAGGAATGCATGTTTTTTTGTTTTGTAAAGCAGAGTGTCGATTCTTTCTTTTGATATATTACATGTTCAGATATTCATACAAAATATTCTGTGGGCCGTGAAGCTTTAGTGAAAATGAGCAAAAACACTTGCGGGGAAAGAGTTATAAACACAGAGTGAACTTTAAAAATGAAATCATCAGATATAAAGCGTTCTCAGATTACTTCAGTCGTCGTAGTTGAGCCGAAGCGTTTGTGAAAGTTAGACTGGTTTTTCACTCAAACCACCATTGTTAGTTAGTTGTGTCTTTAAGGTAATTACAGTTGCACACGTTGGATCAAATAGTTTGTCTGTAATCTCAGGCATTTCCTACATTAGATCCACAAGCTTTAAGATGTGTGTTTTTACAGTGTGTGCAGTGAATGAAGAGCTCTTTAAACACGGCAGTGGAAACTTGTGAAACATCTGTCAGTCTGTGTGTTGCTCCACAAACTTCTGCTTTGACCTGCAGACGAAACACACAATCCTGTCAGTAACGTAAGTTCTTCAAGATTTATTCCTAGTTTAATAAACCATTGTACACTTGCAGCTGTGCTGGACTGAATATTCAGAACAACAGCATTCTTGCTTCTGTGATATTGTTCAAATGGAGGATTTCCAAACTTTAATCTTACATTTCACGTATTTCAAGCTTTCTAACATTACACACATCTCCTCTAAAGAACATGTCAAGCAAACTGAGGAAACTTTATTTCAACAATCACACAGAAGACAAGTTATGTCATATATTTTCCCTAATGTTTTTAATAAAGTAGTAAATAGTAAATGAATGCATGTTTTTAAACTAATGACTGGTTTGTTATTTAGTGTTGCCTGTCAAGATTTCATGAAACAATGGCAGAACAAAACGCCAGCATCACCAGATCAAGTGGAGTAGATTATGATGATGAAAGGAGGAGGAAATTTCTCTGGAAACTTGAGTCTGCAGACCCATTCATTATCAGTATAATTGCAGCCATTGAGATTGTAATCATGATCTTAACTCTGTTTGCGTTGTGTGCTCTTATCAAATCTAATCGCTCCACTCCAGTGTTTGTTATTCATTTGATTCTTTCAGATCTCATTCAGATCATTTGTAGATTAACGGAGACATTCACATGGTCATTGGATGCGTATAATGCATATTTCTATAGTTTGAATGTGGGTGTGTATTTTATGGCATGTGTTGCTTTTGAACGATATCTTCTGGTTTCTCATCCTATCTGGTACAGATCTCATCATTCACTAAAAGTCTGCTGTGTCGTTTCTGTGATCATCTGGTTTGTTCCTCTGATATTTGCAGACGTTTACTCTCATTGGCTGTTTAGACATCTGTCCTTACCGATCGGCTGTTTAATCCCCTACCCGATAATCATTCTGTGTTTTGTTGGCACTTGTCGCGGTCTTTCACGCACAATATCACTTACTTCTCTACAGCGCAAGAAAATTTTGGGCAGTTTGTTCCTGGTGCTTCTGACTTACACTTTTCTCATTCTCCCCTACATAATCCTAACTTTTATATATGCATTTAGTTATGACAATACACTGTTTTATATATTTGTGTATTGTTCTGAATATCTCCTGTTTCTGAACCCACTGGCTGACTGTGTATTGTACATGTTCTTGAGGCCTGATGTTGGAGGGTTAATGAAGTCTGTTCACTGCTGTTGTAGAACTGACACACATTAGAGTTCGACACACAGCCGGGACGAACACTCTCGAGACAGTAGTGCAGCGTTTGCCTGCTGTGTTTCAATGCAAAAGCCTGCGTCTCATTCACAGACCGCCTGCAGTTCAGTTTAAACATCTGCACTCAATAAATGAAGTCAATGTCATTCTTTTCACTGCACACACCCTTCCTTTCTGTGACATTTAGGCTTATTAGAGATAACTCTTGATTCATAAAACTCAAAACTCAATTGCTCTGTTTGCGCTCCATTAAACACATACGGTAAACAGAGTTTTATTAAAGATGTATTGATGTGCCGTTGATGCTTCTGCTGACGTTCTGTATCAGCAGGACTTTATCATACGATGGAGAGGAGGGTTGTATAAAGCACGGTTATTCTCATTAATTCCCCCGATAGACTGACAGATCAACAACATCAAGTAGTTTAATGTCATAGTCTTGCTTGTGTTCCTAATGCATGTACATTATACTCTTTTACCAAATAACTACTATTCACGCTATTATTCACAGCACTTGAATATTGTTAGTTTAACTTCTATTGTTCTCCTCATTTGTAAATCGCTTTGGATTAAAGCGTCTGCTAAATGATTCAATGTAAATGTATTAAAAAGATGGTTCACTCAAAAATGAAAATTGACATAATGTACATATGCCCTCATGTCGACCAAAAGCTGGATAACTTTCTTTCTTCTGTGGAACATAAAAGACAATATTTAGAGATTTCTTTGTCCATACATTAGAAGTCAGTGGACAGTTTCGGGTGAACTATCCCTAAAAAGACTTGATTTAAAGTGCACAGAATAGATTAGAAGAGTACTAAGTTTATATACAAATATTAACCAGAGCTTGCATGGAAATCAGAAGAGAGTTATTTGTAATATTGTTGTGTCTTTATAGAAGTGTTTCATATCGAGTCAGAGACTGTCCTGTATTCTCTCTCTTCTATCATTAATATAATTAAAGAGCTCTCAGTTCTCCTGTATGTGTTTCTGTCTGTGATTATTTGACAAATAACAGCTGAGTTGAACTGTAAGTGGAGAAGGTCAAAGCCAGAAACCAGAAACCAACTACACAACTAATGGTCTTTTGCACCAAGAGGAATTCCCACCTTAGAGGAGAGAGAGAGAGAGAGAGAGAGAGAGAGAGAGGATTAAAGGTACAATATGCAAGAATTTTGCATTAAAATATCCCATAATCTCAAGGCCAGTGTTGTATATTTTGTTAAGTTGATAACTTACAATATCCCAAATGTTTCCAACTATTTTTAAATCGTGAGAAAATTGCGATTTTAACCAAGGAAACGGGGCGTTAGAGCAGGGGGGAGCTGGGAGTCGCCAGTCAATTGCGTCATATCCGCATTACCCTCGGTTTCCGCTCGTATTGCGTGGAGTCCTGGACAAATGCGGAAGTTGTAGTTGTAGCGTCTATCAAGCAACAAACGTTAGCTTATTTCTTGCAGTCGTTATGGAACACAATTATTCTTTACAGATTGCAGATGGTTCTGTCGACAAAGCATGCTTAATTTTATATTTTCCAAATGTAGCATTCGGTAATAGTTATGTTTATGTAAGGGAAGTATTATTGCTTTAGATTTGTGTTTAGTTCATTGACATTGTTTATCACGTCTGGTGTTTATGGCCATGTAAATAAATATAGCATGTGTTATACATAAAGATTATTCAGTATTTTGGCAAATGATGTGAGTATGTTCGAATGTACTTTTACAACAATTGTTTAGAACACGTAAAACTGCGCCGTGTTCGGACGCTCTTGCTTACTGCTCCGCGCTTTGCTCTATCGCTTTTACATTTTATCTCCTATTTTTTCTATTTTTGATTTCCTTTATTTTATTTCCTTTTATCACCTAATTTTAACTTCAGCAAATCAGCACAGTGCTCATACGACAAAGTTTGGATTACTACAAAAACTGAGAATTCTTTTACCCGACCAGCTTACATACCGGGAAAGGAAAACACAACTGCCTACAAGGATAAGAGAAAATGCCTCTTCTGGAATCTACTTGCTGCACTAACTGCCACAGACTTTTACAAAGGATTGCAGTTCTAGAAACAAAGTTACTTACGGGACCACCAAACCAGACGGAGCACACAACAGAGCTTCGTCATGGACACCCTCAGCATACCGGTGAGTCCCATGAAACTAGTACTCCTCGACAGGTAGAGAAACAAGCCGATCGACTTACTAATCGATGGCACAAACAGGGAGCGAGACCCAAAGGCACTCGAGACATCAGATTGTCACGAGCATCACATATTACCGCAGTAGCATCCTCTACCCCAGATACAGCTCTGACAAGGATTGCAAACACTGGCCTCCTACCACCGCCTATACATCTTGAGAACAGATTTGAAGTACTAATGAATGTAAATGAGGAATCCACAAATGTGATGAATGTGATCGAACACAGACTGAATAGGCCAGTAGCTAACACTGATGCTAACTGGCGCTCAAGGTCGAGCAGACAGCGGCACTCAGCTCAGAGCGCAGCCGAGCCCAGGACTCTGATAGTGGGGGACTCCATAATCAGAAACATTAGCAGCAGGGATACAACTACGTGCTGCCTTCCACAAGCAACAACTTCTGATATAAACAGGGAACTTCAGAACATTCTGATGAAACATAAGACTGCAAATCGACTCATCATACATGTGGGGAAGAATGATATTCATAAAGAGCAGTCAGAACTCCTTAAGAAGGATTTCAATGAACTTTTTGAAACACTTAAAAGACTGAAAGTTGAAACATTTATCAGTGGACCACTACCAGCAAGAGGAACAAACAGGTTTTCACGGTTGCTTGGGCTAAATACATGGCTGCAAAAAACCTGCAATATAAAAGCAGTGAACTTCATTGACAATTTCAATCTTTTCTGGAGTCAACGACAACTGTTTCATCGGGACGGCCATCACCCAAACAAACTTGGTTCAAGAGTGTTAAAGGACAATATCTACTTCTCCCTAAATCATCCTTCTGCGGTTTGTGCCAATCCACTCAATCTGAATGGCACACACACACCTGGACACAGTATGAATGACCACAGGACTTCACTTCAGCAGCAAAATGGACATGATAACACCACTCCGCCACAACAACCTCTGCTCACGGACACAATCTCAGCTGAGCCCTGCACACAGAGCTCACCACAGACAGCCATATCAGAACTGCTTGAAGATTCAGCACCCAAGGACGACTTCCTGGAAAACAGCCAGGGAAGCCAGGACAGCATATTACAGCCTCCTATAACACCAGAGCAACAGCCCCTTTCACCAGACACTTTCTCCCTCTCTCCAGCAACGCCACTACTGTGCTTCTCACAGAAAATGGAAGAACTGGTGCATGCTGGAACCAGACTATCCCACTCTTTTGCTGCAAGCCCCCAGATACCAACTAAAAAAAGACAGGCACCACTACCACCAAAGCCTGCGGGCCCAGCTCGCCCTCCCCCTCCTGTGAGAGCTCTTCGGCCTCTGCCACAACGCCAGGGCCCACACCCTCCTCCTTCTGCACGAGGTGAACCAAAAACAACTGATACCAGCTCTCAGTGATATGTGTCGGGTGCCCGCTCTGATAACAGTAACTTTCTCAAATGTTTACAAAACAAGCGGGAACCCAGTGTGCCTGTATCTTTCTCTATTGCTGTTCTATTACATGATAGAAAGTCTAAGGCCTTCAATAGCCGTGCAGCAAACCCAACTAATCTGGTGCCTATTACACGTCAGACTAATATTGCTGTGGGGAAAAGTAAGTCTGTTAAGTTAGCTCTTTTAAACATTCGCTCACTTAAAAATAAATCACTTCTAGTCAACGACTTAATAACCACAAACAACCTGGATTTTATGCTTCTAAATGAAACCTGGCTAGAAGACAGCTGCAGTGCAACAATCCTCAATGAAGCAGCCCCTCCTAACTTTACTTTTATGAGTGTCTGCAGAGCTGTTAAGAGAGGTGGGGGTCTAGCTGCTCTTTTTAAAGATATCTATCAATGTAAGCAAATATCATTTGGGAATTATCTGTCTTTCGAATATCTGGGTATTGTGTTAAAAGGTGCTCCACGCATTTTACTTATCATTATTTACAGGCCGCCAAAATACTCTCCAGCCTTCACTGAGGACTTTACAGAACTGTTATCAACAATTACCTCAGAGTTTGACTGTTTTGCCATTGCTGGAGATTTTAACATTCACATAGATAATGCAGAAAACAATATGGCAAAAGAAATCAAAACTGTTTTAAAAACTTTTGATCTGACTCAGCATGTACATGGACCCACACACAATCGTGGACACACTTTAGATTTACTTATCAGTAAGGGTCTAAACATTTCATCGATTGTTATTAAGGATGTAGCACTGTCTGATCATTTCTGTATTTTCTTTGATATATTGATCTCTCCTGCCACTGAAGCTAGATCTGTGTCTGTCAAGAAGAGATGCTTAAATGAGAACACTAGTGTCCTATTTATGAAGGCTATATCCTTAACACCAAGCATATCTGCTGACTCTGTTGATTTTCTCCTTGATTCTTTTAACTCAAAAGTTAAAGGTGTAATTGATGATATTGCTCCTGTTAAAGTCAGGAAGAAGAGTGGCAGACAAAAGGCACCTTGGAGAAACTCAACAGCAGTGCAAAATATGAAAAGACAATGCAGAAAAGCAGAGCGCATGTGGCGGAAGACAAAATTTGTAGTCCATTATAACATCTACAAAGACAGCCTTCATGCTTTCAATATGGAACTAGGCAAAGCTAGACAGACTTTCTTCTCAAATATTATAAACAGCAATTTAAACAACACACGCACTCTTTTTGCTACTGTAGAGAGACTGACAAACCCCCCAAGCCAGATTCCCAGTGAAATGCTCTCAGACAGCAAGTGCAGTGAGTTTGCTTCTTTCTTCTCTGAGAAAATCAATAATATCAGAAAGGTGATCAGCACATCCTTGACTTGCGCTGGGGTCAGACAGATCAAACCACCTGAGAAAGTAGTTACTATGTCTGATTTCAAAGAAATTGATGGCAAAATTTTGGAAGACACCGTACAGCACCTTAAAACATCAACCTGCGCTCTTGACACACTTCCCACATCGTTTTTCAAAAGTGTGTTAAACAGTTTAGAAGCAGATCTTCTAGAAGTGGTAAATGCTTCACTTCTCTCTGGGAGTTTTCCAAACTCCCTAAAAACTGCAGTTGTCAAGCCCCTCCTGAAAAAGAGCAATCTGGATAAGACCATATTAAGCAACTATAGACCGATCTCAAATCTTCCTTTCATAGGCAAGATCATTGAAAAAGTTGTCTTCAATCAGCTGAAGAAATTCTTATGCTCGAATGGATACTTTGACAATTTTCAATCTGGTTTCCGACCGCACCACAGCACAGAGACAGCGCTCATAAAGATAATAAACGATATTCGCTTAAATACTGACTCAGGCAAATTATCAGTGCTGGTACTACTCGACCTCAGTGCTGCATTTGACACTGTCGATCACAACATACTTCTGGACAGGCTGGAAAACTGGGTGGGGCTTTCTGGGATAGTCCTAAAATGGTTCAGGTCATACTTAGATGGGAGAGGTTATTATGTGAGTATAGGAGACCATAAGTCTGAGTGGACATCCATGACATGCGGAGTCCCTCAAGGCTCAATTCTTGCACCACTCCTGTTCAACCTGTATATGCTCCCAATGAGCCAAATAATGAGAAAGAACCAAATTGCTTACCACAGCTATGCAGACGACACACAGCTCTACTTAGCCCTATCGCCTAACGATTACAGCCCCATTGACTCCCTGTGCCAATGCATTGATGAAGTCAACAGTTGGATGTGTCAAAACTTTCTTCAGTTAAACAAAGACAAAACTGAAGTCATTGCGTTTGGAAACAAAGATGAAGTTCTCAAGGTGAACGCATACCTTCACTCTAGGGGTCAAACAACTAAACATCAAGTCAGGAATCTTGGTGTGACACTAGAGTCAGACCTTAGTTTCAGTAGTCATGTCAAAGCAATAACTAAATCAGCATACTATCATCTGAAAAATATTGCAAGAATAAGATGCTTTGTTTCCAGACAAGACTTAGAGAAACTTGTGCATGCTTTCATCACCAGCAGGGTGGATTATTGTAATGGACTCCTCACTGGACTTCCCAAAAAGACCATAAGACAGTTGCAGCTCATACAGAACGCTGCCGCCAGGATTCTGAGCAGAACCAGAAAATATGAACATATCACACCAGTCCTCAGGTCTTTAAACTGGCTCCCAGTTAAATTTAGGATTGATTTTAAAGTATTATTACTGGTATATAAATCATTCAATGGCCTAGGACCTCAATACATTGCAGATATGCTCACTGAATATAAACCCAACAGATCACTCAGATCATTAGGATCATATCAGCTAGAAATACCAAGGGTTCACTCTAAACATGGCGAGTCCGCTTTTAGCTATTATGCCAGCCGCAGCTGGAACCAGCTTCCAGAGGAGATCAGACGTGCTCCTACAGTAGTCACATTCAAATCCAGACTCAAAACACATCTGTTTAACTATGCATTTACTGAATGAGCACTGTGCCAATGTTCGTCCGACTGTTTGTACTGTATTTTATTTTGTATTCTTCTAAACTGTTTTAATTATTCTTATTTCTTTTTATTATTTTAATTTCTTCTATGTAAAGCACTTTGAATTGCCATTGTGTATGAAATGTGCTATATAAATAAACTTGCCTTGCCTTGCCGCGTTATCACAACAATGAATTCGACATACAGTAACATCTATGATAACCAATGTAGTATTAAACCTTACTTTTCTTGCGGTTAATTCATTTTAATGAAATAAAAGTGTGATGAGGTTCAAGAGTCAGGAAGGAAGAAGACGGGTCGGCGTGACTGGGACTCGTACTTTATTAAAATAAAGCAAAACAAACAAAAGTTGCACACAACACGCATTCACCGTGGCAACCGCGGCGGCACAAAACAGTTCAAAAATGAGAGCTCGGATCCACCGGTTTTCTTTCTCTGCGTCCAATATTCTCTCCAGTCTCTCTCTCGTTCCAGCGCGGCTTATAAGCGGTCTCTCCACGCGGATCACTGCAATAAGACACAGGTGTTCGTCATTTGCACTTGACCCACTTGCTCGTCTCTTCTCTCTCCCATTACAGACCGCGCTGAACCACGCCCCCCTCGCCACAAAAAGCATGTCATTATAAAAATAAAACTTAGCCTCATCCATGAACATGATTTTTCGATTCCCGTCTGACTGATTTACATCCACGGTGGAGTTTAAAACGATAGTTCCCATCATTCCACGCTCCTTCACATCGTCATCAAGTTACGCCGTTGTTGTTGTTTGGAATGTAGCGCCCTCTAGAGGCCAAAAATGCTTGCATATTGTAGCTTTAAGTTCACCTTTATTATTACAATTGACTCGCTATTTTTACAAAAGATTTACAAAACACACACATTTTTTTAAATAAAAGAATAATTACTTTCTCCCCCCCCCCCCTTTTTTTTTTTTGAAAACCTCAAAACCAATTCATTATCATACAGTGTACATAATACTTCATTTATTCCCGAAAATTCTCTAAAGTTTCGTAGAGATTCCACCAACTTGTAGTATACATACTCCACCCTAAGCTACCAAACCTAAAAACATAGGCACAACGCTTACTGACCTTTGTCCCAACAGTCTGTTTTTCCTTGTCTTCCAAATAGCCAATTTTGCAGTGCCAGATAAAAAATTTATTAAAACCGTCACATTTTTCTTTTGAAATGAATACTTTGGCCCAAAAATGAACAATTGAAAAGAAAAACCTTCACCCAAGGACAAAAACCAATTGCTTAAAAAATCTAAAAGATTAGCCAATTGTGAACACTGCACAAAGAGATGAAAAATTGACTCCGTCTCAGAACAAAACGTGCAACCCACCCCAACACTAGGATTGAGGTGTACCACATGTCTGTTTGTAGCTATTGCCCCATGTACAATCCTCCACTGGAGGTCACCTGTCCGCTTGTCGATCGGACATTTGTACAGGGTACGCCAGCAGCCTTTAGGGGAAGAGTCAGATTCAAAGAACTGTGTCCATCTTGTTGAAGAAACTCCATTCAAAAATTGCATGTTGGAAACTTTAACACATATCAAATAGAGAGATTTCTTTCCAGCAGAATCAAAACTTTCCAGAACTGGTGTTTTCAGAGTCAGTAAACGGCTTTCATCTTCTACCCAGTCTTCCACAGCCGCGCTTACATTAATTAACCCCACTTACGGCAATTGAAAAAAATGCAGCAATTGCTGCTGTTTTGCACAATATCCCTTTGCGCCACTTGGCGGTCATTTCGCGAATGACTTTGAAATGCGACTGGTTTATTTTTGCCGCGGCGGTAATAGGCATTCTGGTTGGCTGCCATCTGTATTTTAGTAGTACTTAAATTGTAGTAAAGCATAACTTTAAGTGTATTTAGTGTACTTTTGTGTACTAAATTGGAACAATTTAAAGTATACTTTAAGTTAAGTATACACAACTGATTTCTTTACAGTTCATTAAAAATATACTTTCATGTCTTAAACTACAGTTATAATATATTTGAAGCTTAATTTTTATGTAAATGTACTTCAAGAACTTTTAAATAGCATTAAGCATTTATTAGCATTACACTGATAGTTTATTATAAAGCTGTTTTATTCAGTATTTAAAATAAATGGTATAGTAAAAGTGCAAAAATAATTAAATATAAATGTGAAGACATTGTCATGACTGACGACAGGAAGCAATAGCAAGTAAACTCGTTTATTGAAGACAATAATACAGTAGATAAGATGAAGCAGTTGGTGGGTGGCGCAGGGACTTCGATGGTTAACAGCGGTGCAGATGAGGTGAAGTGTTTTGAGTGCGTTGGTAATGATGATAGTATCCAGACATAACACGAAATCCACGGGAACACCGAACAGGAACAAGGAAGCATAAACTGAAGACGTATCACAGGACCGGGAAAAAAACAAACACACACACACACACACACACACACACACACACACACACACACACACACACACACACACACACACTCAGACACTCTCTCTCACACACACATACTTGTTTTTGCTACGTTGTAGGGACTCCTGACTAGAAGGTTACACGTGGGGACAGCAATTTCTAAATACAATGAAGCCATAATTTTTAATCAGAAAATGTCTGGGGGAATTTTTGAATCCCAATAATCAACTTTATTATCAGAAATTCTTCATTTTAGAAAGGTTAATATTTGTCAGGCTTTTCTATACTGGTGGGGACGTTCCCATTGTGTCTTACCCCAAACCACCACCGAGTGGCACTATTATGAGTTATCTGTAAATTATCTAGTTTTAATACAAATTTAAACCTGTACCAGATTAACAATTAATATTAAGTTTAGATAACCATTAAAGAGTTGTTTAAAAGGGAGAATTGACTATATTTATATTTTTATGGATTTTTACTTTATTTTACAATTCACTAATTCCCATAAACTCTTTTTGACTAGACCATCTGTATGGATGTAAACAGTGGCAACAGCCTCACGTCACTTCCTGTTTAACAGGAATCTATTTTTCTTCAACTGAGAATCTGAAAAGGTCCACATTTTGATAAATAAGCAGGAAATGTTCATGGGGCATTGACCCACAGGTCTCATTGTGTTTGCTGAATAATGATCTGTGCATACTGGAATCAACTCTGAATTAAAACACAGGGTTGCAAGATATATGGCTATTTGTGTTTTTTCTTTTTCGTCATCCTAAAAATTTGTCACGCACAGAAACCTATGAAACCCAATGAGTCCGATGTGTATTAATCCGTTGCGGAATAATTCACAAAACAATACAAAATGGAATCTTTAAGGAGTGAGGATGATTTTGTTGTCCTCTCTCTTCCTAAACAGAGAAAAAGAAAGAGGAAATATTGGGTCAATCCAACAATCCTGAGATCGTAGAGAGGAAGAAGAGTTTACTGCGGGATTATCCCGAACGATTCAAGGTTTACTTCAGGATGTCAGCGGCTCAGTTCGAAGCTTTGCTAGCGAGACTGGAGACACATATTAAAAACAAGACCACCAAGTTTTTTTATCCTGATTAGTTCTGGATTTTGGCGTTCGCTTGTACGGTGGCTGTGAATGGTCAAAACACCTCTAAAATACTTGCTACGGATGCGAAAAAGCAGAAGAATTTACCCGATCCAAATTTATTTTTTTTGACAGATAAAAGTTTTGGAGGCGGTGTGTAAATGTGATAGACACAATGTGCGGTCGTATTTATTTTTTTAATGAGCGAGAATTTTGGACTCAGTGTGCAAGGACTTTACGCTGTCTTTTTTTAAATCCTTAAACTCAACACAAAACTCTATTATCTGTCTGTATTATCTATCAATCTGTCATCTGTATGTCTTTATATCGGTCTGTCTGTCCATCTATAGGACTTTTTTTTTATTGTATTTTTTTTATGCAAATGTGCCACAATTTTGGAGCACACTGAATTCTTTTAAGTAGAAGACATTTGATGTACAACCCCCATAAACTTCCCCAAGAAAATTTTGGAAATTTGGGTAATTACAACAAAAACAAGAATCTACAATTTCTTAATGCTCTTGAACATTTATTTAACGTATCAGTGTGTTAACTTGAGTTTTGAAACACATTTTGAACTTGTTGCCTGCAACAAACATAGGAAGAAGAAAAACATCTATGTAAAGGACCTTTTCTTCTACATTTTTCGCTTTATGGCATCAATACGATTCTTAACATAATATTTCACCCCCTCCCAACTTCTCCCCCGAAGTGCTGCTGGTGACCTTTCAGTGCACTCCATGCATAGGGCTTTACCAGGAACCTTTCCAGAGTGGATGTAGTCCATCAGAGTGTTTTCCACAGCCTGGATCTCCTCTTTAGATCACTTTCTCCGTGGGTTTTGTGAAGATACTGAATAAAAGAAAAAGAAATATTAGTAACTGGGATTGGGATAAAAGTAATTGTTATCCCACACGACATAAACGTGAATAACATATCAAATAAATAGATGGTCTTCAGTTTTTCTCTCATTGTTTTACAGTTTTATAGATATGTTTTTGCTAAAATCTAGTTAGCGTGGTTGAAAATCTGTAAATTCTGGCACATGTTTGCAAGCATGATAGCTAGTAACAGTATACACAGTGATACTGTATTAAAAAGGAATATTTTGACCAAAAAATTGCTGATAATTTAGTCACTATTTAAGATGTGTAGTGGACCTGGGCTGAAAATGGACCAAGCCAAACATGACAAAATATTTAGGTTTTATTGGTCTTAACCATAAATTACTGATTGGGAAATTGAAGAAGTAAATTTGTATAGGAGGACCTTTCTCTTTTCTTTTCTTTACATGTTTAAGCCTTTAGAAATGAAACATTTAAGATATAGGACCTAATTAAAGCTGCACATAATGGGAGGGGTTTACCCATGCTTAAATTATATTGGCCCACGGTGACCAACGGCAACAGATCTATAAAAAAAAAAAACAATTAAACAATTATAAAGATTTTGCTTGTAAATGAAATGAAAATATAGTTACATATATTTATGATTGATATATTATATGGTGTAAATATACAGAAAAATAATATATTGTGTAATATTTTACAATATATTGAATAATACACAAGGAATTGCCGCTATTCATATATAAACAATATATATTTAAAATATATTTACACTGTAAATTGTCATTAATTGAGTGTACTTTAAAAACATGATGAACACGATTTCCTTACATTTCTTAAGGGTGTTTTAATCAAAGTTGTAAGTTGCTCGTACAAAGACATAAGAGTGTTGGGACAATGATAGACTTTGCATTTATTTCTATTTATTAAACTGTAAATAATTTGTGCATGTCTAAAAATTCACTGAATAATTTTTTTTTTTTTTTATCACATACAGTTTACATACTTTTTAGATAAAGCAACATGCAGCATATTCTCAATGTTTCTTGTTCTTCTGCTGGACTGAAGCACAGGCTCTGTTCTTCAGCACAATGGTGACCCACAAAACCCAGACAACACAAACCCTTTAAATCCCAACAGAACATTAAACACTAAAGGATCTCTGAAGATCTCAGCAGAGGAGGATTAAACAACTCCACAAACAGCATTACCAGCTTCACTTATCACTAACCAGACTGACTTGATTTCTGTCAGACGTCTACAGAAGTTCTTATTGAGAATTAACAGAGATGTTGATGATTTATTGAAAATAATATAATATTATTGTGATTAGTGTTTTTCTTTAGTTGGGCTCTCGACTTTATAACATTATAACATCAGCAGAAGAACAAGAAACATTGAGAATATGCTGCATGTTGCTTTATTTAAAATGCAGAAATCTATTGAAGTGATTTTTATTAACTTCTATGTTAAGTTGATGTTAAGTTAAGTTTTTTATTTATTCAGTAAAGTTTCAGTGAAATAAATACAATTAAATACACAACGTCATTATCCCGACACTCTTTTGTATGTTTTTCTATTAGAAACTTTCAAATTTGATTAAAACACCCCTTGAAATTTAAGGAAATCCATAAATGCTTTCCACGTTTTCGAAGTACACTCAACTAATGACATTTTACAGTGTGAATATATTTTTTCAATATAATTCCTTATATTATTCAATATATTGTAATATAGAACACTTTACATTAACACAATATATTATTTCATATATTTTTCAGTATATTTACACCATATACTGATCATAATATATTGATCATAAATATTGGAAATATATTTTCAGTCTCGAGCCTGAATTCTCAGACAGTTCTGTCCAATACAACACTTGCACATTAAAAAATGGTCCGTAAAAAGACGCTGTATGGAGAGAAGTAGTAGTAGAAGTCGAGTAGCCAGTAAAATCAGCACTTCCTCCACTTTGGATCTGCCATGCTGCTGTTACAAAGCTCCATCAACACAGATCACTGAAAAATAGACACTTTCCACTTTTCACCAAATTTGAACTTCACATGAAATTTAAAGGGTTAGTTCACCCAAAAATGAAACTTCTGTAATTAATTACTCACCCTCATGTCGTTCCAAACCTGTTAGACCTTAGTTTATCTTCGAAACACAAATGAAGATATTTTTGACGAAATACGAGAGAATTCTGTCCTTCCATAGAAAGCAACTTTCAAGGCCCAAAAAGGTAGTAAAGACATCGTTAAATAGTCCATGTGAATACAGTGGTTCAACCTTAAAGTTATAGAGTGATGAGAACTTTTTGTGCACAAAAAAACTACTTAATTCAACAATTTATTCTCATCCACATCCTTTTCCTACGCTATTCACATAGTGTAAACATAGACAGTATATAAACTGGACACAGCGACCCCATAGGTTTCAACGGAGAAAAGTGAAGCACATTAGAAGCACTCACTTCCTGATGGCTGAGCGTACTGCGCAGACTCAAACTGAGCTTGACGACGTGGATGTGACGTGAGCAGCCTGCCTGACAGTTGTAAGTCTTCTAGAAGCTGTGCCAAGAGAAATCGGAATAATTCCCTTCCGAATCTTGCAGAGACGGAGAGCGTGAGTAGGAGCTGTCCATGAGCTAGGAGCAGGAGCAACTTTATGACTCTCTATGGGCTTCTCCCTAGACTTTATGCCTCCATGTCCCCCCGATTGACTGCGAGTGTCACGATTCATGGATTCATTGACTCGCCCTCGCTATGTGAGTGCATGTTGTATGAATGGGTGCGGCTCATCAGCACGGCTCGTTATTGCTGATGAGCTGATCAGCGCCAGCTGTTTTGAATGAGAATGTCCTATATATTGTTTGTCACCTCGTCTTGTCTTTGTCAGATGGTTGTGGAGGTTCTCAGGCTCAGCTCACAGTCTTTTCTCCTCGCTCCAGTTCCTGTGTTCCTGTTCTGTGATTCGTCTGCCTGTTCTGAGGATCGGCCGCGAGTTCCTGTGTTCCTGTTCTGTGATTCTTCTGCCTGTTCTGAGGATCGTTTGAGGTTCGTCCGTTTGCTGTCTGCCCACTGAGTCCTGCGTTGCCGAGCCTGTTATCTGCTGTCTACCTGCTATCTGAACCTGCACTACCTCTACACTTTTGTGTTAATAAACACCAGTATTCACTTGCTATTGAATCATTGACCGTTCCTTTCGAGCCATGACAGCGAGCTTCTCCTCCTGTCTGTACAGTAATTTCCAGAGAGTCGTTTATGACGCAATCGTTAGCCTACTTTTACAAAAACTGTTTTTACGGGGCCATAACGTAAGATACAAGGTAATGGAGCCTTTTATACATTTTCGTGTTTCTTTAGAAATAAACAATGGACAAATGGAGTCTTTAAACGACTCAGATGTAAAGTTATTCGCTGTCAAAGTGACGCCAAAATGAATGGGAGTCAATGGGATGCCAACAGCAGGTGAAGGCTTGTTAGCCAATGACGGCTCCCGGGGGTGGTACGGAATTCAAGCGCTGGATTGACCCCCTGAGTGTAAACAGTGCAGCGCTTCCTGATTCTACATCAGAACGCTCCTGTGTCAGCATCACACGCATGTGTCGTGGTGCTCACATGACCAGCGTCGGCCAATGGTGAACCGGTATTCTGACGTAGAACCCGGAAGCGCTGCACTGGTTACACGTCAACAGAGTAGGAGAATGACGTGGAAGAGAAGAAATGGTTGAATTAAGTTGTTATTTTTGTTTGTTTTTTGCGCACAAAAAGTATTCTCTTCACTTCATAACATTAAGGTTGAACAACAGGGACGTGCACAGGAATTTTTTGGGGCAGTTGCTCTGACCTGAAAAATACTAAATATGCACGTGCTTTTTCGCAGCCAACCCTGAAGTGATGTGCTGCCCTTTGCTGCCTCCCTGAATTGTCTCTCCCTCTCCTGAATCCACCTCTTTTCAGTGGGCATCTTGGCTTCAAACAATACCCAAAATAGTGATAGGATTTAGGCATTTAACCATTTTGAATAAAATAATGAATGTGATGCATTACTTCCATCATTCATTCTTCTTGCTAAAACGAAATGTGAGAAACTAACTATCAGCAGACATGTAGCTTAGTTTGCCTAATGCCTACCAAAAAAATAGTAGCCTAGGCTGCTTGTCTGCAAGCTATCTGTTTGATTATTTAGGCTAAACGTGGCAAACTCAGCCTGGATTTATGAAGATTTGAATTCATTTCATAAAACTTGATGATGATGATCGTTCGTTTGTTATACATCACAAACTCACCTTTTCCGACAATCCATTGTACGATTTATTTATTTATTTATTTTCCCCCTCGGAAGGGCAACGTGAGTCGAGAAGGGCATATGGGCAGTTGCCCGGGCAACCTGAGCAACCCCCCTGTGCACGTCCCTGTTGAACAACTGTAGTCACATGGACTATTTTAATGATGTCTTTACTACCTTTCTGGGCCTTGAAAGTTGTAATGACGTTGCTGCATATGGATGGTTCAGAATCCTCTCGGATTTCGTCAAAAATATCTTAATTTGTGTTTCGAAGATGAACAAATGTCCTACGGGTTTGGAATGACATTAGGGCGAGTAATTAATGACAGAATTCTCCTTTTTGGGTGAACAAACCCTTTAAGGGAACTCTGTTATCAATATAAATGGGTCTCTGCTTAGATTCCAATTGAAATGACTTAATTCTGACTGAACTTTCACAAAAAATGGAAAGTGTGACACATTTCATGAGACATTTGAAAAACAGCTTACCCTTTGTTGTGTGTGGTTTGTCCAAGTCCTTGCCAATTGGCTGCACTTCTTTATCCTTGCCTGTTATAAAACATATGAGCACAACTGAGGAGACTTTAAATATAGGTAATATATAGTAATGGCACAGAATGCTGACTAAATGGGTACCAGTAATTGTGCCACTGTAACGATATTAGCTCAAAGGGGAAATATTAATAATAATCCATAATTACCAATTATGATTAATTATTAATGTTTGGGTCAGTTAATTAGATTAACTTTGAGGTAAGCCAAATTAATATTACAATCAATTAATCAGTTCCAACGAACTCTTTGATTATTCATTTATTCTAAGGAAAGTGTATCTTTCATGGTCACTGAAAAATAATTATTCCTTATCATGTACAGCAATTAGAGCATGTAACAAGATCAAGATCGTGAAAGGGACATTGTATGCAAACAGAGGACCAGAAACCAAATTCATAATTGTGCACAAGTTTTATTAACTAAATCACAAACATAACTAAACTAAACAAAACAAACAAACAAACATACATACATACATTCATCCATCCATACATACATGCATAGGTCAAGTGGTGAGTGTTATGGAACCGGAAGCAGGAAATAGAACTATGGAGCAAGATCTATTTTAGTATGAAAAGAACCATCAGCTGATCATTTTCAGAGCACCTCATTAAATTGATATACTTGCATGGTCAGTTGCAATCGTGGACAATTCTTGAAGTGGTTGAAAAATGAGTCCGTTGGTGGGTCCGTGAGGGTCAAAAGTCATGGTGCAAGTTGCAATCGTTTCTTCTCCGTTGGATGAAGAAGATAGGATGAACTTGTATTGTCGCTGTTCTCATGGCTGGAGTACAGATTGTGGCCTACACGCTCTGGGCCGGCAGGACACAAAGAGCACATGGTGAGAGTTGCGAGGGACTTTGTCCGTGTTGAATGAATTCACTGAACTCCTGAGGTTGTCCTTGATGCTGGAGTGAGCACATGTCCTGGATGCTTCGAAGCCTCCTGCCCTGGGCCTGTTGAGGCCACGCTGGACCGCACGGCATCCTTAAGGTAAGAGTTGTCCGTTTTCTTCTTGGTTGGATTTAACCCTCTGGGGTCTGAGGTGTTTTTGGGGTCCTTGAGATGTTATGACATGCCCTGACATTTGTGCTTTTTTCAGTTGCTTATAAACATAGTAATGGCAAAAAAAAATTACACACTATTTAGCACAAACAGGGCTACCATAATATGTGAGCAACAAGAATGTACATGTCTGCATTTTTGAGAGAATAATGTTTATGCGTGGTTATTGAAAAAACTAAAAACTAAAGTTTCTGAAATAAGACCACAAAACACACACTAAATATGTGCCAATAAGACTTTTGTCTAATGGATGTCATCGCCTAGTGTTTTTTCTTCAAAATTATGTGAAAATCACCCTGCCTAATCCTTCACATAACACAATACATTGATTTGAATTTTGCAAAGCACTTTCTGTTTGGAAAGGCAATATTCGAGTGGGCGTCGACGATCATGCATATGTAGTGGTTCACACCTGAGGACCGCATACTTAATGAGCCATTCATTCAGGTGAGTCACTGAGCCACAAGAATGCAAGAGCAACAGTTGGAAGCATCTCAATTCTTTTTTATTTTTCCACATATTGTGCTTGCAATTTGGCCTATAATAGCCAAGGAAAACATGTAATTGTGCAGTTAATTCTCATACTGTATTTTCAGTTTTGGAATATTTATCCTCTCCCCAAATTTGTCACTAATAAAACACAAAAAAAATTATTTAAAGAAAAGGCTTATATTTACCTTTTAATAGTTTGTTTACATCTACCTTGTAAATATTTAAATAAACAACAATTCAAGTGTAATCTTTCTTTGTACAAACTAAAGTATACATTTTATCATACATATTTCAAAGTTAAGGATTTGATTGATTATTTGATTATTTTTGACAAAAAAATTGGCAAATAAAAGCTTATTTGAGGTGGCAGATATTTTACAGTAAAAATGTATAATCTATCCAAAACTAATCAATGAAATGTTGTCTTTCATATGTCTGTAACATAGGTCTTTCATTTTTATTATAAGGAATATAAATGCTAATTTGCAGTTTAATACGTTGCTTATACAAATATATATATGTGCATACACACACACATATATATGTGTATATATTTATACACAAAAATAAATTTTATTTATATTTTTTATATACATTTTTTTTTCCACAAATTGTGCTTGTAAATTGTATAATATCCAAGGTAAACATGTCTAGTAATTGTGCAGTAAATTCTCATACTGTATTTTCAGTTTTGGAATATTTATCCTCTCCCCAAATTTGTTACGAATAAAACACAATAAAAATTATAAAAAAAAAAAAAAATTATATTTACCTTTTAATAGTTTGTTTACATCTACCTTTTGAGGGACATTTTCCATTATTATTATTATTCCTCACAGCGCTGCGAGACGGTGTAAACAAGTAATGATCTGAATAAACTTGTGTTTTCTCGAGCTGATATGGGGCTCGAGAAAACACAGCCCCTCACAGGTTTGCGCCGTGGATTCCCGCGAGTCAGACGCGGATACTGTGTTTGTTTTAGGCTCGCGCAGTCTTCACTCGGACGCGCGCTTCAATCCGTTGTGGAGACTCTCTTTTCGTTCCAGTGAAATTACAAAATAAAATACACACAAGCATGTCTCTGCCTGATATACAACCACTGATAAACATAATCTGATTGGACAAAAAAAAAAAAACTATATGAGTGCGGATTCGAACTCAGAACCTCTGACACACTAGGCAAATGTTCTACCACTAGACCACTTGAGTTCATGAATATACTCACGTAAAAACTCGGTGTTTACTCGGCGTGATCAATTCGCTCTTGAACATGCTGCCGTTCGTCTGAGTTACAATATTCCTCTGAGGAAAAGCCAAGGTGAGTTATTCCTCGCTGTCCAGAATCATCTGAAGAGCGTCTTTACCGGAGAAACGCGCCATCCTCTCTAAACGCGATGAACTATCAGTGAATCTGATCTGATGAAACTTCGTGTTTTCAAGGCATTGATCGGGGGGCGGGTGCGAAGCATAGATCACCTAAACTATTTACCATGTCAATAGCGCCGGGGGCGGGGCGGCCTCAGTTCATTATAGAGATAATTAGGCAGCATCTTGCACATGCGGCCAAATTCTTTTTGATCGTAAAACCCTCTGTGTTTCCTGTAACAAGACACCGTCCTGCCAGTGTGTTAGCTTCACTTGGGATGTTAGCGTTTGGTGAAAGTTTCACAGTGAGTTTGCTGGATTGTTCATTAAATAAATGAATTGTGTTTGTCCGATTGGTCCAGATGCTACACCACAATTCTAATTTACCAAATATATTGGGGTTTATTTTGTTTTGTTTTTATGAAACTGTGTTGTGTTTGTAACTGTTAGAACAGGGGATTGTTTTTATACTTTTGAACAAAAGATCAAAAGCTGAAACAACAAAAATGTCTTTTCACTTCCTTCTCTTCTCAGATTAACCAATAATGTCAATATTAGCAAGGGGAACTGTGTGCAATTAAAGGTAGGGTAGGCAGGCTTTTTCTACAAAAAACTTTTTCCCCAAATTTGTTTAAACTGTCTTTATATACCAATACATAATTAAAATGTAAGTACTCTGAAAAAGAGAGTATAAAAATTGAGTGTCTGTAGTCCTCTCAGGGCATCAATAAACACAGCTACTTATTCCATTCACTCCCACCCCCTCCCTTCTGGGCTCCTTCCAAAGCCACACCCCCAAAACACATGAACGCGCGATGCCGACCGCTCAGCTGGAGGACGTTTGCCAGCACCAAGCGGAGAGGAGCGCAGTGCATATAGTGACATGTCAGAATCACATGTAATAAAATACCTAACTTTATCATTATGACCCTTGAGGTCCCTCAGTTGTCGCCACCGCTGGAAAGCCATGCCGATATTGACTCTCGTCTAACTTCTTGCTTTATCCGAAGACTTTTTGGTCATAGCCTTTTCGAATACTGTCTTCCTTTTTTTGCCTGGTTTGCCTTCGCTAACTGTATATGCAGGTACTGGGAATTTTGACTGCTCTTTCTCTGCCATAATTGTGATTCTTCCTAGCTTCCGTGCCTCTTCCTCTCCTCGAGTCAAATGGATGCGCGCATGTGGGCAGCTCCTGTAGCAGCAGGGGTGGTAGCCATGGTAGCGAGGGAGAGTGACAGTCGCCCAGCCAATCATTTCATTCGTTCCAAATGGAAATAAGTAGCTGCATTTATTGCAGGAGGAGAGTTATAAAAGGAGAGTATAAAAATCTAGCGTCTGTAGTCCTGAGGACTACAGACACTCGATTTGTATACTCTCCTTTTCAGAGTACTTGAATTTTAATTATGTATTGGTATATAAAAACAGTTTAAATACATTTTCCAGGATTATTATTAAGATAGTATTATTCCTCACAGCGTGGTAAAGTACATGACTCTGATTACTCGCAGTGTGTTTTATCCAGCTGATGTGGGCGTTCACAGGTTTGCATGGATTGCCTCAGATCATTTGCGTTTGAATAGCGCGTGCTCTCCGTGGGCGGGGTCACATTAAAACATAATGAGCTGAGATGAGAACGACTGACATCTAAAAGAAGCCTGTCAGTATGTGAATAGTGTTGTGGGTAAAAACCCGTCACTCCAGAGAGAGCTGAATCTGAGTGAACATGAACTAGGAGACACACGAGTGGATCAGATCACTGCTCTACTGCAGGATAAACACTGTCAACTCAACACACTGACGTGAGTATTGCTCATTTATTTATAATATTACTTTACTTTTAGTTGTAATGTTAACTGATGGTAATATTTCCAAATATTTTTTTCACACATTCGCACACCAGTTTCAAGGTTTCAAACCTGGAAAACAAACTAATACAGTGGGAGAACACTGACAAATTTGAAACTCTGAAAAATAGTTTGCGCAACATCGTAAAAAAAATGTTGCAGTTCTGAAGAAGGAAATCTCAATAATATTTTTATTTTTTTTACATTTTGCAAGCTTGCAAATCTTTTTTTTCGATCTTGCAAAAAAATTTTTTGTACGATTTTGAGTTTTCGAACACTTAGTTTCAACCTTTCAGAACTTTATTTTCAGTTTTGAATCATGGCAGGATATTAATCCCATAGAAAACTGGTTAGGCAGGTTTTTCCATTGTAAGTTAAGTTCCATTGTAGGCTTGCTCAAGAGAAACAGACCCAATCAGCATAACTATTCAACGTATAGGCTGGGGCTCCAATAGCCATTAAAGACAAAAGGTTATAGTCTCCGTGATCCGACTCATTTAACTTACAATGGAAAAACAGGTCTGGCAGGAATCTCTTGCTGGAAACTCAATAATCATCTGAAATCAGTCTACTAAACTTTCTCAGTTTATATACTTTTGCAGTGGAAACCTAAATTAAACATTTAATAAATTTGTAATACAACAAACACATCACAGATGTTTCAGCCATTGTAAAGCAAGAGTTGAGGAATGTTTTCTGCATTTTAATTACTGTATCGTAACCCCTTATTAAACACCATATTCAGTAGGTAAGGGGCCTGTAGGTGCGAAACATCCAAGGACGTGACGCCTTCAATAGTCTTAATCTCAAAAAGAGCATTATGTCTTGTCATATTCCGGCTCAGGCCGAGGGTGTTTTGAATGTAGCAAAGGTGCCTGCTGCCCAGTGCCCACCCACGCACATAAACACTACCCTCTCTGTGTGTCACACTCATCCAGGGTCGAATACAATAAAGCGAGCTCAGGCCGCTCGACCACTAAGTGTAGGAAAAGTGCCCACTGCCCAGTGTTCACCCCTACACACAAGCACTACCCATGCAGTGTCTCACACCACCACAGGGTTCAAATTAGTCAAACCGGCTCACACCGTTCAGGTTTTAAGTGTAGGAAATGTACCCGCTGTACAGCGCTCACCCCTGCCCGCGATAACGACTGTATCTGCGCTATGGACACACATACCAGCACGAGCTGGCTGTGTTTCAAGTGCAGGTCACGTGTCTGCCTTTCAGCGCACACACTTTGTGAAAAACTCTCAGCGCCTCGTGCCGCAAGCTCACATTGCTGTGTCTGTAATGCAGCATCTCCCCGTTCATACGACCGGAGTGCTAGCTACAGAGCCACCACACATAACACGGTCTGTCCCATTCCAAATGAACATGATGACTGAACCGTTTCTTCATGGTTTGGTCGCCAGGTCCTTGAACGTGAGCGACCGGAACCCAGACTTCATTCTACCCCTGTCAATTCACGCGAAAGCATGGGAATTAATACCAGGGTTTTCAGAATGGGTGTTAAAGACAGTGAAACAGGGCTACTCGCTGCAATTCGCTCGCAGACCACCGCGCTTCACAGCACGGGTCGAAACGTCTGTGAATCAAGAAGTAGAAAACCTACTTCGCGCCGAGATAGCGAAATTGCTGAGAAAAGGGGCAGTGGAACGCGTTCCTTTAGCCCAGAGCGAGTCAGGGTTTTACAGCCGTTATTTCTTAGTACCAAAGAAAGACGGTGGACTCCGCCCTATATTAGATCTCAGATGCTTGAACAAAGCGCTGATGATACGCTCGTTCAAAATGATCATGACCAGACAAATCCTCGCTCGAATCCAACCGGGGGATTGGTTTATATCAGTGGATCTGATGGGGCGTGAGAGTCCTGAATTATCTGGACGACTGGCTAATATTAGCCCAGTCGAAGGAGGAACTGGTGACACACAAGACGTTACTGTTGGCCCAACTGGATCAGCTGGGCCTCAGAGTCAACTGGACCAAGAGCATTCTATCCCCCAGTCAGGAAATATCCTTTCTGGGGATAGATTTGGACTCCAGGTCTATGATAGCGCGCCTAACAAGAGAGCGCGCGGCGGCGATTCAGCGCTTTGCAGCTACATTCACCGCAAGGAAAAATCTTCCCCTCAGAATGTTTCAGAGGATGATGGGTCTCATGGCCTCAGCCTCTACAGTGCTGCGGCTGGGTCTGTTACACATGCGCACTTTTCAGCTGTGGCTGAAACGGCGCATACCAGCGAAAGCGTGGAAAACAGGTTCACTCCGTCTCACGACAAATCAGACATGCGTCGCAGCTCTGAAACCGTGGATGAGAACCGGCTGGTACCAGGCCGGTGTCAACTTGGGCGCCGCCTCTCAAATCAAAGTCATCTCAACAGACGCCTCCAACACGGGTTGGGGCGCCCTGTACGAAGGAAGACCTTCCATGGGCCTGTGGTCAGATGCAGAAAAGCGTCTACACATGAACTGTCTTGAGATGAAAGTGGTCGAAAACGCCCTTCAGTTCTTTCTCCCTGTGGTAAAGAACCACCACGTTCTGGTCAGAACAGACAACACCTTGATGGTGTCATATATAAAACGTCAGGGCGGCCTCAAGTCCTGGGGCCTTCTTGCACTAGCAAGACGCCTCATATGGGGCCAGCACAACCTGCGTTCACTGAGAGCGGCGCATGTGCCGGGCGTCCTGAACATGGGCCCAGATATGTTATCCAGGGCCAAGCTCTCCCCAGGAGAATGGGCTCTGCATCCCATGACGGTGCAAAATATCTGGGACATTTTTGGCAAAGCAGAGGTAGACCTGTTCGCGTCACAGACCAACACTCACTGCCCAATGTTCTTTTCAAAAGAAAGGGACGCGCTGGCCCGGAATTGGCCTAAGCACCCTCTCTATGCGTTTCCCCCGGTCGCCTTGTTACCACAGGTAATCAAGCGGATCAGGGAAACCAAATGCTCGATACTCCTGATAGCCCCGCTATGGGAGAATCAAGTATGGTTCCCAGAACTGATGGAACTGGGGAACACAGCTCCATGGCCGATTCCGC